>CM024711.1:34011771-34505040 GCA_014182895.1 Angophora floribunda | reverse complement strand
AAACCCTAAACCTAAAACCTAAACCCTAAACCCTAAATTTTCAACCTTTTACCTCATATTTGGTTAAGACTGTTCTTTCCTTGTTTCCATGTGTAGTCCGATTTTTTCTGTCAAAAATTTGTTTTCTTTTATGCTGAAATTAATTCGGAAGTAAAGTGACTACATTGTCCTGCTTAAAAAAAGTCTTTTGGTGTCGTAGTCATTCGCTGTTTTCGGTCAAGGTGTCATTATTCTTGTTTCAAAGCGGATCATTTTTGAAATGATGAGAGCTTATTGCATACATAAATAAATAAATAAAAACAATTCCTTTTGTTACAAGCCAACCCCTAAGCGACATGCGGACTCCCGGAGTGGCAAAGTTTTACCCGGGGGACAAATAATTGCCGAAAATTTGGAAAGGTACACTTAAGTGCCAAAGTCAAAGTAAAAATAGTCAACTAAGTGTCAACGGCGAAAAAATCCGATCAAATTACCCTCGTGTCATTTTTCGGTAATTTAATTTGATATTGAAGAAATCTTTTTCAAAACAAATATCCATGTGGTAATTTTAAAAAGAATAAGAAATTGTCCACATGGCAAAAAAAGTCATGCTAGAAATAAATTTAAAAAAATATATTTTATTCCAAAAAAAAAAAAAAACAAGGGGGAGGGTTCGTCTAATCCTCCCACTTCCTCTTCTTTCTTTTCTTTTTAAATTAAAAAAAAATTAATAATAATCTTTTTAATTTTTAAAATATATTTTAATTAATATATTTTTTAAATGCCACGTCAACACCGAAACGACATCGTTTTAGCTGAATTTTTGTTTACTTAGCTTCCTCAAGCCACGTAAGCGAGTTATATTATTAAAATAAGGTACGTCGGATTTCCAATGACTTTCGCAAGAGTTGGCACTTAAGTAATCCAATTTTCAAAAAAAAGTGACACTTAAAGTGTATCTTCCATGGGCCAATACAAATCTCTCTGGCAAAGGCTTTGGAAGGTGATCCCTAGATTTTCATTTGCCACCCTTTGTTATGCCATCTGAAGGCTCGGAATGAAGTGTTGTTTCGAGGTAAGGCTATCAACATTCCTTCGATAAAGCATCATATTATTAAGGTTGTCAGGGACAAGCTATTGGTTGGCCCACCTATTCAAGACAATCCTGTGAATAGAAGACTTCAAAGATCATAGGGTCTACATGTCTCTATCTTTGTTGCTTAAAGGGTTGGTTTAGCGTTGTTGTTTTGTGGTAGTTGTGTTTCTGTTTTAGTTTCTTTCGGAGTTCGGTACCATTCCACTCATTAGCTATTTGATTGTAAATGGGTGCCATTTTCCGTTAGTTTGTACAGTTGATGGTTGATTATTATACAAGTTTACCTTACCTAAAAAAAAAGTGTATCTTTCATAATTTTTGGCAATTAAATGCCCCCTCGTGACAAGTTTTGGCACTTCAACTGTTTTTCCCTCCCTAAAAAGCTAATCTTTGTTTCCTGTGAACAGTGTCAAAGAAAGCCTTCATTATTCGCTCTATTGAGCGGAGCTAACTTTTGAAATATTCTCTATAATCACGTCAAAACCCTCGTTTGGGTCAGATATTTAGACGATTGATACTCACATACATAAGGGATTAATTTAGAGTACTTTTTTCCACGAATTATCCACCTAGGAAGTTGACTTGTACGCAAGTTGAACATAAATTAGATTGATCATCTGAAGGCCAAGGTAGGCAGCACCCTGGACATGGATCCTCATCCTGAGAGATGCGTTTCCGTAACGCCAGCATGGCGCCTTAACAGTTGCTCTCTCTTGATAAAGCCCCTCATTCCTCTGCATGATTTCATATGCTTGTGCATTTTCTCAGGCTTAAATGGCTTTCCACATTGCCTGCATTCACCAAGTCATGAATTAAGTATTCGATTCTAAGTTCCTCATCCAAGACTAAGCACATTTGACTCTATAAACAAAACTCAGCTGGATGAGTACAAACTTCCACATGAGTCCTCTCCTTTCACCGACATCAATGTTTGTGTCGGATTTTGAACGATCACCATTGCCCTTATCTCAACATCCATCGAGCACCAATCCAAGTTTTCTAGTTCAACATCTGTTGGCTTTATCGGCCATCAAATTGCTGGATATTTGCACCAAGTGAAAGTCAGATAATCACTTTGACCTTCACGACCTATGAATAAGTTGAGGCGTAGCCTTTTGTGGGCACAAGTGTGAGTGACCATAGTCAGTTTCTGTGGGTATGTAGCATGAATGCAACAGAGTCCCTCAGTTGTGTGTCAATGAATGTCTGATAGTTGGAATAAGAGCGTAACTGTCCCTGAGAGTGAATGACTCAATTTAAAGTGAATCGCACCTATAACTAGAAATACGCATTAGAGAAATTGTTCAGTGACCACCGTCCAGACTCCACATCGATTTTTATTAATGATGTTCTGAACTTCTTCACAAAAAATCGAACTAGGAGAAACTCAGCATGCAATGCACTGACTAACTGTTGATTTGCAGAACCGCGATCCCTCTTTCGCACTTCAACCACATTGGATAGGAGGAAAAGGTGACAGGAGAGAAACTTGTTCAAAGAGTGAAGAGCAGGCTTCTCTTTATGACTTTTGATGCAGGGTAAAATTGGATGCTGCCCCTTAATCAGCCATAAAACCAAGTGCTAATCAAAGGATGAGCACTCGTTAATCTTAGACAGACTAAATGTCGGTTTCTGCTCCTTAAGAAACATAAAAATTAGACCAAAAAAGGGAACCTGACTCTATCTCGCAAAAAAGCCAAGATTTTCCGGTATTAAATAACAAGGGATGATGAAATGAGATGAGTCACTTACGAGCAATTAGGCATTGAAATGGGCTTATAAGCATCCACGATTCCATCTCCCTCACAAGCATCCTTCTGCTTCTTGCTTCTTTTCCAGCCATCACCCCGATCAGAGCTTTTGCTGCAGCACAGCAGCTATTCCTGATTTCCTTTATCTGAACAAACGGGCTTTTGCAAGCAAAGACGTGCATAAATGCATTTCACGCATTCAGGCAGAGAGAGTTGATAAGTGGACCTTACCTTGGATGGCAACGTGGTTCCTGACGCCCTTTCCCATAAACCCAAGAAGTATTAGAGGTCCTGCGAGACCCTCTAATCTATCTCCCTACATATCTGAGATGACGTTTCAGTGTTAAAATCCTGCCTTAAACGAGTATTCTTTTCAACCCGATCAATCATCACCAAGACTGCATCGTTCGTATCCGTGGCACCACAAGTAATTAGATTCCTGAACTTTTGGGATGCTCCACTAAAACACCTTTTGCTCTCGGTTAATGGAGTTTGAGCGGATGACAAGGTAGAAACAGAAGAAACAGGCGTTCTGGCCATCCCTTCGGTGGTTCTCTCACATTTCTCCATGTTTTTCTTACGTAGCAAGCCAAATTGTAAAGAAGCATGATAGTGACTATGGTTGTTGGGTTCACTCATACCAAAATGCTCCTTATCATCCTCAAGATGCACTGATTTGATGATGGTCGACGTTGATGTGTCTGAGCTGGAGAGAGGGTATTGTTGTAGGGATGTGGGTGATTCTCTCTGCAAGGAATGGGGGTACTTGTCTCTAATTTCTTCTCTGGAACTAGATACCTCATTACCAGTGGATGCTTCATCGTTGCGTGAACAAGAATCTGTATTAAGAAACATTTTTAATACATAGACCGGAGCAAATCTCGGAATAGAATGTTTAGAGAGAGAAATGGAAGGGAAACTAATCGTGATCTAAAAATTGCATTTTTTAATTATATCTACTTGTCACTTGCTATTACTGATCCGGGAATGATAAACTGAACTGGAAATAACATGAAAGTGAGTGTCGTACCAGATGAAGAAAGTTCAACTTTTTTTCACATCCTTGAAGGACATATTCATTACGAGATATAGGCATCACAAGATCGTCTTCTAGTACGTCTTGCCAAATATATCCCATCTTGTACCTCCTGCATTTTCAGCCAAAACAATTATGGTCAGCAGTCTTGACTCTTCAGATGGGCCATCCCCCAAATTTTTCACAAAGAAAAACGATAGCCGGTCTGGCCAGTTGGTGTGAATTGACCTTTTGTAGGACCAAGAAAAGGCCTCGGTCAAGTGGCTTCCTCTAAATTCCGCAAGCCACCTCTTAATATCTTTATTGAGGAGAGAAAATAGGAGAGAAGGTTAAGGCAAGTACGTGTAAGCTAAATACGTAGTACAATTGCTAGTAGTAGTAGACGACCCCAAAAAGGGATTGGAAGTGATGATAAACCTTTCAAAAGAAGGTCATTGCTGCTGCGATGATAGGCACAGAATAGGTGGGGCTGCTCAGCCCTGCCCCGGTCCCACGGCCATGCCTGAGGAAGTAAAGGACTTTAATTCTTCTCACTTCTCCAGTAATGGCCTCCATTTCTCTCTGCATCTCTGCAGCTGCCAAATTAGTACATTCAGTCTCAACTATTTTCATGCTATCTCTACTAAGAACGCACTCAGGTGAACAGAAGTCTTGACTTAACTCATCCATCCAAGAATTTATATTCTCTCCAACAGCTTATTTTAGTTGGCAGAATGCAGATCATGGTGGGATTAGAGGGACTAGATCGACTATTTGTAACATTCTTCAGATCACATCGGGGGAAATCATGCAGAATTCTACACCTTTTGCTTCTACAGAATGCGAATAAGAAGGTATTTATTCATCAGATTAGATTACAACATGACCTGAAGGTCATGTTATACAAAAAACTGTCCTACAATAATCAAATTGAGTGTTCTTATTTCTTTTATGCATATAACAGTACTATATCTACACGGCTTTAGAAAAACGAGCATGGTTATGTTGAATGCAATTGTTCTTAGTGGCCTCACAGTAAATGTAATTGCGTTGCCCTTTACTAAGATAAATGTCGAAATAGCCATGTTAACGACTGACAAGTGTCTTAAAAACACTTCTTAATGCTTTCTTTTAGTGAAATGGAAGCCCGCCAAGGTAGATATATTGCGAGCACATGAAATACTGCACTCAATTCATGCGCCAGGTAGAAGGTGAGCTAAAACTCGGATAAGTGGCCCAAACCCAGAATTGCTAGCACTTGGCAGCGGGGGAAGTGAGCATGTGTCATGAGCCTAATACATTATAAAGCTCCGCTCCTTAACCAGAACCATAACATACTTTGCAAAGAAAGTTTTAACCAACAAATACGCTGGAACATGTAATATACTGAGATTTATTATCTTCTGTTAAGCAAAGACTTGCGGGGACTCTTCCCTTGACAATTTCTCTACAGAAAACATATTGGGAATTAGTGGTAGATACTCACATATTCACTGTCTGCTCTGCTTCAGACCTTGACGGATCCCTATGGAACAAGAGAGCTTGCGCAGAGAGAGGCCAATGGGAGGAGGCTCTGAGGAGGAGTTCGTTTAATAGCAGGGAAGGATACCGTGTCAGTTCAGGAGCTGGAAATTTCAATCAGAATGAGTCGTGCGAAGCTTAGTTCGTCGTTTAGGTTCCGAGTTGATAATAGGAATTCAGGATCTGGAAAATCTATCATTGACGAAGCATGCACATTCAATAATATAACATCCCAAGGGAACCGAAAAAAGACAGAATATTCTCATCATCGTTTCCATCTAACTCAGAGAGTCCAGACTCAGGAATCCTAGATTGCAATTTTATGAATTCTTGGACAGACATATGGCACTCTTGGCAGATTCCCAGGCAACGCCCAGCCGGCAGCTTTCCTTCTCGGGCTAATATTATGAACAGTACACGCCCCAACATGACATCTTCTGCCGGAATTTAAAGGACTAATCAAATTTTAAAAACTTCAAAAACTCATTAAAAAAGATTAAAGTGCGTGCAGTGACAAAATTTAAAAGAAATAAATACTAAATTTAAAATCACTTCTGACGAATTATTTTGCTGGAAGAAAAACTTATTGACATGTCTTTTTTGACTTGTTCGGCTGTATATAATATACATCTTAGATGTGAGCTTGTCTCATTTGATAACTTCGGATCTTAACAAGGGCCACCAGGTCTAGCACTCTTGCTGGGGACTGGGCCGAATAAACAAGCCCCAGTCCTAGTAACTGTCCACCATGGGTGGTTGGGCCAACCCAATAGGCGAAGGAGTTAAGGCCATCGGGAGGACGTGACAGAGCCATTCTAGGAGTGCATCTCAACTGATGGGCCCTCTGGTGAAACCCCATATTCTATTATTTTCTCACTGGCCTGTTTAATGATGATGAATGACCTCAAGGATTCCCATTCCCTCTCTTCACGTTGTTTGGTAACCTCTAATGATGAGGCCAGTACCGAGGATGCATGTGACATGAACGTTAAATTTAACTACAATTTCACCATCTAAGGAAAACAGGCAATTAACCTAATTAGTTAGAGCAATATCGAGAATATTAAGATTGGTAAATGAAATCGATCTTTCAATTGTAAGAGAGTATTTTAATAAGCCAATACTATGCAGCACTAAATAAAATTATGACATTGTTTTCGTGCATCAATTTTGACTTGAGGTATCGTTATCTTGTTGGGAAGAGGGAAAATAAAGAGGAGCAACTACCAAAGGAATAGGAAATGACACGATGGTGGAGAGTCTTGCAGCCAGTATGAATTTCTTTGCTTAGTCTAAAGGATGGACTTGAAAAAGCAAAAGCGGTAAATCGCGGTCATCTTTCTTTGATCTGACTCTCCAATCAGCAGGCACTGGCAGGGGCAGGGGTCTTTAAGTATGTCTTACTTTACAGATCACATGAAATGTGTGAATAAAACAAATGCAAAGCAGGGGGTCCAGTCCGGCACAGCAGGAACCAACAAGAGTGAGCTTGCAACCTTGTGGCTCCAGCATCGAATCATCATCATCAATGATGAATCCCATAAGCATTGCAATTCCAATTGCATGCACCATTCCCGTGCCAGATCAGCTCTTCCTGAAAGTAAAGTGGTGGGGTGTGATTCTCCTCTGCTGCTCCTTCCCTTTGTGCTTTTCCCTCCCTTTTTGCCAACTCTGCTTTTTCAACCTTCTTTTTCAATGGACATTCCCTCCCTAACTTCTATCTTGTTCTTGATTTGCACAAGTTTGATTATTGCATTCCTACGCCGACTCTCAGCATGGTAAACGTCCTTGGTTAACATATCCTCTGCTCTCCCTCTGTTTGCTTCTCTAATGGACTTAGCTTTCATCATCCAGGGGACTTCCGTGAACATCGCTGTCGGATCCCAGGTGTGGGTTGATGATGCAGAACTCGCCTGGGTTGATGGAGAAGTCAAGGCCTTCAATGCCAGAGAAGCCACCATTCTCACCTCCCATGGGAAAACTGTATGCACTTGCCGGCCTGCCTTCCCCCATCATCACCATTGTCACCATCGTCGGTTAACCAACCAACTCATCTTTTTACGTCGGTTCCAGGTGGTTGCAGATATCTCAAACATATACCCAAAAGATACAGAGGCGCCACCTGCTGGGGTCGATGACATGACTAAATTAGCTTACCTCCATGAACCAGGAGTCCTCCACAACCTTGCATGCAGATTCACTCTCAATGAGATCTATGTGAGTTTATTCTCCATTATAATTAAAATCATACTGAAAGGCAATCTGGATGAGTGACCGACCTGTCAGTGATAATGAACAGACATATACGGGCAATATCCTAATAGCAGTGAACCCTTTCCGGAGACTTCCACACCTGTATGACATTCAGATGATGGAACAATACAAAGGAGCACCCTTCGGAGAGCTAAGTCCCCATCTTTTTGCAGTCGCTGACACTTCTTATAGGTATATTGGCAGGGCCAAAGCTCCGAAAAACTTTTCGAATGACTTGCATGAATTGGAAATTTACTGTCACGTAGCCATCTCTTTCCGATATTACCAGGGCAATGATTTATGAGCAGCAAAGCCAGTCCATTTTGGTAAGTGGAGAGAGTGGAGCTGGAAAAACTGAGACAACCAAAATGCTTATGAGGTACCTGGCCTTCATGGGAGGCAGATCCAACTCGGAAGGAAGAACAGTGGAACAACAGGTTTTGGAGGTGAGTTCCAATGGGGTCTTCTTTTGCCATATTGCAGGGTATCTGTTCATCTTGATCAACTCCTCCTCCCAAGTTGATGGGTGCAGGCTAGTGCTTGCTAATGATCCTGCATACTAATCTGATTTTCTCCTTCTCTAGTCCAATCCAGTCTTGGAAGCATTTGGGAATGCCAAAACAGTAAAAAACAACAACTCAGGTACATCTTCTAAAAGATCGCATTGGAAGACTCCACCTTTTGTTCCTTCTACTGGCATCTTTTCATTCCTTTCTTCAGTCTATAACATTAAGAAACCACATCTAACGGTTTCTACAGTCGGTTTGGTAAATTTGTCGAAATTCAGTTTGATAAGCATGGCAAGATCTCGGGTGCTGCCATTCGTACATATCTTCTAGAAAGGTCACGGGTTTGCCAAGTCTCTGATCCAGAAAGAAACTACCATTGTTTCTACATGTTATGTGCAGCACCGACGGAGGTGAAATAAATAACCATTGTTTCTAGTGGCCATTTTTTAAAAAACGTCTCCTGAATACTGATCATCTTCTCTCTAATTGTCATAATAGAATCTGGCTGGCTATTGCTTTATGCAGGATCTAGTGAAATTCAAGCTCGGAGACCCCAGAACATTCCACTACCTAAATCAGTCGAATTGTTATGAAGTGGCAAATGTGGATGATGCAAGAGAGTACTTGGAGACAAGAAATGCTATGGATATTGTAGGGATCAGCCAGGATGAACAGGTATGCTTTGAAACTATTTCCATGATATAATTGAGACACTGAATTTTAACAGTGAGAGGTTCTCCTCTTTCTAGGATGCCATATTCCGTGTGGTAGCTGCAATTCTCCATCTCGGAAATGTTAATTTTACAAAGGGAAAAGAAGTAGACTCCTCCAGACTGAAAGATGAGCAATCATCATATCATCTTCGAACAGCAGCAGAGCTACTAATGTCAGCTTATTTTACATGTTGAAGTACTGATACTAGATTCTTTACCATGGCCTCTAAAGATGGTAACACGTGCTCTTTGACAATTGTGTTGTTCAGGTGCAATGAGAAGGCTTTAGAGGACTCCCTTTGCAAGCGCGTCATAGTAACTCCAGATGGAAACATTACGAAACCACTAGATCCCGAGTTAGCTACCCTAAGTCGCGATGCATTGGCAAAGACAGTGTACTCCAGATTATTCGATTGGTAAGCAAAAGCTTTCAACCAGAAAATGAATTTCATTAAGTCGGTCGTCAAGTGACTGTGATTTCAATTACCGTTTCTTGTTGTGCCTATATTTCGTGTGGGCAAATTTATTGGCCAGATTAATTAAACCTTGGCAGGATTGTGGATAAGATAAACGTGTCAATTGGTCAAGATCCAAATGCAGCTAGCTTGATAGGAGTGCTTGATATTTATGGCTTTGAGACCTTCAAAATCAACAGGTAAATAGCAACATGATACATTTTGAAACCAGCAAATAGAAGTGCCTATACCCTGAATCAAGATGTAACGAGTCACGCATCTCTTAGTTTTGAGCAGCTATGTATCAACTTCACAAATGAGAAGTTGCAACAGCATTTCAACCAGGTAAAGTCAAAACTTGTAGTCTGAGGTTCAATGTTATCTAATTGAGTTCCCCCGAAACAACAGAAAGTTTATTCACAGCATGTATTCAAGATGGAGCAAGAAGAATACACGAGAGAGGAGATTGACTGGAGCTATGTGGAGTTTGTTGACAACCAGGATGTGCTAGATCTTTTAGAGAAGGTATCCATTTCAATCGCCTTTTTGCAACTATAAAAAAATCATCTCAAATGAAAATTGTGCCCTTAAATTTCTCATCTGCAGAAACCAGGGGTATAATTGCACTTCTTGATGAAGCCTGGTATGTTTTCTAAGCCATTGTGACGACTTTTCTACATGAGTCACAAAAATTTGTTAGCACGAGAATATTAGAATCTGTGTTTTTCCTTGTTGGTAGAAGCAGAATCCTTCCCTAACTTTTATGTTGCTTCTACCTGTAACATACCCAGAAATACAACAAAAAGGCTGCCTATACATAACTTGGAATTGAGTTTCATGTCATTCTGCAGTATGTTCCCCAAATCGACCCATGAGACATTTGCACAGAAGATGTATCAGACTTATAAAGGCAACAAGCGTTTCAGCAAGCCTAAACTTGCTCGAACAGACTTCACTATAAATCATTATGCTGGAGATGTGAGCAAGCTCCAATTCTTCTTCTTCCCTTTTATAACTCTCTATCTCTTTAAAAGCTAAAATCTTCAATTACTTATGTTTGCTTTCAATAGGTTACGTATCAAGCAGATCAATTCCTTGATAAAAACAAGGATTATGTGGTAGCAGAACACCAAGCTTTATTAAATGCTTCCAAGTGTTCGTTTGTTTCAAATCTCTTTCCTCCTTTGCATGAGGAGGCATTAAAGCAGTCCAAGTTCTCCTCCATCGGTACTCGTTTCAAGGTAAGGTAACTGGACTAGCCACATAATAGATGCATATTACTGCACTTCAACAAATCAGCATACTGAACTTACTTTCGGACTACTTCCAGCAACAATTGCAAGCTTTGATGGAGACCTTGAATACAACAGAACCTCATTATATTAGATGTGTAAAACCAAATACGGTTTTGAAGCCAGGAATCTTTGAGAATCTCAATGTCTTAAATCAATTGAGATGCGGGGTAGGTTCTGATATGCCTGTACCTCACTAAATAGGGTGTGTCATTCAAGCTCAGTTTATCCTAAGAGTGGAGATATTCTTTTGACACAAATTTTCAGGGAGTTTTAGAGGCTATCCGGATAAGTTGTGCAGGGTATCCCACAAAAAGGACATTTGATGAGTTTCTGGACCGTTTTGGAATGCTTGTTCCTGACCTTTCAGAGGGGTATGCTTCTTGCATCTCACATTACAGGAAAAGGATCTAACTGTCAAGAATTTTTGTTGTCTTACTGAAGTTGATCCTTGAAATACCAGATCCAGTAACATAGCTAGTCCCGATGTGTTAAGCACAATTTCACAGTTAAATCAATATGCACTCTACACCAGCTGCAGCTCGTAACACTTTATTCTCACATTAACAACCATGATGCTTCCCTGTGTGCAGATCCAACGAGAAATCTGCCTGTATAGCCATCTGTGACAAGATGTGCCTAAAGGGTTATCAGGTACTCCATATATGGAATGAAGTCTACACATCCTTCATTTCACACAGCTTTACATGAAGCGCTTTCTTTCCTTTACGTGTTTACTCTTTCCCCCTCAATGCTATGTTCAGATTGGGAAAACGAAGGTGTTTCTTAGAGCTGGACAGATGGCCGAGTTAGATGCACAGAGAACTGAAGTTTTGGCTAATGCTGCAAGACTCATCCAGAGGCAAATCCTGACATATTTGACCAGAAAAGACTTCATTTCTCTGCGAAGGGCTACAATATGTATGCAGAAACATTGGAGAGGTTGCTACTTCTCCTTCAACATTTCTCTTTTCTTTCACTTAATTGTGAGTAACAGCAGGATGCACTTAATAGACTGCTAAAGGGAGCTTGTAAACAGAAGTACAGGTAAGCCAATGAAAATTGCACTTGTCCAAAGGACATATAAGGGGAAACTTAGGAGCCTTTCTATATTTTGACAGAATTAGCATTTCCTACAAAATAAATTAAAAGATGCTCCTCTTGACTCCTCAATGCAGGCCAACTTGCACGCAAGCTCTATGAACAATTGCGGAGGGCTGCAGCCTCAATTTGCATACAGAAGTATGCAAGGGCTCACGTCTCAAGAAGAGTTTACATTCACTTGCAAGAGTCTGCCATAATTATTCAGAGTGGATTAAGAGCAATGGAGGCACGAAAAGAATATAGCTACAGACGAAGAACAAAAGCTGCTATTATAGTCCAGGTACTTAGAGTCTTGGATTGGATTTCAACTGCAATAATATCTACACGGCTTGTATATGATTGAATGACACGGGGAAACAGACAACAGGTATGAACCAGAGCAATGTTGATGTTGGTGAGGGAATCAGTGATTAGTAAAAGCTTATTGGTCTCTCATGTCCATAGAATCGTGGTAAATTACCGGTTAACCTATTCTTTTCCTTTCCAGGGTTTCCCAACTCCTAATTTATCCCTTCTCCTCCCAAACCCATGCCACTGGACCATTTGCACAGTAGCATTACTGAAGCTGTTATACAATATAGCCAAATATTATTGGAGTCAGCAATAGCACCAAAAATAACCAGCATAAGGTGGCCTGGCAATGTTGATGAACTGGATAGAAGTAGTCCTGAGAGTCCCACATTGTCACAGATGTGACGGTCCATTTTAAAATCTACCACTATCTTGGGCTGAAAAAGTTCCCACATATGTAGGGGTATCAGTCAGCATAACAATCAGGACGCACAAAAAAAAAAAATTTCCCTTTTTTAACTATCTTGGGCTGAAAAAGTTCCCACATATGTAGGGGTATCAGTCAGCATAACAATCAGGACGCGCAAAAAAAAAAATTTCCCTGTTTTAATTCTGGGTTTACAGGGAAGACAATCTGCAACTATCCAGAATCAGAATTTAGGAGCCTCACATCATATTTGGAAAGATGAAAATTGTTACTTCCATAACAAGGGTATTGTATCTGCTTTAAATAAATAAATAAAAATTGCTTTCCATAATTTTTTTTTGGAGCAAACATATACTTGATAGACTTCTTGTAGTCTGGGTAGGTAATTTCTCGGGTGTGGTGATGCTGTAAGTTCTTTTCTCATCAACATAAGTTTTTCTTCTTCTTCTATATGATCATGAGTTCCTTATTGCCACACTCCAGGTAATAGTCATAACTTGAATGAACTTTTACCAACAAAAAAAAAATGGAGATTAAATGTGGCCCAACAGCTTTTTGATTTAACATCATCTCTTTCCTATACATGTAGACACAATGGCGAAGATATGAAGCTCTTCTCGCTTATTCACGACTCAAGAAGGCGACTCTTATTTTCCAATGCCTCTGGAGAGCAAAATTAGCTAGAAAGGAGCTTAAAAAGCTAAGGATGGTAATGTTCAAGCATTTATTGTATCTACATGAAAAACTAAACTAGTGCCAATATATAATCAAGAGGCTTCTAATGCAGGCTGCCAGAGAAACAGGGGCACTTAAGGAAGCTAAGGACAAGCTTGAGAAGCGTGTAGAGGAGCTAACGTGGCGGTTAGAATTTGAAAAGCACTTGAGGGTATAGTATATTGAATTGTTTTGGATGAGGCTTTAAGACAAAATCAGATCATGAAACATATGCAAGAGACAATCTTAAAGTACTTTGTGCTCACTTAACGTGTAGCCTCAGTAGCATTGCCCTCTCTACTATGGTAGTTCGTCATGTGTTCTGGTTAAGAGATGGGGACAACCACATTCCAATAGTTGGACAATCTTATTTGTTATTGTAGTTCATGGCATAACAAATAGACATCTCGAAATCCAGTAATCTCTCATCAGTTTAGTAAGCTTTCCCAGGATATCCTTATGGAAATAACTGTCTTTTTGTAGATTGAATTGGAAGAAACTAAATGCCAAGAAATTGAAAAGCTACAAAATTCTTTGGACAACATGCGCAGCCTACTAGATGAAGCGCATGCTGCAGCAGTCATCCGTGAGAAGGAAGCAGCAAAATTAGCTATTGAACAAGCTCCTCCTATCATAAAGGAGATAGCGGTAGTGGATGATTCCAAATTGGAGCGGCTAAGAAATCACAATATGGAATTGGAGGTAATTTACTGTACTTAGCTTCAGACGTCACTCTACAAGTGGTACAGATTCATTTTTCTGGAGCTGGAAGCATAAGGGTATGCTGAAGATACACCATCACTGAGATTATGGAGGAGCTAAGATAATAGGGTTATTGAAGGCAATTATTTTGCACTCTCTTTCATTAGGGTTCGATGATTCCATCCTTACAACTTAAGACTAGGACTAAAATGTGACTATTGACTATATACTGCCAAGAAATAATTAGGAGTTAGGGCTTATGGGATACTATGTCGTTACATAATGTGAATGTATTTTATTGATTAGATGAGTCGCCGAGGATCCACATATCAAATGATAAGAAAAACTATAAATGATGCTCAAAAATTGTGCATGGTGATGGGACACTATGTCTCGTTCCCATTAATTAGGCTGCTTGAGACAGATGCCCTGAAGATTGGAATGCTCAAGATTACAAAGAGAGCTCCATGACACTATCTGTAAGTTTTCATGTATGATACAGTTCAAAACCTGAAAAAGCTTCTTGCTATGCAGAGTGAACTGGACAAAGTGAGGCAAAGAATGAAGGAATTCGAGAAAAAGAATTCGGAAGTTGAAGCAGAGAACAGACAAAGGATAAAAGAAGCTGCTGAAGCTCAGGAGAGAGCAATGCAACTTCAGGAGACTCTGGAAAGGTAGTCAAGCGAAAACTAGTGAAATAATTGTCATTATATCTTAAACTGCAATTGACCAACTCTTGTTTATGCATCTTAGATTGGAAATGAATTTGTCCAACCTTGAATCAGAAAATCGTATTCTACGGCAGCAAGTATTGGTTCCACTGATAGAGGACAATTTACCGGATGAATTGCATGAGTAAGAACATAGTATTTCACATTTTAGGTGCACCTCTTGTTGTTGTTACCATTCAAAGAGATTAGTGGCTTATTACCAAGAAAGAGCTGACTGGTCTGATTTACAATATCGTCTCTGCCATCATTAAACAAATGAAATGGTTGAACTACAACACCAAAATTTAAAGCTGCTTATGTAGGTTGTCTTGTACTATAGCACACGTTTTAGTTCCATGTTTCCGGTTTTATACCTTTTTTATTTCTTTTCATATTGTGCCTCGTCACGGAATTCATCTTGATACCAGAGCATAAAGACTCCATCGATCCATGTGTCTATCCCCTTGATCAGTCTTTACATGTAAAAGAGGAATTATTGCTTGTAGTAGCGACTTGTCTTTAATGAGCTCTCTCAAGCCTTGTAGTAGTGACCTGTCTTTAATGAGCTCTCAAGCCTGGATAATTTTAATGTAGTTCATTATCATTTGCTACCATCTTAAGAAGAATCCAAGCTCTCTTTTCGCAGTCTGAAGACTGAGATTCTGAACTTGGAATCAGAGAATGAAATCCTCCCGAAGCATGTTGCCACAAGGGAGCAAACATCTACCTTTGGAAGGAAAGCAACACACGTTAAGGTCTGCTATAATTACTACCTGCCCTTTTCTTATACAAGAACTTACAGTCACTAATCACCATAGGGGATTGGTGCAGATTCAGGAAAATGGACATCTAAGAGATGAAGATAATGGAACAAAAGTATGAGCATCTTTCTGGGAATGGTTCAACTGTAAGACTAGAAAAGTAGAGCTTCTTTTGAATTATGAAGACCTGAAAAATTACTTGCCTGCAGGAGTCAGGACAGTCTGTCTCCCTTCTGTCAAGACAAAGATTCTTAACAGAGAGGCAGCAGGTATTAGCTACCATATGCAAGTTTAGGCATTACACCAAAACTACCATACCATTCTCGTTCTAATGCAACTTTTTTTTTTCCTTGCACAAACAGGAAAACCATAACATGTTAATAAAATATCTATTGGAAGAGAAGCAATTCGACAATGAAAGATCAAAAGCTGCTTGTGTCGTGTTCACATCACTTCTACAATGGAGAGCCTTTGAAGCAGATAAAACAAATATTTTTGAGAGGATTATTCAGGCAATACGATCATCTTTCGAGGTGGTATTCAGCTAGCAGTTAACAATGATGGCATCTAAGTAGAAGCGGCAGTTTCTAATTGGTTGATGACTGAGTTATTTCTATGCGCATTAGTATCTTACATGATTTGACTAATGCTCTTCTGTTGCCTCACAGAGTCAAGATAGCATCAACAATCTTGCATATTGGCTCTCAACAACATCCACTCTTCTCTTTCTTCTACAAAATGCAATTAAAGCAAGTAATTCGCCTAATATGGCCTTAAATCGCACAAGGAACATTCCTATAATGTTATTTGGTGCCACGCAGCAGGTATCTCTTGGAAAATTCTCTTCGATTATGGCACATTGAGATCAGGGGAAATTAACTGGGCTGGTTGCTGACACAGGGTTTCCATTCATCTTCAATGGGCTTGGGTATTTCAAGTGGATACAGTGGAATGATGGATAAACCGTCAGAGCAATCAAAAATAGAAGCCAAGTACCCGGCACTACTATTTAAACAACAGCTGACTGCATGTGTTGAGAAACTATACGGGATTATTCGTGATAGCCTAAAGAAAGAGATCAGTCAATTTTTGAACTTGTGCATACAGGTGCACATATGAACACTTGCGTTTTGCTTGAGGATAGCAGTTGTTGTAAATTTTACAGTCTGGTAAATCAATTCTCTATTACTACTGACAGGCGCCAAGATCTGCAAGAGGGAGACCATTTAGGGGTCATCAAAAAGAATGCAATCTAATATAGTTGCTAAACAGCACACACCAAATGCATGCTGGCAAAGCATTGTCAAGAAACTAGACCAATACTTATACATAATCTCTCACAATCATGTGAGATTAAGCAATCCCTCCTACTGCTGATTAGTTTTTGTCTCAAAATAAACCATGTAATGCTTTCCTAACTCATGTATTATCAGGTACCTTCAATGATCACAAGAAAAATGTATATTCAGGTCTTCTCATTCATCAATGTTCAACTGTTCAATAGGTAGGTTTGCTTTAGACTCCATCGCATAGACAGCTACATTCTAGAGATGACAACATAACTAATTGCAAGATCATGTTGATCAGCTTATTGCTCCGTCGAGAGTGCTGCTCCTTCAGCAATGGGGAATATCTGAGTACTGGTCTGCAAGATTTGGAGGAATGGTGCCTCAAAGCTCCAGATCAGGCAAGTCTTACCTTCCTGAGTTCAACCTCCTCTCTTCCTTTCCCGAGCCCTTTTCTAATACCCCGAAGCTCCCCCCCCCCCCCCCCCAAAAAAAAAAAAAAAAAAAAAAACAGAGAGAGTGAGAGGGAAAAGGAAGTTCTAACTTAAATTTTGAACTATTTCACAGTCTGCAGCATCGCTAATGGAGGAACTTCTACATATAAGACAAGCCGTGGGATTTCTTGTGAGTTTGCCAAGATTCCCCATGTTTTATTCTCAGCCTGTCCCCGAAGGTGGGAAATGGAATAACTAAAGTAGCTTCCTCATTGCAGGTTTGTCATCAAAAAGCCCACAAATCTTTGGATGAAATCACCAGTGAACTCTGCCCGGTAACTCTTCATCTTATATATATCATATAACTGCAAGTGTATCTGAAAAAAACCGCCACTTCCAGCGCTGAAAAAATTACTAACTCAAACAAGATTGTGCTCCACCCAACCCACCTTTGCAACTGCAGGGGTACTAAACCCAGTGTGTGTGCTTTTGCTAGAAATTGAGCATCCCTCAAATATATCGCATTGGAACCATGTTTTGGGACGACAAGTACGGAACGCAAGGGTTGTCGCTGGATGTGAGTGGCTCCTCACCCTTTATATGAACACCCATCATTCCTTTGGGAACTCAGCTCCGGATCATGTTTGGAACTTGCAGGTCATCGGCAAAATGAGAGCTCTGACGGCTGCGGATTCAATGAACACCAACAACTCCTTCTTGCTTGATGTAAACTCGAGGTGATTTGTTCTTGTTTCTTCTTTTCCTTCCGCTGTTTCATTGCCCCAACGAAAGAAAGAAAACCTGATCGACAACGGTTATGCGAAATGTCAGCTCGCCATTCTCGATGGAAGAAGTGTTGCGGTGCTGTGGCAGCAGCATAAACAACCCGGGGAACGTGGATCCTCCGCCGCTTCTCCGGCAGAGATCGGACTTCCACTTTCTCACACAGCTGCAATCAGAAGATTGAGTCCATCTCGCATTGCTTTCCAGATTTGTGTTTGCAAACATCTGTTTGACTTGGCCGAGCCTGATGATCTCGTTCTTGTTAGCCTCGAGTAATCTGCTCTGCTTTGTGTTTTCATTCGCGGTCATTTCTCGGGGGTTGCCACGTTGCTCTCGGGTAAAAAGAGGGAATCTTATACTTTTGGGTATAACTTTGGAGATTTCATGTCGTTTTTTCCCCCATATATTTCATCACATCATTGTTCTAATATCTGTACTATGTTGATAATTTTTAAGTCTTCCAATTCTGAATTTGCCGAAAATGGTTAAGTCAGCACCAAGAACTAATACGCGGCGTTAGTATATACGAACTTTTAAAATAAATTACACTTTGGTCCAATATACTCTTTTCCGATGATCCATTTTAGCCTCAGTATTTTGTTTTAATGACAAAACTAGAGATGCATCCGCGCTTCCCCGCTACAAATTATTTTCAATTGGTACACTTTATTAATATTCATAGTTGAACATTAAAAAGAATATTGTATTTTGAGTCCCTTTAAAAAGCAAATGACAACTCTAATATTACAACTAAGCTAACGTGAAGAGCATAATATTTTTTCCATGTTTATCCAAAAATCGTAAGAGCTATTATTGGATATTAACTAAATAATGTCTTAAGCGAGGAAACACTAGCAAAGGATAGTGATAAAAAAATCGATAAATTTTATATTGTGATGAAATATTCACATTTTTCTAAAAGTGAAATAGTTATGGTATCTGTTTGATGTCAAAATAAAAGCGTAATTCATCTATACCGCTACTTTATTGAAAAATACAGCACTTGATCAATTTTTCATAACTTGCTTTATTAAAATAAGAATAAAATTATTTTTCTCTGATTATAAATTTGCATGAAACCAAGTTAAAGGTATTTACTTTATTATTTGCATGTCATAATCAATATGTATAGTACTCACATAAATTTATACAAAAATTCGGAAGATAAAAAATTATTTAAATTTTATATATAGTGGAATATCGTCGCACCTTTAACATGAGTAATAGGAAAAAAAAATTCTATAATCATTAAAAGATTAAGGGAAATTTTCAAATAATAGCTTAAAATGAACCTTGTTTCAAATAAAGCCCTAAAATGCCCTTTAATTTCTTAAATAAAGGCTTAAAGTGAATCTTATTTCAAATAAAGTACCAAAATAAAATATATATTTATTTCAAAGAAGGCGTGACTTTCCAAATGGTTAAGGGCATTTTCATCTTTTCTCTTTTTTGAATTTTTCCTTTTTTTGGTTTTATCTTTCTTCTTTGTCGGTGGCTGGTTTGGCCACCGAAGATGCCAAGAGAGGGTTGGGCGAAGGTCGCCCCATCTAGCAAGGGCCACCCTCGCTAGCTATAAGTGAGGTTGGCCCTTGCTAGATCAAAGTGGTCAACCCGCTTGTCGCTAGCGACTGACGAAGCACTCATCGAAAAAGGGAAGAAAAAAATAAAAGAGAAAAAATAATTTAAAAAATAATTTAAGATTAAAATTGTCATTTGACAAAAATACCCATGACAAGCCGAAATATTTTGTCGACTAGCAACCAATAAGGTCAAGCCCTTATTTAAGATTTCTATGGCTACTTCTTGATCTCTTATTTAAGACGACATAACCACTTCAAATCCTTTTTTTAAGATAATGAGGGCACTTCAAGCCTTTATTTTAATTTTTCTCTAAGGTCGAGACAATAAAGTTCTCATTTATTCAGTAAGACCTTTGTAACATAAATTCATATCTCTATATATTATGCATGTATTAAACTATAAAAAGTGAGATATCACCTATGATTAATGAAATTATAATAAAAAAAAAGTACGAAAAGAAGTAATCAAGATTGAATCTACTCATAAATATGCAAAATCATGTATTAAATAAGCAAAGAAAAGAAAATTGTGTAGAAATATTAGGTAAAGAGCAGCGATAGTATAATAAAATGAGTATATGCTGAGAAGGCAATTAATGAAAAAATTAAGAAGGTATGGTTCAAGAAAAGAAGCCAGCCCTCACCGAGGTGCTTGTGACTCCGCCGGCCATATTTGATGGGGGCGACGACCATAAGTGGGGAAGGGCTACCAACACTCTGCTTGTATTTTTTTATTTGTGTTTTCTTTATTCTTAAGTTTGGGTCTTTTTTTCTTTTTTTAATTTGTATCTTTTCATGGAAAAGATAGAAAACAAAAAAAATGAAAGAAAATAAATAAATATATATATATATATATATATATATATATATATATATATATATATAAAGAATGGAACTTGATTAGTCGATAAGGTTAGACTATTCTTTGAGACTGTCATGGCCATTTCATGCCCTTATTTGGAATTTTCTCAAAGAGGTTTGGTCAATCTATGTCTTTGTGGCTCTAAACTTATGGAGAATGGTGGTGTACCTCAATTTGCAACTTCAAAAACCCTTCTTAAAGAGGCTATTCATTTCATCAGTTCTGGTTATAAGGATAAAACAGACTGGGGAAGTGAGGTATGTGAGCTTAATCTTATATTTATTCCACCTGAGGGTTGGTTGTTATATGAGAAAAAGATACACGGCTATTGGAGAGTGAAGACTTAGATTGCTGAGAAAGATGTCTGATGCAGTTTGTCTTTATGTATACTCAATAGAAGATATAAAGAGTGAAGATATTCATTTTTGTATTTTTCTCGTGTGCGATTTGCCATTTGCCTTCTAAAAACAACTAATTTTCCTACTTGGTAGGGCACTTTGTAAGATGAAATGTGACTTGTACTCTAGTCTTTCTCTTGATGTCCTTTGTTTTCTCTCCATATTTTGTTCGACTGCTTGAACACGATCTATCTCTTGCAGCATAATTATAAATGCTGTATAAGAAATCTTTACCTGAGAAAGTGCCGAGGTCCGCCAATTCCCATTCTGCAAAACAACATCAAATAAGGAAAATTTGTATTTTCACATGCTCATGAACATTGTCCAAGTGGGGATCACAACTCCATAATACTCTTAATGAATACAGGAAATTAACATTCTGCTTTCGGTTGATAAATTGATTCCAAATAGTAAAGTAGTCAAGTGGATGATGACCATTTTGAAGCAAGTTCGGAACTGGATATCAAACTAAAAAGTATCAAAAGGGAGAAAACAAAAAAGAATTCTAGATGTTGAACTACATTCTTTCAAGAAAGTGAGCCACACTTTCAAGAAATCTCATTCATGTTAGTCAAGAAGCTAATTGAAATATACGTGCACTACATGTGTCAGCCATGCAATATATGTGGAATATATATTTTTAGAATCATTATCTAATAAAGCTTATAAATAGGTTTGAAAAGAGATAATTATTTTCTATTATTCAATAAAAAATAGGGTTACAAATATATATATATATATATGCTTATATGTGCTTAACCCTACTCACAATATTTCCCAGCACTCCCCTTAAATTGGGATATAGATATCAAATAATCCTAACTTGTTACGTAATGAGCTCACTCTATTCCCCCGTAGAGATTTCATAAAAATGCTTGCAAGTTGATCTCCATCTTTGTTTGTTGAAGAATAATCTCCTTTTTCTGAACTTTTTCTCACACAAAATGACAATCAATTTCAATGTGCTTAGTTCAGTCACGAAAGATGGGATTAGATGTAATATGAAGAGCAGATTCATTATCACAATATATCACTGATGGATTTGACGGTGACATTTCAATCTTTAATAGTAACATTCTTAACCATAGTAATTCACTTGCTACATGTGCCATGACTCAATATTTAGTTTCAGCACTTGATTGAGAAACTACATGTTGTTTCTTATTTTTCCACACAACTAAATTACCTCCAAGAAGCACACAATAACCTGAAGTAGATCTCCTAGCCATAGGATATCCGGCCCAATCAGTATTAGAGAAGCACGTGGTGTTTAGATGGCCATAAATCTTGAACTGTAATCTTTTATTTGGTGCTCCCTTCAAAAATTTGATAATTTGAAGCACAGCATCATAATGAGTAGTATGAGTAAAACTCATGAACTAACTTACTACACTAATTGCGAAGAATATATCAAATTTATGATAGTATGATAATTTAATGTACCGACTAATCTCTGATACTTCATTGAATCATGTAGTAATTCTCCATGTTTTATGTCGAGTACATACTCCAAGAAATCCAACCTCACCAAAAATGTCCAATACATACTTCCGATGTGATAAGTTGCCATTAGCATGTGAATAGGATACTTCAATACCAAAAACATATCGAAGACGTCCAAGATCTTTAGTATTGAATTCTCTATGCATAAATTACTTAAAATTTTGAATAACACATGAATCACTGCCAATAATGATGATATCATCCATAAATACAACTAGAATAATACAACCTAATAAAGACACTAAGCTGAAAACTGAATGATCTACCTAGCACTACTTTAATCCAAAGTTGATAACTATGTCACTAAATTTACCAAACTAAGCACAAGCATATTGTTTAAGTCCATAAAAAGCTTTGTGTAAACGATATATTATATTCTCCCCCCGAGCAACAAACCCAGGTGGTTGCTCCATGTAGGCCTCCTTAGCCAGATCACCATGTAAAAAAGAATTTTTCAATCCAATTGATGAAGGATCCAGCCAAATTGCACAGCCAGTGAAATAAAGGCATAGACATATGGATTTTTGGCCACTAGAGAAAATGTGTCATTATAGTCGACACCATAAGTCTGTTCATACCCCTTTGCAACTAACCATGCCTTCAATCGATCAAGAGTGCCATCCAAATGAACCATAACAATGAAAACCCAATGACAACCAACGGGTTTTTTTATTAGTAAGTGAGGAAGTAAACTACCAAGTTTGATTATAAATTAGTGGGGGTTAGAACACTAGAAGTGCCATAACTTTCATACAGTCTTCTCACTTTGGTGACAAAACTTTTTTTTTCGCTCACATGAGTGCCAAATCAAAGTAAAATCGTTCAATTAAGTGCCACTTCGGGCCAAAATGCATACGTGAAATTTTTTTAATGATTTTCCTTCTTTTTTAATAATTTTCAACACTGATGTGGATTCTTTGTGACCCTCGCCGGCCCTAAAGAAAAAAAAACAAAAAATAGAAAAACTCCAAAAACTCCAAAAAATTAACAAATATATTAAAATATTATTTTCTGGCAACCAAGTCAGCTTTTCTAACGGCTACATCAACTTTTCTGGCAGCCACGTCAAAAGTGACACTCGAGTGAGCGAAAAAAAAAGTTTTGGCACTAAAGTGAGCGTTGTACGAAAGTTATGGCACTCCTAGTATTCTAACCCCAAATTAGTGCCTACATGTTGTCCTCCATGGCACGATGCCATCCCAAATGAGCAAGAGCTTCAACAACATTGCTAGGCACAGAAACAAAAGACAACAACGAGACAAAGGCACAAAAGGTACGAGATAAATGATCATAGGATAAGAAGTTTGAAATAGGATGACACATACTAACACGATCAGAAAGACCGAAACAAGGAGCATTACAATCAATAGGACAACTACCACTAGAACATGTACCTTTCGAGTAGCAATGGGTGGATCAAGATCAAAGGCTGGCAATGTAACTGATGGCGGAACAGATGAATCAAGTGATGATAAAGACTTTACTATCATAGTTGGAGCTATACTACGTCAATGATAGGTGTGATCAGCAAATTGAAATTTTGTGGATATAGCTGAAAAATGGAAGGTAGTAGAAGCATTGGTAGGACACAACCGTCACCGTCACCATCACCATCACCATCACCATGTGTTGGTGACACCACTTGAGAAGAAAAATATGAATAATCTTCAAAGAATGTCATATCTACAGACATGAACATACGACAGCGAGTGGGGCTATAACATTTGTATCCCCTTCGAGTTCGAGAGTATCCCACAAAGACACATTTTTCAACATGAGGATCTAGTTTATCAAGACCTGGAGTAAGACAATGTACAAAACATACACACCCAAAGACCTAAAGGGGTAAGGAAAAGAGAGGATGATTTGGATGTAAAATTGAGAATGGTGTCTTCCCATGAAGAATAGAAGTCGGAAGTCTATTAATTAAATAACATGCCATAAGAATAGCATTGCCCCAAAAATGTTTAGGTAGATGCATATGAAACATGAGGTAATGAGCAACATCAAGAAGATGGCGATTTTTACATTCAACTACGCCGTTTTGTTGTGGAGTGTATGAGCTGGAAATCTAATGAATAATACCATGAAATTCAAGAAATGGCTAGAAACCAGAAGTGGCAGTTGGGTCTAGTAGTATCTAACTGTAAATGTTTGACAAAGGTATTATATTAATTCCACACTTCGAAATAGAACAATTGAAAAAAAAAATCTCTGTATGGTCTTTTATTAAGAATAACCAAGTCATTCGGAAAAAAGCATCCACGAATGTAACAAAATATCTAAATCCAAAGACATTAGACACACGACACGAACCCCATACATCTGAGTGAACCAACTCAAATGGACTAGACACATGACCCTGAATGCGGGAAGGAAAAGAAGCTCTATGATGTTTATCAAACTAACAAGCTTCACACTTAAAGGAATTCACAAATTCAAACTCATGAAATAGATGCCGAAGTATGTTTGGTGGAGGATGACCAGCATGATAGTGCATCCGATATACATCAATGGATGTATGCTTCATAGCTGCAGCAACTAAAACCTTCTTATCAAGATAATATAGGCCATTTGGTTTATGTCCCCCTCAATCATTTGTCTAATCCTCAAATCCTAAAAGACATAACAAGAAGAGGAAAAGGTTATTGAACAATTTAGTTCTTTGGTCAACAAGCTAACATAAATCAAATTATAAGGAGCTTTTGATAGGTGAAGGACATATAACAAAGAAAAAGAGAGACTCAAATGAGCAATTTCCGTACCAATAACCTGAGATTGTGACCCATTTGCTAATGTAATTGAGTTTGATAATAAATGAGATGTATAGTGAAAATAAGACAGTAGGTTAGAGTTACCAATCATGTGATTGGTAGCTCACGGAGTCTATAACCCAAGAATTAAATATTGCAAACAACAAATGAGATGAACTACCTTTAGAGGTTTGTGCTAGAGTTGCGGTAGGAGTTGAAGATCTTGTCATTTGTTGGGAGTGAACCAATGTGTCAAACTCAGCACGTGTCAATGTAACGGAATCGCATGTCTTCTCAATTTTAGCCGAATTGGTGAAACTGTTGAGGGAGAACCAAGAGAATCCTCAACATCTACATATATAACAAGAGTTGGTTTGAGCTCTGGGTGAAGTGTATAACAATAACCTTCCGTATGTCCAACTCTTTAACAATGATGGCAATAGTGCGAACCACAACCGTTCCCAGAACTAATGGCACCACAAGTCCCAATCCCGCTTCACGAACTCCACTAGAACAAAACCATGTTCATTAGAACCTCCATGACCTCCACTATGAACAAAACCACATCCACTAGAACCTCCACGACCACAATAACCACAACCTCAATGCTCCCATGTCCACTAGGACTATGGGAAAGCATAGCACTAATCTCCACCACCGGTGTGGAATGAATTTTCTCAAGAATTGTAGAACGGAGAGCTTGGGAGAAGACTTCGTCTACTGTGGTAAGAGAACTCTAAGATGTAATATATTGACAAAGAGAAAAATACTCGGCACCGATGACTTAAGATATAGTATTACCCTAAAATCTTCCCGGCGTTTAGCCAAAACATCTAGATCATTCGAGGCAAGAAGATAAGTATCCAATCATTAACAAAGAGTTATGAACCGAGCATAATGATTGGATAAAGATTGATCTCTACACTAAATATCAAACGACTTTTCCCATGAGTCACATACTCACATAATATTATTCTGCCCCAAATAGAGTAAAATGCATTTATCCGAAATTGCCTTAGTGGAGTCACATTGAATAAAGTGAGAACTGACCTTAGGGTCCATGCTATTCCATAGTAGGGTTTGAATCATCACATCTCCTACAATCCAATATGTAGCTTTACTCTTGTTAGACAACACTATAGACGTTAGATATTCAAGTTGCCTAGTGGCAATAAGATAGACCTCAATCACTTTAGACCAAGATGGATAATTAGTTCCATCTAGCTTGATAGATGTTAACTGAAGGAATTATTGTTTGCGTGATTGGATTATTGGAATTAAGTATTGGTAACTGTGGAGTTCATTTTTTAGGCTCAATCACACTCTCTATTCAACTTTGACCACACTTCATAAAATCATTTTATCTATCAATAACAATATGAATCACCAAAACACCAGCATATTTATTCTCACTATCTCCTCCAACTCAATGCAAAGTCGCAAAAATAAAGACTAAACCCAAATAATCAATAGCAAAAAGTCAGTGACAAGAGACAAAAATACGTCACTTTTAGGTGGGGAATAGCAGCATTATCCTCTGTTAGAGCCATCAAGTCTATCCACCGTAATGGCCACTTCAAAAAAAAAAAACCGTTTTGCAACTAAAATCTGACATGAATCTACTGAACCAACTAAAGGACTTCAAGGTCGAGGTCGCTCTCCATTGCGTTGTAAGGTCTCTCCTTATTAGAGAGGATTTTTAGGGTTTTCAAGTCCAATCTATGATAGCAAGGTTCGGCAATGTTGGGATGGATTATGTAGAGCTAGATTCGGTCACCGAGGCTGGATGGTAGCAATCGCAGGGTTGGTGATGTCGGGAGATGGCAAAGCCAAGGCTAGTTGACTTGTTCCCGGGATTAGTTGACACAAGGCGACTTGAACAACAACGGTTGGGGGTTGTTGGTCGGCGTCATGGGTTGCCGGCTAGTGATGCAGCCTTTTCTAAAATACCAAGGCATGGTGGCTTAAATCAAAATTGTGGGTGTCGCCTGCTGTTTCGGCATTGTGGCGGCATGGATACCACTATTGCCAGCTGTAGGCATGGTCTTTTCCAGTGACGAAACAGTGGTCTTCGACAATAGGACGGCTTGGGTGTTTTTTCTTTTACTTGTGATTGCTACCATGAAAAGAGATAATTACTTTCTATTTTTCAATAAAAAAAATAGGTTACATATATATATATATATATATATATATATATATATATATATTGCTTAACCCTCCTCATAAACTAAGTTACTATTTTACCCTTATTACTCACAACATTTGCCGACAAGGTTGATTGAGATATTCCATATATATCACACAAATATTGCATGTATATCTCTCTCTGATTATGCGTATCTTAATTGAGATATGATATTAAAATAGTTATCTAATAAAGTCTATAAATATGTTATTTTAATATATAATGAAATTATTCGATTTTCTAGTTAGACATCTAGTCTTACACAATGTGCAACTACTTAAGGGCTCTGGGCTACCCTTTCTGAACACCAGAACAACTCAAAGGTGTGTTTAGGGCATGATTGTGTATTATCAAGTAGAGCATACTTGAAAGTCCCGCACGTAGAGTTCTAACGAAGGGAGATTGGCTAGTCGCATACGGTCTGGCTGTTGCCTACTTCTTGTGCTGAAAGAAATGTCGTTTAGAGGTCCCCACTATGGATATTTTATAATATCGGACTTTATGAAACTGCTTCTGAAGCCATGCCATAAGCCTCTATCTGCTTACTTGGGGACTAGAGTTCTCAACTTGAGTGTCCCTCCATTGAAAAGTAATTCAAATGAGTAAGTGTAATTGTTCATTTTAATCATATTAAAATTTTGAAGTTCATGCTAATTCCCATGTCTTTAACTTTGTGAGGCTAGTAATTCCGTTTTTATATGAAGTTTCTTATTTGCATATGTAGTGAAAGAAAAGGCAATGAAAATTAGATAAAGCTGTAATTCATGAATATTATTTTCAAAAAAAATATGGGTATAGTATTTTCTTAGTCATAAATAAGAAACGTGTTACATGTACCCATTAATCCCCAAAAAACCAAAAACAGAAAATAGACGCACTTAAATAAGAATAGCTCGTTTTGGGCCGTTTCCATGTGGCTCTCGGGTTTCAAAAAAAAAAATGAAAACTTATATTTTATGGTAGCTTAGGAGATTTCATTTTTCCCCCATATATTTCGGTATGACATTATTCTAATATATGTAATATTGGGACAATTTAGGTCTTTCCATCCAGTTTCCATTCAAAATTTGCCGAAAATGGTCAAGTAGGCACCAAAAACTAATGTGCAGTGTTAGTATATACAAACTTCTATAATAAATTGTGCTTGGGTCCAATATACTCTTCTAAAAAGACGGTACTTGGGTAAATTTCTCATTACCTGCTTTATCAAAATGAGAATGACAGTATTTTCCTCTTTTTTTAAATCTGCGTGAAACCATGTTAAAACTATCCACCTTATTATTCGCATGCCATTATTAATATGTATAGTACTCATATAAATTTTTAAAAAATCAGAAAATGAAAAATTATTTAAGATAAAGCGGAACATCCCCGTACCTTTAAGATGAGTGATAAAAGAAAAAAAAAATTCTATAATCATAAAAAGATTGAGACAATAAAGTTCTATTTATTCCGTGAGACCTTTGCAAAATAAATTGTTAAAAGATTGACATATTGTTCCTATAAAATAATAGTTATAGCAGTGTACTTAAGGCTTACATTGTACATATCGATGTGCCATAACGTTCATATGCAATAGTCATGGATAATTCACCACTACTTATTTTCCCAAAGGAATTTTGCGATCAAATAAGCCTAAAATATATGCATTTAAGATAAGAAAACTATATAAACAATAAAAAAAAAAAAAAATGACATTATGGAAGTATACATCAACCTCAGGTGTCTCCTCAAAGTCATTTCTCATATTTATGGATTATTGGGGCAACTATCTATACCAAATTGCAAATAAACTAGATTGACGTAAAACTCGTAACTCCGTCCATGTATTAAAACAATAAAATGTAAGAAATCACTTATGATTAATGAAATAATAATCAATAAATTATAAAAAAAAAGTAATCAAGATTGAATCTAGTCATAAATATGCCGAACCATCTATTATATAGATACAGAAGAGAAAATTTGTGTGGAAATATTAGGTAAAGATTAGTGATAGCATAATATAATGAGTGTATGTCGAGAAGGTAAAAGATGACAAAATTAAGGTGCGGTTGCTACAACCAAAAAAAAGAAAAGAAAAGAAAGAAGAAGGTGCGGTTGGTGAAAAGAAGCCCACGTGCATTTTTCTACGCTCTACTCTCCCCATGGTTAAAGTTGAGGAACTCTCCTTTCGATATTTTATATTCAATTTTCAAAATTACATCCATTGTATTTTCCATTCAAAATCTTGTGAAATTATCGAATCAATATCAACAATTATTTGATTAATTTCTACGTATATAACTGTGAATCGGATGACAATGCAATAAGTTAAATTTAATATATGTAATAATGGGGTTCTCATTTCTAGATTACGCAAACCTAAAATTGCTTTTATAAAAAATCTGGATCAATTTTAAATATACTAACAACAAATTAAATTTGTCCTTTTGTTGAGAAATTTCTCTATTTAAAATTCAGGCAAATCATGAGAATTCTTGGAATTCTAATAGCGATCTTAACCCTCTAATATTAAAGCTTAAAAGAAGTTATCTCGGTTATTAATACAAAGCTGTTAGTATTAACTATAAAGAATTGGATAAGTGTATTCATGTATTGGGAGCATTGTCCAAAATGTCCTAAATTTATTATAAAACTACTAGTACTAAACTTTCTAATTTGGTCGATATAGTCTTAAATTTTAACAATCGCTAATGTAGTTCAACTGGCCAATTTAGCTTGCTGACGTGATATTTCAGTCAATACTGAATACCAATCGTGCCACGCAGCATAATTGGTGGCTGACATGGATTAAACAATGTTGTCCAATTTTATTTTATTGTTAATTTTCGGATATCTTTTCCTTTCTTTTTGTTTTCCTATTTGACTATTCATCTTCTGTCTACGCAGGCTGTTGGGGCCTATGTGAAGTGAGGATAGCGGCACCGTTTTTTCTCCGCAACATCGTGAGCATTGGTCCTGATCAGCGATGAACAACGATATTCGGGGAGGAGGAATCGATTACATTATTGTGGGTGAATGAATGGTCCGCGTGGAAAGAGCAAAAGAGAAATTGAAAGAGAGCAAAAGAAAAGCTGGGTCCAGTGTTCCGCCCGTCCTCCTCCGCAAAAGGGCGAACTTCCCAATTTTTTTAAATAGAATAAGATTTTGTTTTTTGTTTTTGGTTTGGTCAGAGGAATAGAATAAAGAATAGATAGGTCTCAAATTGGGCTTTTGTTCGAAGTTGACTGCTCGCTCCTCCAAAGGTCCAGTTGGGATTTTGCCCAGAGCATCTATCTCTCTGTCCACCGTCCACATCAACTACAGCCCGCCCGCGACACTTGAGTAGTAGTTGGCTGGCGGAGGAGGAGGAGGAGAAAAAGAGAGATCGAGAAGAAGGGTCGCAGATTGCGGTTGTACCCCCTTGACCAGGTTTCGGTCTGGCTACTAGAGCAGAGCAGAGCGTGAGCCTCCTCTTCTTCTTTCTTCTTCTCCCCATTTGATTCTTCATTTCCCTTGGAAATCTCATTTTGATTATCGTCGTCATTACTCTATTGGATTAGGACCATCATCTCAAGGCGATTCCTAGCAACCCACAGCCAAGCCATGGTGTTCTTTCGAAGCTTGTCTGCTCTCTCCCGGCTGCGCTCCCGCTCCGTAAGTTCCATCATCCCATCCATCTTCCTTGATTTCAGAAACACACACACACACACATACAAAAGAGGCACTCCGGTTTCCTTCTCCTATTCCTTGGATTCTCATCTTGCAGGCGCAGCAATCTAGTCTCGGAACTTCCGTTAGATGGCTGCAGATGGAGAGCTCTTCCGATCTTGTAAACTCCCTCTCCCTCTCCCTCCCCCGATCTTCTGTTAAGAGGATTTTTCTTCATTTTGTGGGTGGGGCATTTTTGATCGTGTACGCTCTTTCGCGCCCCGTAAATCTTATACGGCGATTTCTCAGTTGACTCTCCCCGACGTTGGGTCGCATTATACGGACTCGCACCGAATCCCCCGCAAAAAATTATCTTTCTCTACTATGTTAGGTCCAAGCCGAATTCCTGTTGTTGACGACTTTATTTCAATCAATAGACTCGTTTGATGTGGAATTTTGAACTACAGTTAGCTCCCTGATTGAAGGTCTGCTAGTTTCTTTGCTTCTGCTTTCGATCTCAAAATTTTGGGAAATTTCAGAAAGGAACCCATGATCACTGAATTAGTTGATTTTCGACACCTTCATGCTTACATGGGATTTCATTAGCAAGTTGTACAATTAATCTGAGTTTTGCTTGGTTGGATGGATTAGAGAAACGAAGTTCACCGAATTCTATGATACTACACAGCAACTCTGATACCTTCTTATGCCCTAGACCTACCCCTTGCACATTATCGAACCACCATACCACAACTCTGATACCTTCTTAGGTGCTATACCTACCCTTTGCACATTCTCAAACCACCATACCACAAGATATACGCCTTGGTCCACCAATGTCATGTTTACAACTCATATCAGTTGATTCATTGTGATACATATCACCACATAGAGTCATAAATTAGAACTAGAATATAGCATGAATTCATGGTATGGTTAACAAGTACTTTCCCTTTTACTATATGCCACATGATTTGCTTACACGATATATTTTTCCTTCAGGATCTTCGCAGTCAGTTGAAGGAGATGATTCCAGAACAACAGGTTTTGTTTTACTTTTGTCTTTGTGCTGATACCTTTAACATTATTTCTTTTCTCTTTCCATAGGGATTAACAAATAAATAGTACACTAATCCTAGTGTTGAAATTTGGAGTTGTGGCAATCAGACTTAACGGTGCATCGGTTTGCATTAGAAATCGATAAACACTTTGGGGCGCTCTCTGTTCAATTCCAATATTCTCCATCATGGGCCCTCAAGGAATTTTTAAATCTCTTAAGTGACCACAACATGGTGACATGCTAAAACTCAGAAAATTAATGTTTGACACTCAGAAATTTTCCTTTGCTGACAGGATCGACTGAAGAAACTGAAAGCAGAACACGGAAAGGTTCAAGTGGGAAATATCACTACTGATATGGTATATACGTTGATATGTCATTTCAGCTCTTGTTACAAGAGTGCAAGTGTCCTCCCCTTTTTTGTTTGTGGAGGGACCTGTTTTCATGCAATAGGTGGTTCCTTTTTTTTGAATTTAACTTGACATATCTTATGTGAATACTGCTAAGGTGCTTGGTGGAATGAGAGGAATGATTGGGTTACTGTGGGAGACCTCATTACTTGATCCAGATGAGGTATGTTGTCATTAAGTGTTGTTTATGCCCTAGATTCTATTGGTATGTTGAAGTGGTTCTGGTTTGTCATTTATGATTCTTATTATGGCTGGCTTCCTTTATGTGATTTTTTTAAAATTTTGATGGTCCAGGGCATTCGCTTCAGGGGTCTTTCAATTCCTGAATGCCAAAAGGTGTTACCAGCTGCAAAACCTGGGGGAGAGCCGCTTCCGGAGGGCCTTCTCTGGCTTCTTTTGACTGGAAAGGTCGTTTATATTTATGTTTGATATTGTAATTCTCCTAAAATGTTAAGGGTACAGTGGCATATGATATCTAGTGCTGTTTAGCTATGTATGATGATTTCGCAAAAGATAGCAAGAGTTCAATTGATTTTATGCCAAGAGATCTAATTGTTCGCAGAAATTTGTGATTGATTGAGGGAGGGAGGGAGGGAGGGAGGGCTCTATTTTTGTCTGATCCCTGGGATGATCTTCTAAGAGAGCATTTTAATATAAACATGAGTTTTTCGTAAGAAGTAATGCATTAAAGTTCATGGATAAAGTAAGGTTTCGTAGACAGTGGATATTTTTAGTAGGTGGAACAAACATAAGAATGAGGAAGAAGATATCTTATTCAGTGTCACTTATGACAATGACAAATACATAAAGGTGGCGGTCAATAGACAGGTTCAAATGGGCTTAGGGCTAGCCTAGTGATATTTTAGGGCCATATATTGTCTTCGATGTGCTGGTTGGGAGATCAGGCCTAAAAGTCCATGCACAAGCCCTTCCACATTTATAAGTTTAACAATATATTGGAAGTGTCTTAGAAGTAAGGCTGCTCCTCTTAGAGGAATTGATCGTGCTGTACGACCTATGTCAAAAAAATCTTTGTGATTGGGCACGGCAGATCCTGATGTGCCAAAAACTATGTCCAGGTCCACATAAGTGATTTTTGTTTTTTGGTTGGTGGGGGAGGGGGGAAGTGAGCCTCGTTGGGTTGGCTAGCCCATTTAATGTTTTACCATAATATCCAATATTGTGGATGCTAAGATAAAAGAGCTGTGTTCCATGCTAGTTAGTATCGAAAAAATATCATATTTTAAGTATGTCCCCTGAAGTTATATAGAACCATTAAGAATGTTAGTTTTAGTATTCTCGTTATGCTAGGGAATTATGAGAGAGCATGCGTTTTCCAAATTTTTGATCATTATGAACTTTTGGGTAATTAGGAAGAAAGTATTAATTGGGTGCTTCCCATCATTCGGCATCTGATTTGAAACTGTCTTGTGGTTTGAGTTTCAGAACAACAGTATTTAAGCTAAGAACTTCTTAACAGCTATTTCTTTTGAAAATCCTCAAATTTCAGTTCTTAAGATTGAGGGAAATATCTTGTAGGCTTAATGTACTGGAAAATTAAAAGTTGCTTGTTATTCTTTTGGAAAACTTATAGCTCATTGCTTCTCCTGTTCTGGTTCAGGTTCCCAACAAGGCGCAGGTAGATGCACTATCTGCCGAATTGCGAGACCGTGCTCAAGTTCCAGGTCTCTCTCTCTCTCTCTCTCTCTCTCTCTCTCTCTCTCTCCCAACAAATCTGGGTATGTTTATAGCATGTGCTTCTGCTGCGACTGTTTTGATTGAAAGAGAAAATGAACATCAAAGCTCGTGAAGCCTTAGTTGGAAAAGAGGATGAGGGAACAGACTCTAGTTGGGTGGTTCATGTGGATTCTATTAGAGTACTGCTCTCTTTCCTGTAATATTTGATGATTTGTCTATATTTTACGCTAAACGGGTAATTTGACTTTTTTTTAACTTAGTGTTTTAGGAAATTTTGAAGGTTTTTAAACATTAGGCTTGAGAACCTTTCAAGCTAGGGTCATTGGCAATTAATTCAGAATTCTGATGACTGTTAAAAGGGCTAGATCTATCTAAATATTCAACGGCTGCACATAGTCCTCTGATATCCATCTTAACTTTACTGAAGTAATCCATCCTTGACAAGATACTGTGATTTTTTGGTGTCAATGCCATGGTCGATAGTGCTCATGATGGTTTTCTTTTTATATACTGACAACCCTGATGTTTTGGCTTTTGACAATCACTGCCTTCCTAAATTGCTTGCAGATAAGTTGTACAAGTTTATTGATGGTCTGGATGTAAAAGCTCATCCAATGACCCAATTATCAGCTGGGGTTATGTTCCTTCAGGTTCATATATGGACTATTCTATTTATAAATTATGCTTTTCTGTTGAGACAACTCTCGAGCTTTTTACACTCATCGCTGCAACTTTAACCATCGAATAGTCTCTTTTTCTTATGAGGTTTGCTCATGCGGGAATGAAAGACTAGTTATATCTTTTCAGTGCCATTGGATAGTTTGTTCCCAACTTGAAGTACATCTTATTGTTGATGGATTGCTGCAAGGTCTTATTTTAGTGAATTTCAAATTGGATGAGCTGTTTAGATGGGTGGTTAGTTTACTACTCTCTATGGGAATTGATGGGTTTGTAAATTGAAAAGAATTGCCTTAGTGTGAACACTGCTGATTGCATGAAGCGACTAGGAAAGGTGCCCATTAGCTTTTACTTTTGTAGGTAAGCTTTAATGGTGTTAGACAAAATCAACTAAAAATGCAGTGTGAACAAATCAGCTAGTAAGGGGGAGAGGCGATTGCTGGATCAAAAGACAGAAGATGAGCTCTAATTACGTTGATCCTAGAAGCTTCCCACGAGGAAATACGTCACCATTGAGCAGAAAAGCAACACATGGCTTTTGTAAAAGTTACATGAATTCCACATGGAAAATAGTTTGTGTGCAGCTTTGAAATTTTAAGGGGGTGACCTGTCATTTCCTCCTTGAAAGAATTTTTATAGCATAACCTCATGTAATTGCTGGGGCACATGCTTTATCAATGTCTCTGAAGTTTGAAGTGTATCATATAGTTTAACTTGTTGACATTTCCTTTCAGGTTCAAAGTGAATTTCAGAAGACATATGAAAATGGAATTCATAAATCAAAGTTAGTAAATTTTGAATGCTTGTGCTTTAACACTGGCCTTCTATTGTTTAGTGATGACACTTGCCAAACTGATTTTCAGATACTGGGAAACAACATATGAGGACTCTCTTAATTTGATTGCTCGCCTTCCAGCACTTGCTGCTTACATTTATAGGAGGTTAGTAGAGCACATGATTGATGTTGCATGTAAATTCTTTCCTACAAACTACTAGAGCTCTAATTATGTTGAGTAGCTATTCATGGATAAGGTTTTTTGAATCTAAGGTAATACCAAGACTCTTTTTTGGCATAATTTTGAGAATTAGATTGGAGTTAGCATAGCATTTATTACTTATTTACCTCTTTATATGTGTGGCTTTCTCAAATCACAACTTAACACGAACCCTTCTTCTTAAGGATATACAAGGAAGGTCAGTTCATACCTATGCATGATTCTTTGGATTATGGAGGGAATTTTGCACACATGCTAGGATTTGATAATCCCAAAATGCATGAGCTTATGAGGCTCTATCTCACAATTCACAGGTACACTGTATGGCAAGAATCTCATGTCTTTGATGTCATGATCAATGTTTGTGATAGTGTCTTAAATTCTCATTTAATTTGGTTTTACTGCAGTGATCATGAAGGTGGAAATGTCAGTGCTCACACTGCCCACCTTGTAAGTGCCATGCATCCTGATCATCTTATTTGATGTTGTCCTTATAGGTTTCTAACTCCTGTTGTTGAAAGAATCGGATGAGAACCAATTATTGTTTAGTGGATCACATATATGCATTGCAATCCACGTACAGAGAGATCATTTGTTAAATGTCGATTCTATCAACAAATTCTGATGATTGTCTGTTTTATTCAGGTTGCCAGTGCACTTTCAGATCCATATCTTTCCTTTGCAGCTGCATTAAATGGTTTAGCTGGCCCACTCCATGGATTGGCTAATCAGGTTCTACTACTCATAACCCCGTGAAGTCGTTAGCCATCAATTTTACTAAGCAGTTTACGTCATAGCATACTTCAATTAATTGAATATTGCATGCAGCTGAAGATAAATGAGCATGGTAATCGGTCAAAACGGTGGAGCGACTCTCATGTTTAAAAGCTTTGATTATGGGATAGAGCTCTTGTTAATTGTTTCAGCGATTTTTGTTCTCTCTCATGTGTAGAATAACATCTAACCAAAGCGATGTTCATTTTACTCAAAGCTGTGAAGCTGGATGGTGTAACTCATTTTAGGTGGGATGAAAAACAGGGTCACAAAGATTTCAACACAGGATTGCCAATGCATTCAGTGCTACCACAAATTGGTTTTAAAAAAACAAAGAAAGAAATGAAAGATTTGGTGATACATATATTTTTTGATTTACTGCTGATACCATCAACAGCCTCGCTAAGTGGCTGTTCTTATCTACTTGTGCTTTTGGATGAAAACTTTTATCCTTGCTTGGATCTTCTTCGTTTTAGAGCCAAGATGAAGTTCATACGGAGTCAAGTGCAGAGGTGTATAACTCCCATGCCTAACGAGCATATACCCAACCTAATTTTTTTAACTTATTCTTCATTGTATTTTAGCAACAATTTTAATTAAATGGCTTGAAATTAAATACATAAATTGCATTAATGTGACAAAGCAATGACTGAAATTGATTTCTTGGTTCCGTTCATCATTTGTTTTTTGTAAATACTTACTGCAAATGTTACTTGTCTAGTTAGGAACACGCTCTATTTCTGTTGTTTGTTTATAATGCTTCTCAATCAACATTGGATAAAATTTAATGAAATTTAGTTCATAATCTTTGCATGTTAGTATTAATTGTTTCTGTTTGCATCTCTTCTTTCTTTTTTTGTTATTCGGAATTTACTGGTCACAGTTTTGGTAATTCTCACGCCCTTCCATCTCTTACTGTTGCTGTATTCTGCTGCAGGAAGTTTTGCTTTGGATCAAGTCAGTTGTAGATGAGTGTGGTGAAAATGTCAGTACAGAACAGTTAAAAGAATTTATCTGGAAGACTCTGAATAGTGGCAAGGTGCATTCATCTGTTTCATATATAATGTTTTTGGCAAACGTTACCATTACCATTTGGGAGACAGTCCTCGAGGTTTAATCTTGGTGATTTCATGCAAGAAAAATACTGTTTGATGGAACTCGTTGTTTGGGTCTCACATATTGTCAATTTTTCTTTGCATGCACTTTGGCTTTGCCTTTATATGGTGTTTTCATATCAAACTAAGCAGGGATAGAAGAAATGCAGAACTTAGATGAGGGGCTGAAATTAAATTTTTGCAAGATCCTAGTATGGGGTAGGGGAGATGTGAAATAAAAAGTATTGCACGAAATTTCTCTATCTATTGGAAAAGATATACCAAGGCAGCTTATGGCCAAGGAGACAATGGCCCTTGCCAGTCCCCTTGGTGTGCTGCTGATCCTAAGAGCTCAAGCCTGAATTTGAATAGGTATTACATCTTATTTTTGTAATTTCAGTCTTTTATAGAGTACTTCTCTACTTTGAGATATTAGATTTACCAGCCAACATGAGGCATTTATTGACACAGCCTCAGTTAGTTCCTCAATACTCTTAAAACTAGAGTGGCAGACAATTTGTCGCCCCTTATTTCTGTTACTTTCTTGGATTACTGCCTTAAACTGGGTGGTTGCATTATGCCCCTTCAAGCAATATCTTGGTTCCATCTTGGAATCATAGAGTGGCACTTACTATCATTGGTTTAGTTCAAAGTCCATCATATCCATTTTTTGGACCCCCCCCCCGTCTTTACATTGCTATCTAATTGAGAGAAAATGTTAAAAGCTGGTCTGTGCAGCTTGTGTCTGTTAGGCTATTTTGAGAAATCTGTAAACTCTCAATGATGCTAATGCTTGGCTCGGTTGGATTTGGTTTTCCATACATTAACATGTCAATTTCGGAAATGCTGATTCACTCTTTGTTCAATGTTGTTGCAATACTATGTTGCTTCTTTTTTACATTGACTGGATTCTTGTCATGTGCTTCATTGGGATTAGATGTTGCTGTAGGGAGAGGTCATTGAAGTGATAGTATCATTGTTATCTATGGCACTTTGTAAATTTTTCCTTGTCTCAATGTATTGTTCTTAAACTTAGAAGGCTCAAGCCCAACTAAAATTGTAAGTAGGATTTTGCTGATTGTTAATCCGTTCTTTGCTCCTTTTGATTATGCAGGTCGTTCCGGGTTATGGTCATGGAGTGCTCCGGCAAACAGATCCCAGATATTCATGTCAGAGGGAGTTTGCTCTGAAGCATTTGCCTGATGATCCACTTTTCCAACTGGTTAGTATTTGAGCCCTTATTGTGTACAAAAAATACCTTGGTGTGACTGATTATGTTATGTAATCCACTTACTGTTTGACTAACCATCTACTATAATTTGAATGACTAGGTGTCGAAGCTTTATGAAGTGGTACCTCCTATACTGACTAAGTTAGGAAAGGTATCATGTTAATATCAATACTTTTCACTATTGACATTTAGCAAATATCTAATCATGCTTTGCCTTCATAGTATTATGCTTTTTCTGAGTGAAATGCAATAGTGCTTTTAGATAATACTTCGTTTTCTTTTTAATCAAAATTCTGTATTCTTTGTACATTCAATATTATGTCAAATTCACCACCAAAAAAAGAAAATCATGAAAATTGTCAAGATTTTGACAATTTAACTGATGCTAAAGCAGCGTGCTGTCTGATGGGCTTTTTTCTTGTGATTCCTCATGATAGTTAAAGGACAGTAACAACTGAATTTTCCCTCTTCGGGTGATGGCCTTTTAGAATTCAGTAGTTTTTTTCCCCATCGTATTTGATTGTATTAAATAAGAAAATTCGATGGTTAAACTCTAGAAGAGTACAAACTTACACAAAAATAAGTAAATCTTGAATTTGATGGATTGTTTTTTCGTCCTTTCATTTTGCTTTTTGGTCTTTTCTTTTGGTCTTGGGGAGACACTAGAAATCAGGTGTTCTATTTTTGCCGTTTCATTTTTCCCATCAAATTACTGTGGTTTTCCTCTTTGCTCTTTCTGTCGCTTCCTTTGCCTTTTGATAAATCTTTTTCCTCAATAGTTTTAGTTAGATGCTGTTCATAGTTATTATCTCCGTCAACCCTATTTCTCCAATGAACTAGTGTCTTTTTTTTTCCTTCATCTTCTCATTGGATTTTCTTATTTATCTAGACAAGGGCACTTTCTATCCATGTGATACATTGTTCCAAAACCGTCCCAATTATCTAAATCAAGCTCAATTCAAAGAGAAGTGAATACTATGAAAGAGAGAATGACCAGACTTGCATGATGATAAAACATTTCCAATTTTTCAGTCTAGGGGTCCAAATTACTATGCAATGACAGTTTTTATGAGAAGGATTGATTTAATATATATTTTATTTCTTTCAAAGTAATGTAGGTTTTCTAAAGCATCTGATTGTTTATTAATTGGCTAATATACTTTCCTAGAATCACCAGAAAAAGAACTTAAGTATAGATAGCACATGTGTGTGCACAAATTAAGCTACACTACCTGCAGCATTTTGTGGATCTGAGCTCCAGTGTTGTAACTGATAGGATTTTTATGATGCTGTATGTGTGCATGTGGTTTTGCGATTCTTGTAGGTCAAAAACCCATGGCCTAATGTGGATGCTCACAGTGGAGTTTTGCTGAATCATTTTGGTTTGACGGAAGCAAGGTGACATTTCTTATTGTTGCTAACAATCTGTTTTTACTCTGTGCACGCATGCTCTTTTTTTTTGTTGTGGGGGGGGAGGGTGTTGGTTAGGCATTTAGATGGAGTTTAATATCTTTTGAAACTATGCAACAGATACTATACCGTTCTTTTTGGCGTATCGAGGAGCATTGGAATATGCTCACAGGTACTCCTCTATTGTCCATTACTGTTGAGTATTGATTTTTCAGTCTTGAGAGTTAATCGAGGGGTTTTTGCACTTCTTCAGTTGATATGGGACAGGGCGCTTGGGTTGCCTTTAGAGAGGCCCAAAAGTGTTACCATGGAATGGCTTGAAAATTACTGCAGAAAAGCAGCCACCTCCTAAATGTCGAAGATGGAGCCACTAATGTTTGTTCTGTGATATTTTCTTGGAAGTCATGATTTTTCTATTGATAGGCCCGGCAATGTTGAATTATGATGTTGTCTAGCTATGAGGTTTAGAACTCTTTATCTGTTTCCTTTCTCGGCGAGTTTTGAAATTTTTTATGGTGGCTTGTCAAATTATTGACCCGATAGCTGTGTGATATACAAATAATGGGCTTCAATAGAAATAATGGTTGGTTACCACTTACCCTGGGACTGAGGCTCACGCTTTGTCTGGCATTAACTCCAGATAGCCACCGGTTGCTCCTTTCACACAACATTTCACTTTCAGGCTCCGTCAGGAGAGTGGATAATCTTACTTTGCCTCACAAGAGATTATGACTACTAAGTGTAGCTATTGTAGATATTATTAGTGGAGCCCTTATTCCGTTAGTTTGTGTTTGTGTTGAAACATAACGTTCATGGTTTTAGAATGAAAGGGGAAAAGCAAGCAGCTTTGCAGGTAGTGCTTCCTTCTTCTACAGTAAGTGGTTCGTTTGTGATGACAGCAACTTTAATGTTCGTTTGAGAACAAAGCAGAATATCTATTCCTTGTAGTTTCGTATTCCTATGTAACTTGGAGTACCTTCCTTGGGTGGGATCTTCACCGGATTTCTAAATCAGAATAAGCTTGAATGCATTCATCGCAAAATTCCAACATAATTCCCAATGCCAATTTTTCACCACCCTCTATATCGTAGGCTGGCGATGATTTTCACTCGTCTGGTCAGCTCTACTTCCTGCTGCTGTCATTGACAGTAGCTTTTCGGCAGGTGAGTGTTCAGTGAACTCATCCCTTGCATATGCATAGGCAACCTCTTGTTAGAATCCAAACCCAACAGTTCTCGATTGGGTCAAATGACTTAGTGCGAGCTTGTTTGGTGTACTGTTGATGATGGGAGAGCAGTTAAAAAGTCGAACCTCCACCAAATCGACACCGCCTGTTTAGTAGGAATTCTGAAAGAAATGCGAAGTTTGTATTCGGGCATGACTCGAAGATACAAGGGCCTCTTTTCTTTATCTCATGTACGGCATCCTCTTCATCAGTTCAGTGGATTCCTGAGCAACCAGAGGAACCCAATTTGATTCCCTATACGTCAGACTTTTATAAACTCCGTTAGTCGCTTGGGGGTCCTCTCATCTTTTCACGTTCCATTAAAATGCAGTGAAGAGATGAAACTACCCTTTTCTTCTCGTAGGGTTCTTTTTCTATTTCAGATTATAATTTATTCGACTTCTTTTTGTTCGATATATAAAAGAAGAAAACGAAAAATTAAAAAGCCAAAATCACTTTAAATGGATCCAGAATAGTCAAACCTATTCTTATTTAAGTGAGTTTATTTTCTATTTTGTTGAGTTTTGACTTTTAAATTAGTGATAACAGTATTTTAGACCATGTATATAAATATTTTAGGATTTTTTGAAAGGAGACTATAAAAGGAACGTGTTTAATAATACGTATCAAACCCTAGTCTCTATAATATTTCCCCTCCTTTGTTTTTCCTATCTTCATATTAGATCCTTAGATCTTGTGTGGCTCACCAAGTGGTTTTTGAGTTTTTTGGATTGTACTCGCGTATTCATTATTAAGATAGTAAAACCCCTCTCTCTCCCAATGGTTTTTCCTGTTTTGGGTTTCCATGTAAATTTTGCATCTAGTGTGATTTTGATTTCACTCTCATCCTTTGCTACTTGTGCTTCAATTGATGCATATTTTAGCGTTGTTCCACAACAAACTGATATCAAAGCGAAGGTATTTTAGTTTTTTTTGTTCGAGATGGCATCTATCAAGTTCGAAGTAGCACCCTTTTGTGGCCAAAACAATTTTGAGCTATGGAGGAGCCAGGTGAAGGTGTTATTGCGTCGCAAAAGTTCAATTAGAGCCTTGGACAGGATTTATCTTGACGACATTACTACAGTTGAGATCAAGGAGATGGAAGAGAGGGCACATAATGCCATCCAATTGTCATTATCCAACAAAGTGCTTTGCAAGGTTGTTGATGAAAAAAAGGCTTCAAGATTGTGAAATAAGTTTGAGAGTCTATACATGAAGAAATCTCTTATGACAAGATTATTCTTAAAGCAGTGTCTTTATATGCTAAAGATGCAAAAAAGTACTCATGTCCAAGAACATCTAGATGAATTTAATAACATTGTTATGGATATGAAAAATCTAGATTTGAAATTATATTATGAAGATCAAGCCCTAATTGTATTATGTTCACTACCAAACTCGTATGAGAATTTTATGAATTCTATGCTGTATGGAAGGGAATCCATAATTCTTGAGGATGTGAATGCCTCATTGAATTCTGTAGAGATGCGTACAAAATTGAATGCGAGTGGTTGTAATAGTGCCGATAAAGTCGATGGCTTAATTGTCAGGGGAAGGTCGAATCATTGTGATAGGAACGAATTGAAAGGACGTTTGGAGTTTAGATCAGACTGGAATTAAAGCAAGGTCAAGTGTCACCATTGTCACAAATATGGACACTATAAAAGTGAGTGTCATGTGCTCAAAGCTAAGGGGAAGAAGTTGATAGAGAGTTCTGATTCGAAGGGTTTGGTGAAGAATAATGAGTCAGTTAATGCAAACATTGTTTTTATTATTTTGTCTCCAGATTGTTGTGTCGATGATGAATGGGTTTTAGATTCAACATATTCTTACCACATGTGTCTACATAAATGTTAGTTCTACAAATATGAGAAAGTTAGTGATGGTTTAGTTTTGATGGGTAACAATGCAATTTGCAGGATTGTCAGTATTGGTACAGTGTGAATCAAATGTCTCAACAATATAGTAAGAACTTTAACAAATGTTAAGCACATCTCAGATTTGAAAAAGAACCTTATTTCTTTAAGCATTTTAGATTTCATTGAGTATATGTACACAGGTGGAAATGGAGTTTTGAAAATTTTAAAACGCTCATTAATTGTGATGAGAGATAACCAAAAAAACAACCTTTACATTCTGCAAAGAAGTACTATTGTGGCTATGCAATTGGGCCACATGAGTGAAAGAGGAATGACTATCTTGAGTAAATGTGGTTTACTTTATGGAGACCATTAGGTCCCACTTGACTTTTGTGAACATTGTGTTTTTTGGAAAATAGCACAGAGTTAATTTTAGTACTAGGGTACACTCGATTTATGGGGACCGGTACAAGTAATATTTTAGGATGGTGCGGTATATCTTTTGACATTTGTCGATGATTTTTCTAGGAAAATCTAGGTTTACTTCTTGAAGCATAAAAGTAACATTTTTGATACGTTCAAGAAATGGAAGATGTTGGTAGAAAATCAAATTGCGAAGAAGATAAAGTGTCTCAGAACCGACAACGGTCTTGAATTTTGCGGAGGTGATATTCAATAAGTCATGCGAAGATTCAAGGATTGTTTGACATCAAACAGTCAGGCACACACCTCAATAGAATGGGGTGACGGAGCGCATGAACTAGACACTTTTAGAGAAAGCTAGATGTATGCTTTTTAACACTGGACTTGGGAAAGATTTTTTAACTAAAGCTGTTAGCACAGCGATTTGGCGAATCATTCTCCTTCAACTACAATTGAATTTAAGACTCTAATGTAATATGGTCAAGTAAACCTTTTGATTATTCTGATTTGAAAATAGTTGGATGTCCCGCTTATTATCATGTAAAAGAGGGTAAGCTTAAATCTAGGGCAAAAAAATGTATTTTTGTTAGTTATGCAGACGAGGTTAAATGATATAGGCTATGGTGCTCTAACCCTCAATCATTAAAATTTATAATTAGTAGAGATGTTACTTTTGATGAAAACTCCATGCTTGAAGAGATAAAGTTTATTACTGAGTTTATAGGTATTTTAGAAGGAGAATGTTGGGAGAAAGGTGGAGCATCATGTGGAGCCTCCACGAAGAACATTTCAAGATGTTCCTACTTAGCCAGAAAGTGATAGTGAGCAACAAGATTCAAATTCAATCAAAGAGGATGTAGAAGAAATTGAGCAACCTTAAAGTTTGACTACAAGGAGGGCTAAACGACAAATTAAGCCTCTTCAAAGGTATAATTTCTCTAATTTGGTAGCATATGCTCTTACTGTTACTGAAAAGTTTGGTATTGAAGAACCTTCTACATTTCATGAAGCTACTATTTGTTCTAAATTTGGGAAGTGGCTTGTTGCAATGAATAAAGAGATGGAGTCTCTTCATAAGAACCAAACTTGGGATATTGTGAAATTTCCTAAGAGTAAAAGAGTTGTTGGATGCAAGTGGGTCTTTAAATAAAAAGATTCAAGGAACATTTGATAGTGAAGGGTTATCGTCAAAAAGAAGAACTTGACTTCAATGAAATATTCTCTCTAGTTATGAAACATAGTTCCATTCACGTGTTGCTCGCATTAGTAGCCCTTTATGATCTAGAACTTGAGCAACTTGATGTCAAGACCACTTTTTTGCATGGTGAGCTTAAGCAGACAATCCATATGTCTCAACCTGAGGGATTCATTGTTGAGGGTAAAGATGATCATGTTTGCAAGCTAAAGCACTCTTTGTGTGTCTCAAGCAATCTTGGCAACTATGGTACAAGAGATTTGATAGCTTTATATTGAGTTGTGACTACTCGCGAAATGCACATGACAGTTGTGTATATTATAAGAGATTACATGATGGTTCTTTATATGTGGATGACATACTTATTGCAATGAATAACATGTTAGAGATACAACATTTGAAGATGTAACTTAGCAAGGAATTTGAAATGAATGATCCTAGAGTTGCCAAAAAAAATTCTAGATATGGAGATTCCCGGAGATAGACAGGTTGGGAAATTATACCTCTCACAAAAAAAAGTATATTGAAAAAGTGCTTAAGCGCTTTGGCATGAAGAATACTAAATCAATAAGTACTCATTTGGCGTCCCATTATAGGCTTTCGGCTTATTTGTCACCTAAAACTAAAGGAGAAAGATGAGATGTCTCAAGTTTCATATTCTAGTGCTATAGGTAGTTTCATGTATGTTATGATCTACACTTGTTTATGTATTTCCCAAATTATTAGTGTTGTAAATAGGTATACGGCACATCCAAGTAAAACTCACAAGCAAGCCATTAAATGGATTCTTCAGTACATATGGGGACCTTATGTGTGGGTTTAGTCTTTGATAGAAGTTGCAATATAGCATATTCAGTTGTTGGCTTTGTTGATTCTGACTATATACGCGATCTTGATAAAAGAATATCTTTGAGAGGCTATGTTTTTGTTTTTGGTGGTTCCACAATTAGTTGAAGAGCAATTTTACAAGACACAGTTGCTTTGTTTACCACCGAAGTAGAGTACATGGATGCAGCAGAAGCAGTAAAAGAAGCTCTTTAGTTGAAGCATTTGGTTACAGAACTTGGGGCAAAGCAGGAGGGAGCCTCCATTATCTTGTGTGATAACCAAAGTGCAATCTACTTGATCCACAATGTATCATGAAAGGACAAAACATATCGACATCTGCTATCACTTTGTGCATGATGAGGTTGCTAAATGTAAAGTTTTGATGAAGAAAGTACCCATAGTGGATAATCCGGCAAATATGTTGACTAAACTAGTTCCTTTGACCGAGCATAAGCATTGGTTGGACTTGATTGGTCTTTTCGCCATTTGATTTGCTTAGGTGGAGTTGGTGGTGTTTCATCTCTTGTTTCCTACACTAAGCACACTCACGTAGGCTTAAAGGTGTACATCATCAATTTTGCTGTTTTAGGGGTGGCATTGTGTGGTCACTTTTGGTGGTGAGGGAGAGAGGTCTCGTGACATTTGGCATGAGACCCTTTTGGGGATTTGAAGTCAAGGTAAAAATTTGTTGAGTTTTGACTCTCAAATCAGTGATAAGGGTATTTTAGACCATGCATATTTGTTTTAGGATTTTTTAAAGGGAGATTATAAAAAGAATGTGTTTAATAACAAATATCTAATCCAAACCTCCATAATATTTCCCTTCCTTTGTTTTTCCTATCTTTTTATTGGATCTTTAGATATTGTGTGGCTTACAAATTGGATTTTGAGCCTTTTGGATTGTACTCTTATACTCGTAGTTGAAATTAGTGAAACTTCTCTCTCTCCCTATGATTTTTCCTGTTTTGGATTTCCACGTAAATTTTGCGTCTTGTGTAATTTTGATTTTGCTTTCATCCTCAGCCACTTGTGCTTTGATTTGTGCATTTTTTGGTGTTGTTCCGTAGCATATTCGTTTTTGGTTTTTTGGGAGTATGGATACATGTAAAATGTTTCTTATTTATGACTAAGAAAATACTTTACCCAGAAAATAAAATTCTTGAATTACAGATTTCTATAATTTTCATTACCTTTTCTTTTCACTCCATGTGCATATAAGAAACTCCATATAAAAACGAAGTTACTAGCCGCACAAAGTTAAAAGACGTGAGAATTAGCATTAACTTTAGAATGTTAATATGATCTATTGGAACAATTACATCTGTTATTATCAATATATTTTGACATATCAGAGGGAGTTAATCCTCTTTTAACATAGTGTTAGAGTAGTTGGCAAGTAAACTTACTGCTTTGCCTGGGCTATATGAAGGTATGGATTGACATAGTGTACCTGGCATATAAGAAGTTGCATTTGATGCACATGTTTGAGTTTACACATCATTTTACAAATGGTCCAGCCCTTTTCTTTCTTTCTTTCCTTGGCTGATAGGTTAAATCACAAGTTAAATTCCAAAACAAATAAAATAAACGGGCATTAACTTCTACTCTGACATACAAAACATCATTGAGAATCCCTGTACTCCAACACCACGTTCTAATCTCGACATATTCTTAAAGCATTGACTCCAAAGGTCATATCATAGAAGCAGAAACTTTCCTTATTGATTACTGCCCTTAGCATATTCATTAACAAAATGGCCATCCCGGGATTACCTCTATTATCTTCTTATCATACAGGTTATGCATTGAGATCAGTTTGGAAGTGAAGAAGGCGCAAGCTTTTGAAATATCAAATTGGTTTCTGCAAAGTATGAGCACAAGTGTTTGATCGTGCACACAACTCTATTGGATTTTTTTCTGCCTTTCAAATGGGCGACATGATTTTACAAGAACTACTACATAGGAGCCTTCTCGCTTTCTCTGGCGTCACCTTCTCCAGTAGATCCAGCAAAGTTACGTCTCTCATCAGCGCTTGCTGTAATCACTGGCATCCATATATCAGCCGTGCCACTCAAGAGCGACTGCACATGCGGATCCGAAGCTATGGCTGAGGATATCATCTCATCCACATCATCCAACTTCGTTGACAGCTTGTCCAACTCCTTGGCTATTTCCAGCTATATCGAACAGAAATATTTTTAAGGAAAATCCATCATATGAAGTAGTTATAGTAATCCAAGTATCAAATGAAAATCTTGGGTGCTCAGAGAAAGAACCACTAACAATTAAAACATGATTGCTAGATAATCTTGAAACAAGTACCTCATCAAGATGCCGTGTTGAGCTTGAAGGAACTTTTGTCACCTCTAATCCAAGTGCTTCAATCTTGGACCGCAATTCGACTTCCTCATCATTGGTCAATGCTTCCACCTAACGAATCAAACCTCAAGAAAGCATTAGCAGATGGCTGCCTATGGAATCCAATTCGACTACCCCAACACATATACGTCTCTAGAGAAAATGCCACCTTTCGGCCCATGCGATAAAGGAGAGACATAAACGTGCAAGGTAGATGTATGCACTCCATCATGCATCCAAGGCCTGCATGTGGGCATAGACACATGCAGACACCAGACACAATCACATGGCCCAGAAAAGCTGTTCAATTTTTAGCATAAAAATGCTAAACATGCCAAAGAAAACCAAAGAGACTCATTATATGAATTCCCAAAGTCCCTCCTCTCGCCACCTATAAGAATAAAGGGCAGGCCATATGAGAAGCTGAGTGAACTTTTCTTTTTCGGAAACGCTTGTGGTAAGAATGCTAGAAAATATTTTCAAAGAGAAGAAGAGAAACAGAGATCTGCAGGTTGATGACTGAACAGTAAAAGAAAGATGCTTGCTGGGAAATGACACAGGAGCCACAATCATACACCAACGCCGGATGCTCTAAACATAACCATCATTTTAATTAAGTCCAGAGTATGTTTCCTAAGAAATAATAATTGATTTAGGCCAATTTTGACTGAGCGTCCGTTGCAAGCCTTTTTAAAAAATGGGAAGACACTAGAATCATATTCCCATTTTCCTCTTTAGATGGCACTCCCAGTCCTAGACGGACCAAAACGATAGATTCCTTTTGTCGATATCTAGATGATGAAGTGGACAGGGGATAGTGACGAAGAGATGTACATTCTTTTAAAGTGGTTAAAGGAGGAAGAAGAAGAAGAAGCAGGAAGAAGAGTATGTTGGGGTTGGAGAGATGGACGGAATCCTTAAGGACACGATACCGATCAAAGGCGCCAATTGCTGCAATCTTCACCTCATCTGCCTTGGAGTTAAATTAAATTGGAACTCAGAAAGAGCGAGTTCAAAATCTGTGAGCCAATCCTAGTATGGGTGTGGCCGATCCATGGCCTAGATAAGAAAAAGGACGACCGAGCTAAAAAAGAGACGGGAGGGAAGTGTATTCTTTTCAGCACCAGGGCAAAGCCTCGCAACAGATCACACGGAACAAATCCAATATCCAGAGAACAACAACAAAAGGGGAATCAATCACTACCTGGTGAAGAAGGCCAGAGAGGAGCTGGAAAAGCTGAGCATCAGGCGCCGCGGCGCTTTGCATTGGATTGGTGGGTTGAGGTTCCTCGCTTCCCTTCCCGGATTTGGTCTCCTCCTCCTCCTCCTTCATCCCTCCTCCCTCCCTCCCTCCCTCCGATCCCAGAATTGGTGGCCCCTCTTTTTCTGAAACGAAAAGTCGTGGGAGAGTCCCAGTCCGGATCCAACCTTTCGTGCAAGAGCGAGGCCAGGGGTGGGCCCCCTGACTCCCACGTGTGGAGCCATCCAAGCAAAATTTCAATATGGACTAAGAAAAACCATAGAAATTATTCATCTCTAATACCGTCCTACCTAAACTTTTATTATGTTCTATATAATCCTTTGACTATTAATGAATATTCGATCTAGTTTCTAAATTATATGAAAATATTTAATGTCATGTTTCCATTAATTTAAGTTAACGAAATTTACAATTGACTAAAAAAGAGTTATGCATGAATTATCCAAATAAAATAATCATCTTGAAATATGATATAATAATCAATGCCATCAAATAATGACAAAGATGTTAGTGCCCTCATTTGTTTCCTTTTTCTTTGAATTAGATAGATAAAAAGATAGGCATATTGACTTGTTAAATTTAGAACTCCAACTCTGTGATAAGTTATGTTAATCAAATTAAATAAATTAAAAGTCCAATAATGACATTACATATTAGGCCAAACTTCAAGGCCTAGTTGTTTTATTCCCTTTTCACAAAAGAAGACTCAAGATGGACTTTCTTTCTTAAAAGAATATGAGAGGTCAATTTAATCTTAAATAAGGTTTTTGTTCACCAACAGTCAAATCTTCACTAGTGTGCTTATTCCATAAGCTAGAATATAAGCAATTTTGCCCAAAAAATTCTGCTTTGTCCCATGTCACGGTCCTTCGACTTTTGAATTGAGTGATCACTTGCTGAGCATTGCAGTGATTTAGACTTCATATCATGCTTTAATTATTGTGAAAACTCGTGTTATTTTAGTCATTAGGCGATTGAAATCAAGGAAGCACTTACCGGATATCGTATGTTCGGATTGCCGCGAGGAGGCAAGTTGACCTCGCTAACTGCGCAATTATAGAGGGAGTTCCCAATATTAGTTTTTTTAAAATTCCACATCTATTCACGAGATTCATGGCATATGAAGTTGACTTTTTGAGAGGAGACACTTTCGGTAGCGATGACCAAGTGAAGGTATTTGTAAAGGCTGACTTCTCTCTCTCTCTCTCTCTCTCTCTCTCTCTCTCTCTCTCTCTGTGTGTGTGTGAAAGAAAGTAGATGTACAGATTGAGTGCATGTAAATAAGAGAAGCCCAAATTATATGCTCTCAACGGAGACACATATACGAGACAGTAAAGGGAAGTCGATTTCAAATTGTAGACCATATCTCCATATTGGTATTGTATGCAGTAGCATTTCATGAAGAAAACCTTGATCCTTGTTGACGGTTCAACTTCAATATTATGAAGCTGCGGGTATTAGAATTTGGGTAGTAGGAATACTGAGGCGGTGGTGGTATTCTTTTGCATGTATTCTTATGCTTGTAATGGAAATAATGGTTAGCATGTAGTGATTGACAATCATTCCATACAGCTCATGAGCCCAATTAAACTATTCAGAACCACCTATTCAAACCACAATGCTCACCGAATGCTGACCGGTCATTAGCTGAAATGAAATCATGGGTTGACTTGACCTTGATGTGGCGGAGGTGTATTAGATGAAGAAGACACGATCAAGAGGGGAAACAGCTTGAAAACAGGGGTTGCAAAAAAAAAAAAAAGTAGGAATGGCTCGGCCAGAAGCATCCATCATCCATTTCAGCCACCCTCATCCTCTCTGTCTCAACCATCAACCTCAACCTCAGCATGCCTCCTGCTCGGGGTGCAAGCTCAAGGCAGTGGGATGGACGTACGGTTGCGGACCCTGCAGCTACTTCCTCCACATTTCATGCGCCAAAATGCCCCCTTAAATCAACCACCCCGTCGACCAGTACAGCCACATCCTCATCCTCCTTCCAACCCCTTTTTACCCGCCAGGTGTCTTCAGATGCGATGCTTGTGGCAAGCAAGGCAGCGGCTTCTCCTACCGTTGCGCTCCATGCAACCTCGATCTCCATATCAACTGCGCATCCATGCCGTTGACTCAAACTCACCCCTCCCACCATCACCTCCTCAACCTCACTTTCTCTCCTCCTTACCCCAACCGAAGTTTCTCTTGCGATATCTGTGGGAACTTGGGCTCCAACCAGTGGCTCTACCGTTGCCACTCCTGTGAATTCGATGCTCATTTATGTTGCGCCATGGAGAAGCCAGTAGCTCCAGTTTCAACTCCGCTTCAACAACCCCTGATGCAAAGCTACTCCACGTTGCCTGCTCAAGCCCCTCAGGCTCAAAATTACCGGCCTCCTCCTCAACTTCCACAAGCTCGACCTTATTACGCAGATCAAACTCACACGATGCAGCGTTACCAAACAGATCCAATGACTTCTGCTACCACCCATTTTCAAGGGGCGCCCCGCATCTTCCAGAGTCCCACTCCTACCAACCCTTGCATAACTAGAGTTGGGCAGCCAGTGGGTATGGAAAGAAATGGGCAGGCCAACGCTCTGAACCAAGTTATCCGGGGTCTCTTCGGTGTAGGAGGTGGAGGACAGAACTTTGATCGGATACTCCTCCAAGGATTAGTGGGTGGCGGCGGCGGTAATGGAGGTGGAGGAGGAAATGCCTTTGCTGGTGGAATGGGCAACTTTGGAGGCGACGGTGGAACTGGAATTGGACGCTTCTTCTCAGTGGGTAATGACAGCTTTGATGGAAGTTTTGGCTATGAAAACATTGGAGCCGGTCTTCGAGATTCGGGTTAATACCACCAAAAATTTTAAATCAATATGTACATGCCACGCTTACCTCAAATTAAATTTTATATCATGTTACTCTGAAATCTCAAATTGATCTTCAAAATTTATCATGCGTGTACCGAATTTAAATTTTTTTGTAACATGAAAATTAATAAAAAATAAATATGATATGATCGTATCAATTTAAGACTTATTTGTGACTATTGATTTTGGATAAATGTGTGATGGGTTTACTAATTTAGACTTTTTTTATGGTAGTTTACCTGGGTGATCCTGAGAGTCTAGGACGTGGAGATGTCAGCATTTGATATTTACTAAATTGTGTTGCCGTATGCTTCGCTCACGTTTCAATGGAATCGGCGCAAACAGGCAAATCCATTGGAATTTTGCTACCGTCCTCATATGTTGTTCCTTATATTTGGATTATTATGCAGAGTGCCAATTCAGAGCGTCAAACTAAGATGTACCAGTATTACATCAATTGTCGGAGGACTGAACATACTCGCTGCATGTGATCTCCTATCTACTTCGATGTTTTTCATTTCCTCTTCCTCCCAACCTTCAGCAAGGGTTGATGCCATTCTATTTGGTCTTTCTTGCCACCCTACAATCCTTTGAGCGATAGATGTTTCAGATTTCAGTAAATACAACCAAAAGATATCGAAAGCAATCGTTTAGGTCAACAAGCTTATAATCAATTTTTCGATCCTATTGAGTGCCGGACCACAGAACTGCTTTCCCTGGACTTTGTATGCGAGTTTATCAAGTGTACTTAACTCATACTCGTGATTCTAGGAAATTAAACCATTGAGATACGGCCATATCAACATTTCAAGAAGATACGGACATAAAGAGCCACTAAACCTTGAAGCGATCATTATGATTTGAAAATAAAATACATCACCTCACCTCCAAAGAACCCGTAAAAGAAGAAAATGCACGCCCTTCGAGTTGAGGCATATCCAATAAATAACAGACAAATTGAACAAATGTGGAAAAAGGAGAGAATGTCTTATGTTAGCCCAATACTTCTTAAATAATAGTAATCAGTCTCACCTCAGCAACTCAACCATCTCAGTCAAGACCACAAATTCCGCTCAAGGCAGAAAGTGAAAGTGCAGGATGGCACCAGAGGCAACGACATCTAATAACATATTCTCAAACCCTACCAATTAGAATCTACAATCATGCAAGTGTGTTCCAAGAATGCTAATCATAAAGACGAAGCATTAACCACACATTTACTCAACATCGACAAATGCTTGAGTAGGAATAGAAAGCAACTTGATGAAAAAATCAGTTTGCTTTAACTGCTTTTGCCTAGATTCAACAGATTCCTCAGTATGGAAGGTGCAGCTTCTCAAAGAGGGTCGGTCAGGTTTAAGCAGCTGAATCACTTTTAAATTGCTCCACCTGAAGGGGCAGGAGAAGGGCAAGCCTACCTTTGTACCTTGCAATCCGTTGCAATCGCTCGTCTCTTAATCTATACAAGAAAAGAAAAAAGCATGTCATTCATTTGACTCTTGAAAATATGTCTTTTCACTTCTCATGGGCAGAAATTTCGTCCAGGCCTATTACCCAAAAGATGAGCGCAATGGGAGTTCAATTGTACTCAAACAATATCAAACTAAATACACAAGTTATTTTTTTTTCCCATCTTTCTTAAAATACACAAAATCGGCCAACAAAAATCATTATAAAGTAATAAAAAGTACAGCCAACAGCAGAGAAATTAAAATTAACCAACAATATCATCAAAGAACCACTTCTTAAAACAAAATCATCAAAAGATGAGAGATTACTTTGACCGAACCCTCTTAGCATGCTTGACATGTCTTTTCAGCAAATCATGAGCATTCAACTCCTCAGCATCCTTCTCATCCTAAGAGAGGAAAAAGAAGTAAGCAAATGCTTAATCCAGACAAATCAAATATGAGTACTATCAATAGAAGAATTCCAGAGCTAACACGAATGAGATATTGAATTGCAATTCTAACAAGCAACCACTCTTATGTTTCCTTTTATCAGTAATTACATACTGTCGTCAAAATTATTGTGTTTCCTTCCACAATGTGTTTAAAATCAAAAGCGACAGTGTGAAGATTCTTTTCCTCGACCTGCTAAGCTCTATTTTTTATTAAAATCTACTGAAAAGTGTTTACAATTATAAAATAGGTGAAGTTAAGAATAATTGCCGTTAGAGGTTCTCAAAGTCCTTAAATCAAAATGCGCTCCAAACTGCTATGAACCACACATACAGATGCAGTGTAAAAATGAAATTTTTAACAAGCAATTTAACAGAAGTATGTTTATTGAAAACAATTCATTGTTTGGAGCATTTAGCTTAACTATGAGAAAACAAGTGATCCAGTCATTAATGTTGCAGGGAATAAATACGAGTTAAATACTATCAGACCTTCAAAATCATCCTTAATGCAAGAAACAAGCATCTGTACTTATCTACAAATATATAACTTTGTGAATGGACTTAAGAGGCCTGCTCATGAGAATTTCAACACTCTTAGAACAGTTTTCACAGGCATCCACCGAGCTTGTAGTTCAAGAAACATAAGTTTGTACTCTATAAACATTCTAGTAAAGGTATTTCTTCTCATAATTATGCAGAGGTGCCATCCCAATAGACATGCCACAGAATGGAGCTTAACTTGCCTCACTGTACAGAATCCAAAAGAATTTAGCATCACTCTACTTTGAAACTTTCAAGAGACACAGGGAAATGACAACATCAGTTATTGTCCTCCGGATTTTGAAAAAGCACTTGTCTGCCTAAGTGACAATGCACAGCCACCACATTGACAGGATGAGAACGGACATATCTTGTACATGTCCCCGGTCCTAACAGTATACTGTCAGTACCTTGTGAGGTCCAATTAAATTTTCTTTAACTTTTCAAAAAGTCAAAAAGACAATAACTATTGCAAACCATACCTCCTTGTCATCTTCAGCTTCTTTCTTTACTATCCTGTAACTCTCGACAGGAGGCAGGGGTCTTGGAAGGGATTTAACACCAATACCATATTGTGGCTGCAAAAATAAACAGCAAAATAGCAGAATTTCCTTAATAAAAATAATAGAATGAATAAGTAAAAAGAAATCATAAATCCTACAATCAGATCTAAGATGGATCTTGTACTTGGCAAGAAAACTGGCCCCTTTATTAACCCCAGTTACTAGATCCAGCAAGTGAACTACATTTGAGACCAACCTATTGCAAACTAAGGTGAAAGGAAAGGTTGAAAGAAAGAATATATAAATATGCAAGAAACTTTAGGAGGTGCATCATCACGAGTAATCAAATGCCTATTAATAAATTTGACACTGCACAACAAAAGACTGCATTAGAACATTAGAATTTAAATATTCATTTTATGTAGGACAGAATCAATCCTAGGGTGTAAATATTTAAAATAGCTTGGTGTAGTCACCTATCATTAGTACCGTTTCATATACAAATCTAACTACGATCATAGCATAAAGACAAAATCAACTATTTAAGACTGGATTTATATATGATATAAACAAGAGAAAAATAAATAAAGTTGAACACTCTTGAGGAGGTAGCCATGCCATCCAATACTTCTATTATACGGAAATTATCATCAAAGCACATTTTCCTTCAAGTTCTCCTGCAGGCTATATGCACTATCATAAGTATTTAGTGAAAGAAAGAACTATAGTTCAAACCTGTGGTTCTTCAGGAAAACCGTTCCTTAACCATGATCTGCAAAGCACATAAAGAGAATCCCCATCTGACAGTCGGACCTACAGATAGAGAGTTATAACCAAGTATGGCCAATAGCTATAAGCACCAGGATGCCAACACTCCAAAAACCGAAATTGAGCCATGGCTAACAAGGATTCTAATTCAATTGAAAAAAAAAATTGTCAATCTAAAAAAAAATTGTAGTTACTAATATCACACTTACATAGACAAAGAACATGCCTATCAAATGCACTTCCAACCATAGCACACTAGCCATCCAAAGTGGAATCAACTTACAGGTGCTTGTTCCACTTTCCAACACAAAAGTTCCTCATCCAATGATGCTGGATATTATTCATATAATTTGCCTTTTGGTTACTGAAATTCGTTGATCCCACCTAGTGTGAATTTGATATGTGTTGGCAGCTGAGGCAGTGACAGCACCCATACAGCCTCTAAAAAACGACTTGTGCTAAGGGAATGCTCATATATTGCCAAAAGTCCTAGATGCCAGATCTTTTATTTCAATGTAAAATCTCAACACTCTTATGCATGCTCAAGATTGCTTCATACTATTCTATGAACCTCCATTAACACCAATTTTAAGGAGTAGACAAGACTCCAGTACTAAATACCATGTTGGAGAAACCCCCTGTGGCAGGGCCTATATCTATGCCATAACAATTAACGTCGACACATCAAACCTAAACCAATTACTTATAATGCCTCTCTTCCTATTGCCATATCATCCAGCATCATCCACTTGAAGGCACGCTCAAGAAAAGCCCAACACACACATGCACTCGCGTGCAGCCGACATCAGGATAGCTACTTAGCTTACATCCTAAGTAAAATTAGACAGGAATTAAGGAACATAACCACCACATTAAGTCAATATAAGACATAAGATGGGAAACTAGAGGGTCTAACACGATTCAATATACACGATCAAAGTTGAAGTCATGCCTTGGTATCACAGGGCAGGGCAATCTAATATGGTCCCCCACTAAAGTCAACTTCCACGTACAGACAGGGAAGAAGGAAAAGGTAATGGCTTACTTTTCTATCTCGAACGACGGCAGCTGCGTCCTCTCTGGCTCGATCCCTAAAGAAACCAAACCCCCAAAAAGGAGGAAGATTAGAGAGCGAGGGAATAGTAAGTCGAGGGGAGGATGCAGAAATTAAAGAAAAGAGAAAAGAGGAAAGAGGAGAGAAAAAGAACCTGAGCTCTTTACAGCCATTGCAATCGGGAAGAGGAAGGGAAGGGGAAAAGCATTGTTTGGGATGAGAAGGGGCCAAAGCCCTAGCGGATGCGGCGGGGACGGGATGGCGCACCGCCGTGGGGTCCAACTGATTTGGGGATTTCGGGATGCAACCACGGCCGGAGGAGGCCACCGGGTATACCACTCCTTGCCTTGCTACAGTGGCCTGCTGCGACGGGAACTGCCCCGTCTTCTGTGGATTGGTGGCCATGGCCGGGGACGAAGTTGGGGTGGGGGTGGCGCGGCCGTCCGCTGGAGAATTCATGCCTGCGGTGCGGTTTGCGGTGGCGGGGGTTTTGCGAACAATTCAAATAACGGAAAAGAAATAGTCGGGATCGATGTTAAGAAGGAGGCGAGCCGGAGAGAAAAAGCCAGGCCCAGGCCCAGGCCCAGGCCCAGGCCCAGGACCAAGCCCAAGAAGGGGGGGTTGGGGTGGCGGGGACGAAACGATAACGTTCGATCCGACCACCTAAATAGGAACGAAGTCCCAAATCCAATATATATATATATATCACAGCGCTGAGGCTTGCGCACCGTCAATCACCAAAGAGAGAGAGAGAGAGAGAGAGAGAGAGAGAGAAGGGTTCCAATTCGCGTTCATTTTTTCAAAACCAAATAGAGCACTCAAAAAAGGAAGAAATCGAAAACCCTAAAAGACGCCCAACTGAGACTATCCTCGAGACAGAGAGAGAGAGAGAGAGAGAGGTGTCTTTTGGTCGTGTGTATTAATGGAGGGGGTGTAGTACTACGTAAAACCGGGCACTGTAAGTCGATCTTAGGGAAGGATTCATATATATATCAAAAGCCAAAAGAAATATATATATTTTGAAATGACTCTTGAATCGAAAACCCCCCACAATTGGAGGGAGAGCGTTGGAGGAGAGGAGGATAGAAGGAAGAACGCCCGAGTAGAGAGGTAAGAGGATTAGATATATATATATATACAACACAAAAAGATTAGAGCCAGAGCGAGCGAGAGAGAAGCAGCGTGTCGTGGTTGTGGTTGTGGTTGTGGTTCCTGCGAGAATCCATTTTTCTTTCTCTATGGGCAGCCAAGAAGACAGTAGTAGTAATCATCCCAAAGATCAGACCTGGGGGACGTGGGACGAGCTCCTCCTCGCCTGCGCCGTCAAACGCCATGGCTTCCACGCCTGGGACTCCGTCTCTATGGAAGTCCAATCCCGCAGCTCCCTCCCCCTCCCCCTCACCACCGCCGACAACTGTCGCCTCCGTTACCTCGACCTCAAGCGCCGTTTCTCCCCCCATCCCTCCCCCGACCCCAACATCCCCGACGATGCCCCCGACAAAGTCATCCATATCCCCTGGCTTGAAGAGCTCCGGAAGCTTCGCGTCGCCGAGCTCCAGCAGGAGGTCCAGCGCTACGACGTATCCATCCTGTAAATCTCTCTGCTCTCTCTCTCTCTCTCTCTCTCTCTCTCTCTTCGTTTCTACAGTATTTCCTTCCTTTTCCTCGATGAAAAAAAAATTTATCTTAAAAAAAAAATTTATTCCATCGACGAGACGAACATGAATACCCGAATCTGAAGAGAAAAGGTTTCTTCTTTCCGTTTTATTTTTCGTTGTCGTTCCGCACAAAGGTCCTTGCAGTTGAAAGTGAAGAAATTGGAAGAAGAGAGGGAAGAGAGCTTGAGAGAGAAGCATCAGAAACCAGATCTGGCCGAGGACTCCAAAGGCGATAGATCAGTTCAAGACAAAGGGGACGCCGATGGAGGACCCGAGTCCTCCGCCGCCGATAGACCCGCCACCAAATCGGCCGCCGGAGGGGAGGAGTCGGACCGCGAGAACCGGTCCGTTAACGAATCCAACTCCACTGGAGTGAAGAGCGAGCGCGACAAGACCGGTGATGAGGTCGAGGAGGGGGAGGAGGAGAGAGGGAGGAAGAGAGAGGGGGAAAGCGAACCGGTCCGGGCGGGGGGAACCGGGTCGGAGAAGACGGATCGGGCATCGGAGGGGACGAAACCGGAGGTGGTCGACTCGTACAACGGGAGCTCAGAGCCGAACCGGGAGCGGAGGGAAGAGGGGGAGGAGGAGGAGGAGGGGGAGGGGGAGGGTGAGGATGAGGAGGAGCGGCCGGAGTCGGTGGCGCAGTCGAAAGAGAACAGCAGCGACGTGCAGAGCTCGGCCAGCTTGACCCAGAAGAAGAACAAGAGGAAGAGGAAGGGGCGGCGGCTGGTGGAGATCTCTGGGGGAGAGGAGCAGCAGGGGGCGGAGGCCGCATCCCCCGCCGTTGATTTGGGTGGGAAGAAGAAATCGCAGCCGTTGCTGGATGTGTTGAAGATGATCCAGGCTCACAAGAACGCCTCCGCGTTCGAGCGACGGCTTCCCCTTCAGGTAAATTTTTCTTCTTCTTTTTTTCTTCTTTTCTTCTGGTATTTTTATTCATTTCTTTAAAAAAAAAATTCCATTACAATAAGGGTAGAGATGAAAAAGTAAGTAATTCAGGGGGTATTAAAAAATTATCAGGCGCGTTCGAATTGGGGTTGGGGGGAATTTCTTTTCTTTTTGAATTTCTTGTTGAATGATGATAAATAATAATAATAATAATAATAATAACAACAATAAAAATAGGAGGCATGCAAATAACGTCGTAAGTAAAAAATAAAAAATAAATAAAACGAGGTTGGGTTTTAGGTGTGCATAATAAGAGAAATTTCTCATTTGGGCACACGAAAGAGCTTTGCCGGTCTCTCCCTCCCCTCCACGTACCATCCCCTCCTTCACTTCTCGAAAACCATTTTCTTGTATTTTCATTATTTGCTAATTTCAGTGCGAAAATAAATAATAATAATAAAAAGAACGCTAATCTTAGGCTTTTCTTTTTCGTACCGGAAAGTGACACTGAAGGTGAAATTTATTGGGATGGAATGTTTTGCCACTTCACTTTCTCGGAATGATTTCTTTTCGCTTTTAGAGAGAGAGAGAGAGAGAGAGAGAAGTGGCTAAAGAAGAGAACAGACCACATGAATGTTGAATTCGGATGCGGGAATAAAGACAAGATTACCCGAACGAAGATTAAATTTGTTTGCAGTTGTTTTTCGATAGGATAAATGCAGAGAATATTGGGGGGATAGTTGCAAAACCGGTTTTTTCAAAGAAAAAGTAATTTGTGCGTAATTCTAAATTAAAGAATGGACAAGGTTGCCGTCCATCAATCAAAACGCCTAATAAGCGAAAAAGGAAAAATGTTTTGACTTTTAATATACTTGTGGGTGGTGGTGGTGGGCAGGAGAGCGAGAAATACAGAGGGATAGTGAGGCAGCACATGGACCTGGAAGCGATCGAGTCGAGGGTGGAGAGAGGCGTCTACTCCTCCTCCCTACCTTTCTACCGAGACCTCCTCCTCCTCTTCAGCAACGCCCTCGTCTTTTACCCAAAGTCCTCCGTCGAGTCCCTCGCCGCCCTCGATCTCCAACGCCTCGTCTCCTCCCACTTCAGGAAAACCTCCGACTCCAACTCCGCCCCTGCCCCTACCCCCACCCCCGCCCCCGCCCCCACCTCCGCCTCCGCCCCTGCCTCCCATTCCCTTTCCCACTCGCAGAGATCTTCCTCCACTCCCGATGCCCCCGACAGGTCGGATTCCTTTCTCGCCAAGCACAAGTCCTCCGCTCCCATCATCGTCTGCCGCAAGCGCAGCTCCATGTCCGCTCAACAGCCCGTCACCAGCAACGACAAGAAGCCCGCCCTGGACTCCAAGCCCGCACACGACCAGGGCTTGATCAAGATGAACAATGCCGCCACCAAAGAGAGGTCCGTGACCACGGGGACGAGGAGCTTGAGGAGGAGCAGCAACAAGATCATCAACAACACTTCCCCCTCCCAACCCCGGCAAGAAGCAAACCCCTACCCCTACCTCCACCTCCATAGACAAGGCTGATAATTCCAACTCCAAAGCGGAAGGCTTGGTCTCCGCCTCCATTAAAAAGAGAAGTGCCGCCGATTTCTTGAAGAGGATAAAGCGGAATTCTCCTGCGGGCGGGAAGTCCAAGAATTCCGGTAGTGAATCTTCCAACAACAACACCACCACCACCAACACCACCACTACCACCACCACCACCACCACCCCTAGTAACACCAGGAAGGCGGGCGGCAAGAATAATAAGAGTAAGAAGGGCGAGAAAGGAGGGGAGGAGAAGAAGGACGAGGGCAGCCCGTCCAAGCCAAGGACTGTCGGGAGGCCTCCGAAAAAGGGAGGAACCCCTGAATATTCCAATGTGAAGCGCGGCAGAGAAGTTGGAGGCAAGGAGTCCACATCCGCATCCGCACCCACACCGACACCGAAGCGGCCGAGAAAGCGAGCTAGAAGGTAGATTGAACAACGATCACGCACATCTGTCTGCTCTTTTCTTTTTCCAGATGGGAGGGCGATTGAATGTGATTTTGTATAATGATGGGCAGGGATTTGGTTTTCTCCTCCTCTCTTTCGTTGGGCAGCTTGTTGGCTTTGGTGTCTTGTTTGTTGTTAACTGCTGTTGTTGACTTTCGACAGTTGACCCCCTTGATCCGTGTACCGTAACAATACAAACTTGTGCTCCTGCGTTAATTCACCACCATGTCAGCAGCTTCTTCTCACTTCTAGAGTCAAGATCCTCTTGTGACCCAAGGAAAGGAGTTTCACTTCTCTTTTCAAACGTAATAGAACCATTGAAGCCTTTTTTATTTTCGCATGGTCTCGTTCCCCAATGCATTTTTAAAGTCTTAAAGTCTCAAATTTGTGCTGGACTGTTGCAAAAAATATTAATGGACTGCGCTGGATTAATGATAGGCTTTCCAAGTGCGCGCTCAAGAACCCAATAACGCTACTGAAGACTGTCGTATCACTCTCATTTTCGTGGAGAATTCTTAAAAACTATCTGTTGACAATCACGAGAACAAAATAGGCATCGTTCCGATTTAGCCCGAGTGTAAACCAAGCAAATGCTTGGATCCCCCCATCCATTTATATTATCACATCATGCTCTTCTACTCCCACCCTTTCACTTTCATGGCAATCCTACCCGAATAATAAACAGAAAACACAGAAGAAGAAGAAGAAGAAGAAGAAACACCTAAATGTAACCAAACCCCACCTTGCCACCCTGTCCCCTCCCCCGCCAGAAAAAAAAAAAAAAAAAAAAAACCCACCAGATAAAACAACATGCGCGCACACATTGACTGGACAAAAAAGAACCCTCTCTTGCCCCAAAAACAAACCCAAGACAGCATCATTTAACCAAATTTAGGCAACACAAGATCACTGCCTCAGCTCACTTACCGATCGAGTTAAACTAACCTCTCGATTTCTAAGTAACAAATCTTGCTCTAAACAAAGTTAAAATTCATCACTATAATTATCCTACGACTTGTCCAATCTTACAAGACTATGCTATCTTTATGTTCTGTAAGTATGAGCAGAGTGTGGCAGCATTGCACCTGCAATCTTTCTTCAACAGCCACTAGCTGGTTCACCATCTACAAAGTCGCCTTTATCTCTCCAAGTCATTTTATCACCAAATTCAAGCAGCAACAAACCTTTGTGAACTATTGGACGCAACAGTTATCTGTCCACTGGACGTCCACGCAGAAACTGATCCCCTTGCTTATCTGTTTTTAAAGAAACGGTAAAGTGGAAAATATCATCTACTTGCAGAAATGATGTATCCAGATGAAATAAGTAACAGATTAAAATGAAAGCTTTATGACCAAATGATGGTGTTTTTAGCATGTAAAATTGAGGCGAAATAAGTACTGCACATTCATACCTTGTTCACCATCTGAGATATCCGCTAGTCTATCAATTGCATCCACAAGTGCTCGTTCATGCTCCTGCAATTGACAGGGGACAGGCTTATTGAGAGCATTGAAGAATTGAACATCAAGAAACCACTCATAGATTTGCTGTTCTTTTTTTTTAACCAAGTGATTTGGCTGAATAAATGTTGCCCCCGTGTCTCATGTAAGATCCGCAAGCAAGAGGGAAAAAAATTAGAGGATCACCCCTTAACTCCATAGTCCTACCCTTAATACTTTCTTTGCTTCTTCCATCTCAAGAGGATCGGGACGGCCAGTGCTGAAGACCCTCTCCACCTGTCCAAATTGCCAGAACAAGAATCGAGTAAAGAAAAATTCATGAGTTTACTATTACAAGTAACAGATAGCAGCCAGATTTCACCGACCTCCTTTAGTAGGGTTCCTGTGTTACGTATGTGTATGTCTGGCCCTTTCTTTCCTAACCCATTTTGAAAAGGGTGATGCTCCTTTTTGGATTGATTCTTTACGGCCCCTCTCCCTTTTCCTCCACCTGAAACATTATCTCGGTTCATGGGTCTATTCATCCCAGAACCTGATACAACATGATTCCCTCGATGAGAGACTCCAGGGTCCTCCCGCATCCATTGTATGTCCTCAGGGGAGATCTGCACTGTCATAACCTCATCAGCATACAGGAAAGCACTAAACAACAATCAGGGCAAAAAGTCCCATCTTCTAGAAAGATGCATAAACATATCCTTGGTCAGAGATAATAGAATGCATCTAGTTTTATGTTGAGAGACTGCCCTTGACCATTCTAAAGCCCCGTTTATGATTGAACAAGAGGCCTGAGTACAGCCACATGTTCATTCAAAGGGGCTAAATAAAGCACTATATAGTCACAAGCAAAGTGCTGCATGAATTAGTGGAGATGCTTCCTTCATGAGGAGGATCAACAACAGCTTATGAAAACATGACAAACATTTAATGGCAATAATTAGAGTCTACAATGGCACTATAATACAAAAACCATCATTGCCAACCACAAGAACCCATCACCATCAGGATGAAATGGAGTAAGTAGAAGCAAATGAAATGAAACAAATAAAAGAGGGAAAAGGGACATTTGAAAAGAGAAACCCAAAAGGAGATCTGCATCGGGTAGCAGACTTGATGCATCGGGTAGCAGACTTGATGCAAGAACAGCAATACATGGTCCCAGAGAAGCACTCCGAAGCCTCTCTGACAAGTCACTAGCCTGGTTTGACTGGGCATTGATTAGAGGATCCAGTACTTAAACTATATGTTGAATTAGGAGAACCCTATACATGTCCTCTCCCATCTCTTTTTTGTCCAGCAGTTTTTGACAATAGGTGCAGTGATTTGATGTGACAACATTATTAATAGTTGTCTTTAGCCTGCTTATTGGTCGAACACACAAACAACCATTTTGCTTTTTCCTGAAATTGTACAAGTGAACAAATCGTGCAGTTGCCTGGAACTCTACATATGTCGTCATCAACTATGAACTGCTAGATAATCATTTGTGACCCCCAGAATCAACTTTCTATTCTTTCTGCACATGCTGCATGACATTTTTTAACTAAAGAATGCTCAATATTTTACTTGCCCCATAAAGAAGGTTCATAGAGAAACACTTGAAGAACCTAAATGTGAATTGGTGTTTTGTGTACAAAAATAGAAATATGGAATATTAAAACAAAAAATTCCATAACTAGGATAGAATCTTCAAGTTTGGTTACTCTGATTCATGGAGAAGTCTTTGATGGTTGCTTGCTTTGACTGCAAGTTCACCTTAAGTCTCATTCCTAAATTTGCTTCCGACAGATTATACAGCAGGCAGCAAGAGCTATGCCTCTATATTATTTAAGAGATTAGTCAGTATCAAGTAATTCTGCATAAGAATAAAAGCATCTTGTGCCAAATTAATACATACTGTCTTGTAAATATATCTACACTTCATCGACCACAAAGATGGTCCATGACCAACACCAATCATTTGCGTTACAAATGTGACTGTGCTAAGACCAAAATGCATAACCTCAAATGCAAAATGCATGTATTGCTCCTTACTTTATACTCTATATTTTGAAGAACTAGAAGTCACATCATGTAACCAAAAGACGAGTCACTTGATCATATTCGTAAGGTTGAATGAGGGCCATGACTCCATATATAACTTCTCGAGTCCCACACCAACCCCCTCCCCCAAAAAAAGAAAAAGAAAAAAGGAATGAATGAGCTTTTTCCACATCCAATCTCCCTCCCTCCCTCTCTCCTACGTACGAGTTTTACCCTGCAATTTAATTTTCATGATCACTTTTAGAAAAACTCCAATCCTAGGAAATATCTATCTTTTTATACATATTTTGGTAATAAATCTCTAATCAATGTACAAGAAATAATAGAGATGCATATTTTGGCAATAAAATCCTTAATAGTAAAAACTCTTTAATCGATGTACAAGAATAATAGAGTTATGAATATTTTGGTGATAAACATTTAAAAATAATTTTGTATATATAAATTCTAGATGATGACAGATAAAATTCTATTTTGTGTTCAAATCTCTTTTTTTCTGAATTAAAGTTACATTACATGATAATTCTTATCACTAAAATGAGAACAAAGTCCTACATCAAGGTTTTATTACACAATAATTCTTTATCACTATTGATAAGGCTCATTGTATAGTACTGCAATTAATTACAAAAGAGAACTATATGAATGAACTGGCGTCAGAATTACAAAAAGTTATTAAAAAATAAAAGTAAAAGTAGATATACTCCCCTATTGCACAAATCTCAAAACAAATGTTAGATATATAATTTTTACAGCAATTGAACTTAGGGTATATGTTTGACCAAACAAGAAACTTAGGAATGTGATAAATTCTTAAGTGAGAAATTTTAATCCTTACAAAATGTTTATCCAAGAGAATATAAATATATATCTAGATCATGCATATTTCAAAAATATAAGTTCAAAAGTAATTTTCTATAGCTGTTGATTATAAGGATTATGATGAGTCCTTCAGTGAGAATTATAATCATTTCAAAAAATGTATAAAAGAAAAAAGTAGCTTTAGAAATATGTATTAACTGATTGCACATATTTCAAAAATAAATCTTTAAGCATAAATGTTTATGCGATCGGTTGTAATATATATAGTAAATTTTTTGTAATGATAGACATTCAAAATTTGAAATCCACATTTCCTAAAATTAGTTCAATGAAGCATCGACAGTAAAAGTTTCAAATTTAATGTTGAAAAACATGTCATTGTAAATTTATTTCACTTTGTGTGGGTATAGTTGTAAAATTCTCCAGAAACTTTATCACATTTAAGTTGATAATGATGTCATTTATAGCATCAACAAATGCAAAATAGATACTTAAAATGTCAAACATAAGAATTGGTTCATAGGTTTAATATAATAACATATATACATAGTGGCCAAAAAATATAAGTAAATGCTAATTAGAGATAAATCTCATAAGTTTGCCACATGGGAGCAAATACTTTTAGCATAACAATTTTTAAAATTTTGAATTTTCATGGAGTAATTGAATTTTTGAAAGATGAATATTCCAATTGAATTTTTGAAAGACAATAAATTGTACTCTTTAATTAAATTTTGATAATCATCAACAATGGTGAAGTCATCACAACATTAACATAATTGTGCCAATAAAAGAAACAAACTTAGGCACTTGTATTGCAAGAAAAGGAATTTTGGTCACAAATCATAAGAACGAACATGCGAAATTGAGGAGATTTTTGGCACCCCTTCAATAATCAAAGTACATTCCATAATGAAAAAAATTGCTACCTATAAACAATTATTGATTTTTGGCACCTCTTCGATAAAGTTATTGATTTCTGTAAAGTAGTATACTGCAGCAATTATAGCTTTTTGCTTGAGGTCCAGGATATTTCGGCAGGTTAATTGGCAATTAGACTAAAAAAGAGTGGATGCCCATGTAAGAATCGATCTGTGTTCTCTGTATAATTCAAAAGCACAATCTTATGCTGTATTAGGGAAGTAAACAGGTAAACTAACAAGAAATCATCAGATTTGAGATCCCTCAGTGTATTATAAACCAAGTTAATTCCTCCTTTTCCCCGAGAAGGATCATAAAGCAAATATATTGTCCTTCTTAATGAAAATCTCATTCTTTGGCAGAAACATACATATTTACATAATTGAACATGCCAGTGCAAATAAACAGGACCCTTGCTAACATCATGCATTCCACTCTTAGCTCTTGAAGCAAAGTCTTCAGAAGAATGATTTTGGTAAGGCACAAATTTCAAAATCAATGCAAGTCAAAACCTCCAAGCCACTAATCTTGGCCAAAATGCAATTCATACGATATTCATTGGAAATATCAGGGCAAGGAGGCGAAACAACTGACTTACCTCTGAAAGATTTACCCATTCCCATGTCTCATTTGGAGTACCCTTATCATACACTAGAGCATGCAGCCCCTGGAAGAGATAAGCAACCAATTAATTACAAGCTAAAGCAGTTTTTTTTAAGATCATGATGTGGTATCATGGTAAAATACCCTAGCCATCATTCTTCTCAATTACATTTTCCAGCTGGATAAAACTAATAAACTCCTACTTCGAAGAAGCTTAAGTAGCCAACAAACCAGTGACACATGACACATAAGAATTAACAGTGAATCAAACTTTCTAATGATTTATTCTATGCTAAGGGCTACTTTTGGGCAAATGCATTAGGCCAGTTCACCATCCCAATCAATGCTATGAAAACAACCCCTTGTTTCTGTACAACCCACAACCCTAGCCATGCTCACGATCAACACCACTATTAGCTCCCAACTTCAATTTTTCATGCAGCATTGCATACCACTGACACCTTCCCTAGACCAGACAATTATGATCAACATAACCTGAGAGTATCTATAGACGGGCTAATTATCATGACTGAGAACACAATAATTCCTTTATACATAACAATTTTGCATTTCCTATAAGTAATGCGGTCTCTGGGATAAAAAGAAACAAAAACCATATTCTGTGGAAAGCCAAATGTACCTCGGCTGGGTTGTAATCATATATGACAGCTTCATAGAAGTTATTGTCATCAGGCCACCGAGTTCGCACTTTCTGTCCAATCAATTGATCAACAGTTGTTGTTTCAGCAGGTTCACTCAGATGGGCACCAGATGACGTCCTGCTAACCTGTCTCCTACCACTTGCACCTGAGGCAGGATACGGTGCGGACTTGGTGGAAGAAGAAACAGGCAATGCTTGACCCTATGTAATAAGATACACAAAATTTTGAAAGGAAAAGGAAAAATGAAACTTCTTGGGAATGTAGAGCGTGATTCTTCACTTACAACATTATGCTTCCGGTTCTTGGTGCCTCCAATAGGACCTCGCTTTGCAGCTGATGAAGATGGCTGATGGGGTGCCGGCTTGGGTTGCGGGTGATAGGATGAAGGTGGCCCAGCAAGGGGCTGAGATGAACCTGATGGAAGTGGCTGCACGATCTTCTGTTTCTTACGAGATACTGAGACAGAAGGACTAGGCGTTGGATCATGAAGGCCTTGACCAGTACTGGGATTGCCTTGTTGAAGTTTTGCAGCCTTTCTCCACTCCCTAATTGCATTAACTAACGTGACTCATCACTACTCGAATAGAGACCAAAAAACAACATCGGCAACAAAACCACAAAACTTGAGACAATAAACTTCTTGAAATATCAGACCTGATTCTCCTTAGGACATCATCTGCATTAACCTGGCTCAAAAGCTCCCTATGTTCCTCGTTGGATAACCTCAGTTCTTTCCTAAGTTCAGTTATCAAACTTTCTTTCTCCTGAAGAAGATAATATTCATGTAGCAGTCATTAAACCTGAACAAACACAGTCAATGGACATAAGATTCATACAATTAATTGGTCAACATACCCAAGTAATGGCATCAGACTGAGCTTTAAAGGCTCTAAGGACTGCACTGTATGCTTCTCTCTCAAGTTGGTGAATTTGAGTTTCCATATCTGTCTCGGCATACATTCTTTGGTAAGACAGAGATCCTCCAAACCCGGCTCTCCCATTCCCAGAAAGGCGACCTCCTCTGGGAATTCTATTTTGATGTGATGGAGGAAGATCGTCATCAGTCCCTGCACTCCTTTTCAAAGGAAGTAAATACGGATGGCATTCTGATACTAAGGAAGCAACTAGGACTTACACTGCGGGGATCTTTATTGACTAGACTGGTTGCTCACACATGCAGTTGCTACAGAGCTACCATAAATGTAACCTTTCAAATACAGAGAGCCTATGATTATGGTAGATTAGAGATGATGCATTTAAACAGTATTTGTTTGTCTAAAGAGGGAAATATTTTCTCCTATCCGTAAGAAAAAGTAGTCCTCCAATGGTGGAATTAATGATCAGAGACGAAAATTGCCTTTGTCAAAGATTGGCAGGCTTGGAAAGGGGATTCTACCTTGGTATGAAACCCAACTATTGGAGGGAAACAGGAGTACTCTCATACTCCCCCAGATTTCCTGTATTAATAGATTATTTTGGGGAACATACAGATTAGGAAGATTCCATCTATCAAAATTAACCGCCAACATGCTCAGAGAATTTTCCTTGTGCCGCATTTACAAGATGCCCTTATATACAAAACAGAAGTAACTCACAAGTTAATTGCCAATATAAACAGCTTCCCAATTACTTTAGAAGTTTGAAAGATTAGATGGTTTAAATGAGGCTCACAAGTTTTGCACATCTGCCATTTCCATACTCCAGTTTTTACTTTCTTATATGGCCAGCAATTAAGTCTGGAAATAGACATGGGGTTTTTTTTTTTTTCCGGGGGAGGAGGTATTCTGTTATCTGAGGTTCAATATGTGTATGTACAAGTTGTACCGCAATCTATAGAGCATAATGTGCTCTTGAGAACATAAAAGGACAGTTTTGATCTCTTGTGATGCTAGTCTTGTTCAGCGAGCTTGTCACATCGGTAAATATCAGCTCTTTAGAGTCCAACCAAGGACCTTACAAGGGATGGCATGTGTTGGCAGCTTTGCAAAAGCAATTTTGATAGAGCTTTAGGAAGACAACTACACTGGATGCTACCTTGAGTGGCATAAACTCCACACCGAGCTGAGTAGCAGCTCCAGTCAATAGATGTAAGCCATCAATATATCGACAACAACTGGCAACAAAAGGGAATTTCACAGGCAAAACAAAGTCTACGGGTGACTGAGGGATAAAATAACGAATCACAAGATGAAATGGGAAAAGCGATGCCCGTAGCTAGGGAATTGATCTTCCTTCTAGAATGAAGGAATTACCAGTACTAGGAGTACCAGGAGAATGACAATCAAAGGATGGCCGCCCATCAAACAAACTGCACACCATTCATCCAGAAAATTGAAAAGCTCAAACAAAATGCGGAATGCACATACAAAGCGGACTAAGTGTCAATAGAACCCTGAAGTCAGAAAGAGCAAGAGAATCAACGAGTCAAGCGTTAAATCCGAAAGGAGGAACTTAAAGATCACTTCAGGAAAGCTAAATTAGCAAGGGAACGGAGGCTCGTTTATTCTTCTTCTTGTTTTTTTTTTTTTTAAAGAAAAAGAGAAGAACTCACCGCTGCTGTCGTACGGCTCGTAGTCCATAGCCAGTTCTGAAACCAAGCGGAAGGAAATCGCAAAATTTGAAGACGGAGGAGGAGGAGGAGGAGGAGTGCCGGAGACCCAGTAAGGAGCTTGTGCTGCACAGTCAAACTCGAGTTAAACCCAGCGAGGTCCTGATCCTCCACCCCAGTCCCAGATGCACTCAATTCGTGTTCTCTTCTCCTTCTTCTTCTTCTTCTTCTTCTTCTTCCTCCTCCTCCTCGGGGACGCGCATTCATCGATTTCTATTGCTTCCAATCAAAGACCGGAACTTTCTTGCATTCATCTCTTCTGGTCTGCGGGATTTTTCTCTTCTCACTTCCCTTTTCAGAGAATTCAGAGGGGAGTCAATGCGCAAGCGAGTGAATCGGTTTTTTACACTTCCCAGTCCCACCCAGATTAGATCAACTACAGACCGGATCGGACCGGACCGGACCGGACCGGATGTGTTCCCTCACGGTTTGCAACCGGATGCGTGCACGAATGCATTGTCCCCACACCGTCTGGTCCAGCTTTGCCTCTGCTCACTTCCAGATGGTTTTGGATCAGAGACCGGATCCATGCCCGATGAACCGGTTTTCTATCGCCAAAACCGCCATTATCTCACTTTCTTGGATTTATCACTCGTTATTACATCAAATCATATTAGAATCAATGAATATCAACCACTGTAATCTCTCTCCACATGTATTTAGTAACCACTAGGGTTGTTAAATACCATTCAATAGCATAAATGTAAGTTTTTTCCCAAAAAAAGTTTCTTTTTTCATTATACTAGTTTCATCAACTGGATAATGCACAACATGAATTACGATGTAATTTATCTTCAAATTATATATTTACAAAATCAAGTCACAAAATACTTGAAAATTGGCTAATATGATCAACACCCAACACCAACATGCACTTTAAAATAAGGATAATAGAGTTTGATTTATAAACAGATTTTTCTCAATATCATTCTTGAAGTCTTAGCAAGTAGTTCGAGAATGCATTAAGATTTGAGAAATATTATGACAAAAAAATCTTAATGTATCTAAAGAACGCCCCCACACTATTCCTAATTCAGTTATGACTTGTATAATTGACAATGTTCTCTGTTTCATTTAAAAGGAAGAGGGGGGAGGGGGGGAATTGGCCGTATATAGCTAGTTTCTCTTGATAAAGGAAGAGGGCAGTCTTGATATCGGGACAGGGCCGTATATCGCGAGAGCTAGTGGCATGAATAGTTGTATTGGGGAAAGAAGGGCGATGAAATAAGAGCAAGAATTGAGCCCCCACGATTCATATAAAAGCCCAAATGACATTAACTGTGAGGTCAAGTGGCTTTCCCGTGGAAGCCCCCGGCATCGAACCGTCACTCGACACTTGCTAAGAAAACATCGAGCGGTCACTTATGGAGACTGGACGGACGCAACAATGTGGATTTGGAGGTGGTCCAATTTGTCCAAATTTTGACCGCTGACCGGTCGTTGTCGTCCGGGAGGGCATGCTTGAAAAAGTCAATGTATGTATAAAAGTCGGCAATCCAGGAAATCAGGTTGGGTAGATTAGAGAGAAGAGGCAACAACGGAAGAGGAGGGGGGTGAACTTGGAATGGTCACTGGTGGTATCGAGCGTGCAAGAGCTGGTGAGGCAGCAATAGCCCAATGCTTTGCCCCCCAGGTACATCCGCGATGACGTGGCGCCCGCTGATCATTGGCCAAAGTCATCACAAGGCTTGCCTTGCACTGACCTGGGGAAGCTGATGGACCCATCTTCCCGATCCACCGAGCTCGACAACCTTCACTCTGCCTGCCACCAATGGGGTCTCTTTCTGATCTGGTTTCTACCCGATCATTAGCTTAATTGCCTACTGTTACATTACCCACTCTTTTTATCGCATGATCTCTCTCAAACTAAATGACGCAGATGCCATCTCATCCGGTTATGTGCAGACAGTTCACCTGAAGTATTTTACCTGTATATATTGAATGAAGGATCTTAATTTCGTTCCTTTTCATTGCTCCATTTACATGCTAATACAAAACGGTCTTCACAACACTGTTCAAAAGCTTTCTGGGTAATCTCATCTATGGTTCATTATTGTATCCAATCTTGCGCTTGGATACCCACGTGTTTTTTTTAATTTTTTGTCTAAACGAATTGGTCAAGTTGGTGAGTCATTTCATGTAGATGAAATGGTTAATTAAGTTCGATTCCACAGAAATGATCTCTTGAAAACATGATTAGCATCATTTCATTGATTAGCATTATCTTTGTACATGACATGGACCATTGTCTCCTAAAATAGAAGACTCGTTATCGTGTCTTCATGGGAATGGGGTTGAATTTGGAAAAGCAGAAGATTGTGAAGTTGCCATCAATGTGCAATTAGTGAACCATGAAGTGTCGGAAGAAGAGACGGGGATGATGAAGGAAAATGTGCATGGGTTCTTCGAAACTGCCTTACCATGAGAAGCAATAAGTGGGCACAGAGACCAGGAAGTCTCGGAGGTTACGGGCAGGCTTTCGTCACCTCTCACGAACAGAAGCTGGAGTGGAACGACATGATTTTCCTCAAATGGCTTTCTTCTCATGCAAGAAATCTCGATCTGCGGCCGCAAAATCCCCCAGAATTCAGGCAATTTGTTTTCATCTTTTTGGTTTCTATCATGTTTGTGCATTTCTACTTAGCTAAATTAAGCAAATGATGTTGACTATGAATACCTAATCTATCAGGATAGGACTAGAGAAATACAGCGAAGGTTTGAGGAAAGTGGCAGTGGCGGTAGTGAAGTATAGTGGAATGGCGTTGAGAACTCATGAAGGTGAGCTGGAGTTGTTGATGAGAAGTTTCTAAGAAGGGAGGTACGAAGTCACGATGAATTACTACCCACCATGCCCGGAGCCTAAGAGAGCAATGGGCCTATCACCACATGCTGACAACTCAGGGATCACCATGATGACGGAGTGTGGCAATATGCCTGGCCTACAGATCCTAAGCTGTAGACGCTGAACTGATGCATTCATTCGTTTCATCTTCTACTTGTATTGTATGTCATGAATATGATGAATTCAGGTTGTTCCACCTATTTCAACAATTCATTTACTCCACAGAGGACTATTAGTATGTAAATTGTAACAACAGCGGATCAAACAACTGATCCAAGTCGTTTCATTATTTATATCCTGAACTAGCATTTTTCTTGTAGGGTCGATAATCGCAGTGCTTCAGCAGCTAATTTACATCTCAATTGTGTGGCTGATGTGGTGTGACAAGTGAATCCCAATACTCACGTAGTATAAATCTTAATGACCTTCATGTACAAATTTTGACGAATCTTGGCATTGATTAGCTTCGTGCTCCGCTTGTCATTGCCACATGATAGGATCAATGAACAAAATACCTTCTCCATAGCATGATAAACGCATTAATATAGAAGTTTCCTCTGTCATCAAGTTTATTTCTGGTAAGATCGGGTAAAAGTACTGTCTAATTTCCAAACTTAACCAGAAGTTGATAGAATATTACAGCTGCAAGTTTTGAACCATAGAACTCAATCTCTTAGTCAATACTATAAAAATTTTGAGTCTGATCTCTTTAAAGTACGATAGTGTAAGACCAAGGCCAAATGTTCTGGAGTTGAATGCTTCCTTGTATTGTGCATCCGGCACATATTGGACTCTAACAGTACTGTGGTTGGCAGATGCAAAGGAAGATATTTGCTTGGACTTCAAATAAGACATTAGAAGTTCCAGATTGTAGGAGGATCTGAGTGAGGTGCCGAACTTTCGTTGTGAAGATGCTGCTCTAAGAAGCGTTTCAGTTGCCTTCCCCGTTCTTCGATATACATCTGTAAACGTCTTTGCATCTGTATGGTTAGGGAGGATGAAATGAAACCGATATCACCGTTTTCACATGAAGATTTCTGAGAGTTTAGATGTGTGTATATGTGTGAATGCAACAGAAGGTAACATTTTCAGAATAACAACCTCCAACTGTTGCAGTAGTCACTTTTGTACATTCAGCTGCATCTGCAGATTCTGCAATAAGCTTCTGCAATCAGCTTGCCTCTGTTGCCAACAAATATTCAATACACTCAGTTTCCTCATACCATGATTCCTACTTCAAGGGAGACACTGGACACTTGAAACTTGCACTCCTCTCATAACTACTGCTTGTTCTGCGCTCTTCTTAATTTTGCATACTGAGTAAAAAAATGACAAACAAGTCGAAACTACCGTTTTGAGGTCTTGCACTGGTTTTGTGTCAAAAATTTTCTTCTCTGATTGTCCTGCTTGTACAATATGATTTATGCACACAAAATATGCTGTTGTATTGCCTAACAAAGATTAGTTATACATGGATTTGTCTTAAATAATAACAGATTTCCTGTCTCTTGCAAGGAATGTTCATTTGTGCTCATCGTAGTGGATGCAAACAATTACCTTCTTTAGATTCTGCAATATACTTTGTGATGCGAAATTTCTGTAATGCAATAGACAAATAAAGTTTTGGTTTAAATTTCTGAGCAAAATGTTAAGTATGGGTATTGATTTTCGGCTAATAAACGGAAAGTCATCATGTTCCAGTACCTGCAAGTGACTTAATATTGAAGAGTGTCAACCCTTTGACATCCATCAGCTTCAGAGTTAACTTTGGTTTTGCTGCTGGGTCTATCCAATAAATCATGACTTGGACGTTAGATGAAGTTAATATATACATCGACTCGAAAGTGACATTCTCTATCCATTACTTACTTTCAGCTCCTCCCAGACGAATTACGCATTCAAGGAATTGGTTGTGGAGATGCTGAGCCCATCTAATTTGTCTTTTAATAGAAATAGCAGCTGCTGGTAAAATGTAGTTTCCACGAGGACTGGCATCAGATCCAGCTTCATTTCTAGAAACCAGGGACCCCTTCTCTAACTGACATGCATAAATTTGCATGAAGATGATAGGCCAAAGAATTATCAATGTACATACATCTGAGATGTTCGTATCATGTTACATACCTTGCTATTGAGATATTCTTTATGCTTTCATCTCTTGCTTAAAATGGCAAGGTTAGTGCTGTTCTGTGCCTGAGGCAATTGATAACTTTGGTCATTCTGTTTGCTGTAAATGTGAAAGTTCACTAGACATTGAAGACCATCATGGGACTGAAAAGCAAGCCACTGCTGGTCTTCTGAATGATCATAAACCAATGATTCACAGTTTCTTGACCTTAACTGCTGGAAGTTACATGAAAATAGGTTACAAGCATCTAAATCAATTTGCAGACAGCCGATGGAACATGTAACTGCAGTAGGAACAGAAGAAGAAGATGTGTTATTGCTTGACTTGTTGTTCATTGTATAGAATTCACTTCTGCCCAGATTTGAGGAAAAACAGCTTTGGTTGCATCCTAATTGTTACACTGGTGATTGATCATGCTGAAACCAATGAAAGCAAAGCTCAGAGGATGTACAGGGGCCCTGTTCTTGGTCGTTACTTTTTGCAGTGCTCATATTAGAGCTATTGCTGCTAGAGGTTGCTATGTTCATCACCGTATGCTGCAAAAATTATGGTTCACAAGACTCAACTCGGTGGTGATTTGGTAGATAGGAGGCACAATGAATTAGAAAGCTACAGGGTAATAATTGTTGGCTATTTGGGATCATGAGACATACAGAATGCCTTTCTGGATCAACAGGATTAAAGAGAAAGTCCTGCGATGAATTTTAAGTGTAGAATATCATGGCCAAGGTCGCCAAACAATGACAGATCAATGGTACACCCAAAAGTCAAAGCCCAAGAATCATTTGGGGAAAAGTGTCCATGGAGACATACAATTTGCCTATTAAATTATCCTTTAGCTTGGATACTCAAGACAATGCATGAACACTGGGTGATTTGAAGGTGGATCCCCTCTCCACAATGAACCATGATGAGCACATAATGACCCCACCTATGTCATTCCCAACAGCCGAGGTTTCGCCCTTTCTCTCTCTCTCTCCACACACATCACACCATTCTACATTGACTTGCTGACAATGACGAGTTGTCATTTCCCATGTACTGCCATCTTATCTCAGATTTTTGAACTGCTTAAAAAGCCTTTGAATGTTGTATGTAGCTAAATGATTGTGTAGGCGTGGGGCAGGCATATGAACCAAGCAGGCCATACTTTCAGAACACCTCTAGGACTTTTTGATTTATTTGAAACATTAAACAGATGAGAGCAGACTGCTTCTTATCCTAAAAGGAACCGACAGCTGTTCCCAATGTGATAACCCAAAGAATATATACATAGAAAAAGAAAAACAAAGCAGATTATTTCTCTAATGTTATGGCCCCTGGATGGTCCGAAGCATACCTGGTCAAATTTATAATGGCAATTGCCTGTGCTTGTGAAGTAGATTTGCTTCACGTCTCCGCTTGAAACTGAAGTAAATAACGAGAGGAGAGAGCATTAATTGCACTCATTTTCGCTGAGTGCTTGTGATTGTTTCTAAGCAAGAAAACAAAGGTTAAGTTATACATTTGCCTTCTGGCCAATTTGTTGATATCTTTGCATTGGCAGGATCTTCTGAAACTCTCAACTACTCATTCACCAACCTCAACCTCAACCTCTGCATATAAGTAATCACCAACTAACCAAAACAAGTTTGTTAGATGGATTTTGGCCGATTTCTTTACTGATGGTGTTGGTGGAACAGGGGCAGACAGTCAAAATAAAGATGCAACCGTGCTTTCGGCAAATTTGGGAATGACAATGTACGACTGGCAACATTAGACTTGACCAAAAAATTTTCATGTGGAGAAGACAAACTAAAAAGCGAAATAAACTATTGGTTCTTAAGATGGGCCAAGGTTGGATTGGCTATATCAGCAACAGCAAGTCATATGTTTTTTTTTTTTTGGTAAGGTAAGTGTATATAAAGTCAACCAAAATCTAGTACATCAAGAGGGACTCGATACCAGCGGCCACTCAGCTGGACAACATGTCGCTGGAGTGGACGGGTACCGCGAACCACAACATAAACAGTACAACCAAACTAGAGCTCCAAGGGAGCCAAATGATCACAACTTGCTATCGTAAGCTATTAGACAACTCCAAAGAAAAGATGCTAGGGTCTATCCCCCAAATGCGCTACAGCCTTCTATTCCTGAGACTATCTTCCACCAAAGAGAAGGAAAGGACTTTATCTTTAACTACCTTGAAGAGATGTAGCTTCAAGGCAGGAACAAAAAGGTTGAGGCCTTGGAAAAGGATCTCGTTCCTAGTCTTCCAGATTAGTTGGCACAGAGATCCAAATGAGAACCGAGTTATTTCCTGATAGAACCCTTTGCCAAACAGAAATTTAATAGCCCATTGAAGATTGTCGGACCAGGTGGAGTTCCGCCAAGGGAGGTTACATTTGGTTGCCCAAAATATAGCCAAAGATTTGGATACAAAGTGATAACTCTATTTTTAATAGAGTATTCTTGCTTATTTATACTTGATATTTGCTAAATTTTGAGAAATTTTTGGGTGAATTTAATTGCGACTCACGTAATTTTATTTTGTATGAAATATTTTCAGATCTTTTAAAATATTGCAATATCTTTCAGAATATTTCATCTTGAAGAAAAAGGCAGCTCAAATCAGATATTTGGAGAATTTGACCATGATTGAAGATAAAGTTCAAAGAAAATCAAGGATGAATATTTTCCAAATCCTAGTAGGAGTCGACCTAGGGCAGATTTTTGGAGGCTATATAAACTTGCTCTTGTGCCGCGAAGAAGAGAGTCCGGGAGCCACCATCTTTGTAGAAAAATTTGAGTTTTCTTAGTTAGATTTTGTTCTTCAATTTTAGTAGAGTTGGTGCTTTGTCAAGGAGAGAAGGAGGAGACAAACCCCGAAGCTCCTTGTTTCTCAATTCGGTGAATTTGTTTTTATTATGTTTTCTTTAATTCTTGTCGGTTTAATTTTTACTATGTTTTAAATTTCTTTTGTTAGAGCTACAATGGATCTTAATCATGATTGATTAATTTTCAAAGACTTTCATGCAATAGAATTGTTTTGATTGTGTCGTTCTTTATCATAATCTTAATGCTTTTAGAAGTCTGGCCAACTTTTGAATGATGTTTGATGTATGCATGATACCGGGTGGAGATTGTGTGCATGTGCAATAGTGATATTGAACCATAAATTAAATTTAGGTCAAGGTACACTAGGTTATTTATGTGGCTGCGGTAGTAGATCTAGGTTGGGACTACTTAGATTAAATCCGGGAATTTCCACAAGAACTTAATGCTTTTAGGTAGTTTAAATTCACCTAAGGTTAGTGTGGGTTAACATACCTAATTAGGGATTATTAGACCGAGGTCGGCTTTTAATTCATCTTAGGGAAATTTCGCCAACACAATTAGAAATTAATTTGTTGCATGAAAAGTTAAGAAAATTAATTATGAATGATTAAGTGAAGTTGGATGCTCTAACATTTTGTGATCTTGATAATTATTAATTTTCAGTTTGCTTTAGATTATTTTTACTTTACAATTTTAATTAGCTTTTAATTCTTTAAGTTTTGACCTTTTCTATATTTTAGTATTTTAATTAGTTTAGTTCACTTTTTACACGTCTTTTTGATTTGGTTAGCTAAATTTTTGGATTGATCACCTTCGGTAAGTAATTGGATAAAATAAAATTAAAACAATCTTCGTGGGAACGATACTCACTCATCACTTTATTACTTGTTGATATTGTGCACTTGCAATTCACCTAACACAAAGCGGTCAAAAAATAAGTGATTGATTGAGTCTGGTCTAGAATTACAAAAGGGACACATCGAGCTCGGAATTCTGCCATACGCCATGAGAAATGCCTGAGTTGGAAGACGATTCTTTATAATGAGCCATAGGAGGAATTGATGTTTAGGAGAAAAAGCCTTGTGCCAAACAAAGAAAGACCAATGTACCGGGTTGTGTTTCCACCGAATAATGTTCCAAGCCGAAGCCATGGAAAATTTGCCCGATGGCTCATCGATCCAAGTAAGAGTGTCTTGACTGATGGAGAGCTGGGGAACCGATATTTGCCATAATGCCAGTAAGTCATATGTTTCTTTCTGCATTATAGCCCCGTTCAGGAGATGTCTCAATTAGCTAGATCAGTGTGTCTATACCCAAAGGCATGTTAGTCGGGTTGCCTTCGTGTAAATTGCTTGATTAGTCGATGTTGTACCGATACAAACAAATGGTGTAACCTCGGCCTTTGCAAATTAGAGGCACAACATGTTGGGGTGTGGTTCATACTTCCATCAATAGGAAGGCATGGGGTCTGGGGCCTCTTGGCAGGGGCTTAGGGGGCCTCCGGTTGCTAGAGGACTTTTATAGTTTGAGCCCATATTTTATTAATAATTTGAGCTTAAGCATATGAATAGCTACCATTGCCTATATATAATCTTGTTTTCTTAAAATTGAAAGTTGTGACTTGGGAGATACTAATTATGGTGGAATCATTTGCTAGATTTAGGTCAATTTAAAGGCAAATCAGGATAAACCTTAACCATGTGTCAGGTTTATCTTTCTCATTTTTTACTTTTTATTTCATTGTGTTTGTATACTTAATCCTAACACGTCAGCCTTCCTCAGCATTTCTAGACCTGTTTAGAAGGCATCCAAACAGCGGTATTCTTTTATTGCATTTCAGCTCCACAGTCAATTTCATTTATTGAAACAACACAAGATGGAAGATGCAAATTTTCAAAAATGACAATGCATATTGAAATGAGGGGTGAAAGTGAGGTTGGTTATTGATATTTTCCCCCAAAAATAATGAAGATTGAAGGGGAGAGTTGGGATGAGAGAGCCACTCTTCCATATATAGAAACGCTAACTTGTGTTCGGACGCTCTTGAAAAAAAAAGGCAGAACTAATGCTTTCTGTTATGATTATAATAGCGGACTGACGTCTAGAGCTGTAATTTGTAATTTAAGTACTTGACTGTCCGGAACATTCAATTTGTAGTACCGCTAGGAAGCTGTCTGTGTTACTGAAAAAATGAAAAGTTTGAGCATATATCTCTTCAGTAACAAAGTTTCATTTTCGATAGGAACATTGTTATAAGATGTTACTGAAATCTGGAATGCAAAGAAAATAGAGGATGCAAGCGCCGGAGATGCGCTGGCTGACTATCATCATCACTATAAGGTCATTAGTAATTGATGCCTTCGGACGGAGCATTGCCTCGCGCTTTAACATTTCTCTAGCTATTAATCATGTTCATGCTTTGTTGTAGTAATATGGACCATTTTGAAAGTCAGCCCAAGTTTCTCCTTCAATTTTGCATTCTGATGAAATTGCAGGGGGGACATTCGGCCCTGGAGTAAGACAGGACTGGACTACTTCGGACTCTCTCTCTCTCTCTCTCTCTCTCTCTCTCTCTCTCTCTCTCTCTCTCTCTCTCTCTCTCGATCTAGACTCTTGCCCTGTAAGCCCATTGCATTGATTTATCTTGTCATGGCATCTGGGAGCAACATTGGTTGATGAAGTATGACATCTGTTTATACCAAATGAAAGTCCTCCAGACCAGTGATTGATTCAATTGAAACAAACATAACAAAACCATGCAAGTCAGAAGCGAAAACTTGGTATAACCGGAGTCACCAACTGGATGGTACTCAATCCAGAAGCGGATGCGAATCTAGAGGCAGCTTCCCAAGCTCTCGATTTTCTATTTGGATGGGGGAGAGAGTCTCTCAAATCTCACTCACCCTAATGTGATTTTTCTCTTTTGGAAAAGCTAATCTATAGTTATATTGATGAAACGGATTAATGCACTATAAGTGCTAAAGTTTGCTGCAAAAATCTAATCGAGTTCTAAAACTTTCAAAATTGATAACTAAGTCATAAAACTTGTTAAATTGATACAACCGAATCATTTAATTGATACTATCAATTTGTCTAACAGAAAGTGATGACATGACATTTTTAATTAAATTTTCTTTCATATTCGGCACTTTTTTTCTTTACCAAAGCTTATTTAAATTAGATTAAAAAACCAAAAAAGGCTAAAAATTTTATTAAAGAAACAAAACTAAAAAAAGAAAAAAAGGAATGGTAGGGCATCTCTAGGCGCTGCTGTCACCACGCATCATTGGAGGAGCCAAAGGAGGTTGTGGGCCTTAGGTGAGGGTGGGCAGCTCTCACTAGCCCCGAGTGAGGGTTGGGGTTACCCATATATAGACGAGCCTTGCCCAGGCCTAACAAGGATCGTTGACCCCCACTTAGGGTCGATGAGGCCTTGCCCAAGGCTAGCAAGCGTTGGCAACCTCCGCCCACCCCTCTGGCGATGGGCCTACCATTCTTCTCTCTTTCTTTCAGTTTTGTTTTGTTTTTAAACAAAATTTCGGCCCTTTTTTTAGTTTTTTAATCTAATTAAATAAGATTTGGAAAAAAAATTACTTAGAAAATGTTATGTCAACATTTTTCTATTGGGCAAATTAAAGATATTAACGGAATGATTCTATTACACTAATTCAATAACTTGATTGTATATTTGTGTTAAAGTTTTAGAATTCAAATAAAGTTTCGCAATAAATTTTAGCACTCCCGGTGCATTTATCCTTAAAACGTGTGATTGGGAATAGCCACTCATCCATGATGGCCCCTAATAATGTCGTCTCCAATGCCGTCAGCCTCAGTTACTCCCCTGACAATGATAACCATGCAATGTATGTGGAGTAGTAGAAGAAGGGACTGAAAATATATTTCGACTACTCGTGGCAAACTGGTTCGATATTCCTTCTCAGCTAACTAATCCTACTACTAATGGGACGAGCCCCCACCACCACCGCTTCCCTGGGGGACCAAAACTTATACTTGCAAGCGACAATATTTACTTCTTTCCTTGTTGGAGGAGCTTTTGCTCAACTAATCAATCAATCGCTTCGGCTTCGATGGTTTGCCTCGTTCGTAGAAGGCCTTCCCATTATTTTATCCTTGGATGCATAACTTGCAATAACGTGAATCGAGTCAAGTGAAGTTATCGTACAAAGTCTTTCTTTAAATTTACAGGACGACCATCGGAACTTGTTAAATTTTACTTTCTGATGGATGATGTCGATACCTCCACGTACACAGCGCCATCAATTCCTTGTCAATATGCCTTGCTCCTCATCTTCACAACTTCATTGATCCTTCCCCAGATCAAGGCTCATAGAGGTGTTTGGGTGGCCTTTTTCATAGCTTTTAGCCAATCTAGCTATTCATTCATATTTGAGCTAGTTTCAATGATAGGATGGTTCTCCCTAGATATATGAATTTAGTGGGGTCCTAGCTTTGACAAATTTCGAACGATTGGGGCCTTAAATTTTGAGTCGATTCACTTCGAATATAGTTTGCACATACCTACGCAACTCTATAATGGATAGAATGTGAAATTGGTTGCGCATGTGAGTTTTAAACCAATAAGTCAACGATCCATTATATATCCTTTCAAGGTGAACAAGAGGGCAAGCCTAAATTCTAATGAGGGGAAGTATGTCTCTACAAAGTCATTATTATTAGTCCAAGCAGCAAGGCTCACTCTCTTTACAATATATGTCTTAGTACTCAAGTAACATTTAGTATAGGAATATTGTTATAAGATGTTCTGAGAGGATGCGAGCATTGGAGATGAGGCGGATGACTATTATCATTGCAATAAGGGAGAAAATTGTCTAAAAAGTCATAAACTTATTGCATTTTGGCCAGTTCAATTCTAAACTTTTCAATTTTCCTAATCTAGTCATAAATATTTTTACTCATTACCAATTGAGTTCATTCAGCCAATTTTAATCAAAATTTGCTAAGATGAATGCCAAAGGTGCTACGTATAATGGTCGGCGCTGACGTTGATAAATTTAAATAATATTTTAACATATTTTTGAAATTTTTATTGTTTTTTTTACTTTCTTTTTCTTTTTCTTTTTTGTTTTCTTCTTCCTTTTATAGGTGGCCAACCTCTAGCCACAAGTGATGACCAGCCACCAACAATGGTCAAGTGAGTTACCCTCGCCTGCCACAAGTAAGGCCTAGCAAGCGAGGGCAAGCCTTGGTGAGAGTTGGCCTTGCCTAGGTCAGGCAAGACTAACCTTAGCCCAGACCACGTGATGTTGACTCTCGCCCAGGCTAGGGTGGCCTTGCTAAATCTAGCGAGGGGAGCCCTTACCGAGGCTTGCCCTTACCCAGGCAAGACCCAACGAAGGTTAGTCTTGTGTAAGCCAGATCTGGTGAAGTCGGCCCTTGCCCTTGCTTAGCCAAGCCTCGCTTGTGATGGGTGAGGCCAACCCGCCTGACCATTGACAAAAGGAAGAAGAAAGCAAAATAAAAAATAAAAAATGATACTAAAAAGTTCAAAAAATATTAAACAATAGTAAAAATTATTCATATAAGTGACAGTCGTCCTATGTAATGTCATTAGCTTCCACGTCAGTCATTTTTTGACAAAATTAGCTAGATAAACTCAATTGGCAAAAAGTAAAAATATTTTGAATTGATAAAATTAAAAAAAATTAAAATTAAATTGATAAAAATATAATACATTTATGACATTTTGAATAATTTTCCACGCAATGATTATTGACTAATACCGGGAGCAGCCAATAAATGTTCGTGCCTTGTTTGTGGGACACGGACCAGTTGGACCGTCAGCTCAAAGGTTTTCCTTTTATATTTTGCATTTTTTATGGAATTGCAGCTCATGATGAAGACAGGACTGGATTCCTTCAGATTCTCTCTATCTCTCGGGTTCTAGACTCTTGCCCGGTAAGCCCATTAAAAATGGGAAGAATACTTCATTGATGATTACTATGATATCTGTGTGGACCAAATTAAAGTCCAAACCAGTGAGTGGAAACAAATAGAACAAAACTGTGAAAATTGGGATAATCAGAGTCACTAATTGGATGGTCCTGAATTTGGGACCGGATGCGGATCGAGAGGCAAGTACCTGAGCTCTCGATTTTCTATTTGGCTGAGGAGAGAGAGAGAGTCTCAAATCTCATTTGACTCATCTAATGATGTGATTTTTCTCTTCCGGGAAAGCTAATATTTAGTTGTTTTTATGGGAATGTGAATAGCAATAACCACTAATGAATGATATGCCCCCAATAACGCAGTCTCCAAAGCCGTCAACCTCAGTTACTCTGACAACCATGCAACGTCGGTGGAGTTGAAGAAGAAGGGGTTGAATTGGAGTACCTTGTGGTCCGAGATGTTCCTCGTCAATTAACTAATCAGACTCCTGATGAGGCGAGCCCCCACCACCACGACACCACCGTGGGGGCGGGGACCAAATTAAAACCCTACTGAATTATGCATTTGATTGCATTCATTCGATATTTCCCCTCCTACCTTGCCAAGAGATAATATTTAACTTCTCTTTTCTTGGGGGAGCTTTCGCTTAACTAATCAATCGATTGCTTTGCCTTCGATGGTTTGCCTTGTGCGTGCAAGCCTTTCACCAGCTAGTTCCCCATTAATCGGCTGATAAAGGTGTTTGGATGGCCTTTTTGATAGCTTTTAGCCAATCTACCTAATCATCCATTTTTGAGCTAGTTCCCATGATTCTCAATTCGATTCACATATAATTTGCACATACCCATACAACTTTTACAACGGAGAAAATATGAAATTGTTTATATTAAAATATGTTTCGAATTTGAATCGTTTACGATAAAGGGAAAAGAGTGAGCTAATATTAAATTATATCTCAAATTCAAATTATATTCATTTTCCCTTCTTTATATTCATGCATGAGCGCACGATGAAAATAAAGAAAGGAAAAAGAAGGGGGGAGAATTGTCAAAAAAGTTCTAAACCTATTGCAATTATGACAATTTAGTCATGAACCTTTTTTTTTACCGATTTAGTCCTAAACCTTTTACGATTGTGTCAATTTAGTCCATCCAGCCAAATTTAGCCAACCGGAGTTAATGTGGATGCTAGGCGGCGCCGACAACAATATTTTAACAATATTATTTTTTTTCTATTTTTCTTTTTTTTTCCTTTTCTTTTTTGTTTCTTCCTCCTTGCCCCTCCCCCCCGACCAGCGGCAGTCGCCGGCCAGCTCCGATGAGGCTCACCAGCCACTGCACGAGGGCCGCGAAGCCCTCGCCGATGGCCAGCGAGGGTCACAACCCCCGTCAAACCGGCCACCCTCACCGGCGGCCTCGCCCAAACTAGGGCGAGGCCTGAGGGCCGCAAGTGAGGCCGCCTTCGCCCGCAGCCAGGCCATGGCGAGGTTGGCCTCACCCAGACCTGGGTGAAGCTGCCTCGCCGCAGCCCCCAAGCCTCACCCAAGTCTGGGTGAGGCCGCCGGCGAGGGTCGCAACCCCCGGAGGTCTCGCCCAGACCTGGGTGAGGCGGCTTCGCCTAAATCTGGGCGAGGCCAGCCTAATTGCAACCCCCAAGCCTCCCCAGTCTGGGCGAGGCCGCCAGCAAGGGTCATTAGGGCCGCGACCCTTGCCGACAGCCTCGTCGCGGCCCCTAGGCCTCCCCCAAGTCTGGGCGAGGTCGCCGGCGAGGGCTTCACGACCCTTGCGCAATGGTCGGCCACTCTAGTCTCCCGGGGGAGGGGCAAGGCGGAAGAAACCCAAAAAAGGAAAAATAATAAAATAATAATAATTCAAAAAATATTTAAAATAATATTAAAATATTGTCGTCGGCACTAGTCGACGTCCAAGTCAGTTTCGGTTGGCCAAATTTGGCCGGATGGACTAAATTGGCACAATCGCAAAAGGTTTAGGATTAAATTGGTAAAAAAAAAGATTTAAGACTAAACTGGCACAATGGCAATAGGTTTAGGACTTTTTTGGCAATTCTTCCCAAAGAAGGGGCACACATTTTCTTTCTATATATATTATGTGAAGGGGTCACCTAGGGTTTAGAAATAAAAAGAAAGAAAAGAAAGTTAAATAAATAGGGTTTTCTTTCTACCCTAACCTAGGCTATTGTAATTATGTTGGTTAATGGATCAACGAAAATGAGCAAAAAATGAGATACATTGTTTCCATTCACGTATCTCATTAATTCTCGGATTTTTTCAAGTTCATGTATCTCTTGAATTTGTGTATCTATTTAATTCTAGGTTCATGTACCATCTAGATTCTTTTATTTAATTAATTCATGATTCATGAACTGTTTTTGTACATGAATTCAAAAAAATTATAAATAGACTTCAAAATTATTTATTCCAAGTAGAACTAAAAGAAGCGAAAATCACCCACATATCCTCTCTTCAAGTTTTTTTCTAAGTGTGATGGTTTCAAGAAATGTTCAATAGAGTCTTATTCGTATAGTACTAATACCAACATGTTCGAGGTGTTATATCTTGGGAGGTGAAGTTCGTGAAACTGCTTAGCCCAGTTGGCAAGAACTATCGTCTTAAGAAAATTCGATTAACCATACCTCACCTCCATTTATTATTGTTGTTATTATCACTTTTTCGAATTTAATTTTCTAGTTACAACAAACAGTGTCATGTATTCATCCCCCAATATGTCTTCTACTTCTTCTCTCCTCTCTATATAATTTCCAACAATCTTAAGACGATAGTTTTTCTCACTATTTGTTATGTTTATCAGAAAATCAAGATGAATGATAATAATCAAGTACTTAATGATGTCCAGAATGTTACTAGAGATGTTCCCATGGTTGTCTCAACCGATGAGGTTCAAACCTTATGGCTTGATGTTATGGTAGCTAATGCTACAATTCTTCAAGCTGAAACCATCTATGGTGGTGTGGGTACAAGTCGCTTGACTAAAATACTGGGGACTACATTTCAAAACAGTACAAGCCAAATGGCGTATGGTCCAATTTCTAGAGTGATAGTTCAACAAGCTTTGCCTGGTTTGATGGTAACACCTCCAATAATATCAAATGAGAAACCAGAGAAATTCATTGGTGTGGGATTTAAGCGGTGGTAGAAGAAATTGTTTTTTTCTATTTGACCATGTTGAATCTAGCTAAGTAGTTATCAAAGTTATGCCTGATAATTAGTCTAGATGAGCAAGATGTCACGGCCCTCAGGGCATCGAAGGCTTGGAAGCATGGGGACTTCCTATGCTAAAACTACATCCTTAACTATTTGGTAAATTCCCTCTATAATGTTTATTGTAACATTAAAAGTACCAAACAATTATGGGAGCCCTTAGAAAAGAAATACAAAACTGAGGACACGGGATCCAAGAATTTTGTAGTTGCCAAATTCTTAGAATTCAAGACAGTGGATTCTAAATCTGTCATGAATCAGTTTCCGAATTTGCAAATAATTCTGAACGACATCTTTGTTGAGAGAATGATACATAGTGAATCACTCCAAGTGGTAGCTATTATTGAGAAGCTGTCTCTATGCTGGTCAAACTTCAAAAATGATTTAAAGCACAAATGGAAAGAGATGAGCCTTGAAGATCTCATTCTGCGCCTCAGAATTGATGAGTATAATAGGAGGAATGTAAACCCTCCTATGAGACCAAATGCCAATACTATAGAGCTTTCCAATTCCAAGGGACATGTTTTGTCTACAATAAGCTTGGCCATCAGTCTAAGGATTGCAAGAAGCATCCAAACAAAGGCAAGGGCAATGGTGCATCCAAGTAGCTAAATCTGACAAAGCAAGAAGATGTTGAGAGATTAATTGTTGTGGTGATGCCTGAGGTATCCTTAGTATCAAACAATACCGATTGGTGGTTAAACACAAGTGCCACAAATCACATTTGTGTGGATAAACACTTGTTCTCGTCTTACATGAAGGCTAGGGAAGATAGAAAAACTCTATGTGGCTAACTCTGAACAACAAAAATTGCCAAGAGAGAAAAGGCAATCTTGAAGTTCACCTCCAGCAAGGAAATCACACTACCAAATGTGCTACATGTACCGGAGGAATTTCATTTCAGGCCCTATACTTGTCAAGAATGGTTTCAAAATTGTACTTAAATCTGACAAGTCTATACTTTCCAAAGGGAGATGTATGTGGAGAAAGGGTACTTGTACAATGACCTATTCAAAGCCAATGTGGTTGATATTAATGTAAACTCAAATTGTACCTAAAGACTATTACTAAAGAGAAATCTTTATCTTACACTATTGAATCTCCTAATCTATGGCATGGTAGATTAGGACATGTAAACTATGGTAAAATGAAGAAGATAGTAAACTTGAGGCTAATTCCAAAGTTTGAGTTGTATGCCCATTACAAGTGCAAGACTTGTGTTAAGGCTAAGTTTGCTAAGAAATCTTTCAAAATCGTTGAAAGAAAGAGTGAACCTGTACAATTAATCCATAGCGATTTATGTGATTTAAAGTTTGTAGAAAATAGAGGTAGAAAGAAGTACTTCATTACTTTTATAGATGATTGTACTCGATTTTGCTATGTTTATTTGTTCAATAGCAAAGATGAGGCTATGAGCATGTTTATCAAGTATAAGAATGAGGTTGAGAACCAACTTGATAGACGAATCAAAGTGCTTAGGTCAAATAATAGAGGAGTATATAATTCTTCCGATTTAAAGGAGTTGTACGCTAGTTTGGGGATAATTCTTCAGACAACTGCACTTTATACTCTGCAACAAAATGGAGTTGTTGAACAAAAGAACAGAACTCTAAAGGAGATGGTTAATGCCATGCTCTTGAGTTCATATTTACCTCAAAACTTGTCGGGGAAGGTAGTTTCATCTGTAAACTTTATTCTTAATAAAGTACCCCATAGGAAGACAAGTAAGACTCAATTTGAGTTATGAAATGAAAGGTTATCATCTTACAATTTTTTGAAAGTGTAAGGGTGCATAGCCAAAGGGGCGACTCCTTCTCCAAAATAAACTCGATTAGGACCTAAAACGGTGGATTGCGTATTCATTGATTACGCTCAAAATAGTAGCACATACAAATTTTTGGTTCATAAATCTGAAAATGTGGAAATCCATGCCTAGAATCATGAGATGCTAAGTTCTTTGAGGATATATATCTCCATCGGAAGGAATTCAATATGAAGTTTCTCAAAAAAGATCTATAGAATCAAAATCTAAGAATGATGAAGTTCAAAACAATGAAGCTAAACTTCGAAGGAGAAAGAGGTCTCAAATTGAAAAAAAATTGGGACTTGATTTTCTAATGTACATGTTAGAAGGTGAGCCTCAAACGTTTGAAGAGACAATGTCGGCTCCAAATGTTCCTTACTGGAAAGAAGCTATTGCCAATGAAATGAATTCTATCCAAAGTAATCACACTTGGGAATTGGTTAATCTTCCATAGTAAATAAACCAATTGGATATAAATGGATCTTTAAAAGAAAGCATAAAATTGATGGCTCTATAGATAAGTATAAAGCACAGCTTGTTGCCAAAGGGTTTAGACAAAAAGAAGGTCTAGACTACTTTGATACTTATTCACTTGTAACAAGAATAACATTAGTGAGGATGTTAATTGCTATAGCTTCATTATACAATTTGCAGGTACATTAGATGGATGTGAAAACTGCATTCTTGAATGGTGATCTTAGCAAAGAGATTTATATGGGACAACTTGAAGGATTCAAGATTAAAGGATTCAAGCTCCTAAACAATGGTATGAGAAATTTGACCGTGCGATGATCCAAAATGAGTATAGAATCAATGAGTGTGATAAATATGTATACACAAAATCCATGCCAGTTTGATATGTACTTATTTGTCTATATGTCAATGACTTGCTGATTTTTGAAGATAGCACTAAGGTTATTAAAATCACCAAGAATGTTCTCAAGAAAAACTTTGAAATATAGGTGCTGCGGATATTATACTTAGCATCAAAATTCTAAGAAATTATGATGGTTTAAGTTTAACATAATTTCATTACATTGAAAAGGTAATCGAGAGGTTTAAAGAATTTGGCATTAAAAATGCGAGTAATCCTTTTCTTCTACACCTAACTCTTAAGAAAGAATACTAAAAACAATATCACGTAGCTAGAGTACTCTCAAGTGATTGGTAGCATCATGTACATCATAAACTGCACTAAACCGAATATTGCGCACTTGATGGGGAAAATGAGTCGTTATACGAGTAATCATAGTCATAAGCATTGGAATGTGCTTTGACAGTGTTCGGTTATTTGTAAATAACTAAAGATTATGTCTTGTAATATGGCATATATCAAAATGTTTTAAAAGGTTATTGTGATACTAACAGGATTTCGAATTCCAATAGATTGAAATCGACTAGCGGATATGTCTTCACACTAGGTGGTGTGGCGATATCATGGAAATCCTGCAAGCAAACTCTGATAGTGTGCTCCACAATAGAATCAAAGTTTGTTGCTTTGGATAAAACTACTAAAGAAGCAGAATGGCTTCGGCAATTTTTAGAGGATGTTTAGTTGTGGCCAAAACTCGTGCCTCTGATATGCATTCATTGTGATAATCAAACAGTGATTGCAAGGGTACAAAATGTGATATATAATGGTAAGTCTAGGCATATTCATTATAGACATACTACCATAAAGTAATTGCTCTCGAATAGAATAATATCTTTGGATTTTGTGAATTCAAAGGAAAATATTGCGAATCTGCTAACAAAAGGTTTGTTGAGAGAGCAAATAAACTGCGTATTAAGGGGAATGATGTTAAAAGCCTTAATCCAATAAAGAGGTTCTAGGATGGAAACCTAACCTAGCAATTGGAGATCATATGGACTAAATTCAATAGGATAACGCAAATTTTGGAGACTCTAGTGTGCGCATTGTCTCCAATTCCTATGATGCAACAATGCTTTCTACAACATTTTAAAGGTACGCTATACGTTTTATGATTCCTATAACTTGGATTTTAACATCCTAGTAAGGTATGGTATGCTACTTTTGATAGGAATCCACCTATATGCATAAAGCTGGCTGACTCCATGAAAATATTTAAAGGCTGGATTTTCTAAAGCACGCATGATTCTTGAAAGGTTCATGGCCAAAAGAATGAACGCAACCGAAAACCAATCTTGATTCGAAGATACTCTATGTGAGGTCTATTGTCTGGACTTACACCAACAATTGGCGGTTCAAGGCTTAGTCCACCGATTTGTTAAGTATGTTCGATAGGCTTTCACTAAAGAAGGTTTAAAGTGAAAGCTACCTATCTTGATGCAATGTGTTTCCACAAGCACACTTAGAATTCCTCTAGCCAAAATGTTTTGTTGATCCATTAATATGGGGGATTGTTGTAATTATGGTGGTTAATGGATCAACAAAAGTAAGCAAAAAAGAGATACATTGTTTCCATTCACGTATCTCATTAATCTCGTATTTCTCAAATTCATTTATCTCTTAAATTCATGTATCTATTTAATTCTTGATTCATGTACCATCTAAATTCTTGTATTAATTCATGGCTCATGAACCATTTTTGTACATGAATTCAAATACTCTATAAATAAACTTCGAAATTCTTTATTCCGAGTAGAACTAAAAGAAGAGAAAATCACCCACATCTCCTCTCTTGAAGTTTTCTATAAGTGCGCCAGTTTCAAGAAGTGTTCGATAGAGTCCTGATCGTATAGTGCTGATACCAATAGGTTCGAAGTGTTGTATCTTGAGAGACAAAGTTCGTAAAGCTACTTAATACCATTGGCAGGAACTATCGTCTTAAGAAAATTCAGTTAGCCATACCTCACCTTTATTTCTTATTGTTGTTGTTATCACTTTCCCAAATTTAATTTTCTAGTTACAACAAATAGTATTACATATTCATCCCTAATATGTCTTGTACTTCTCCTCTCCTCTCTATATAATTTCTAACATCGGCTCCTCCAGCGAGAGTTGTAGCCGTGGAGCAAGAGGGGATTTGATGGCTGCACACTAACTTCCTTTGAGTGCTACGCCACGAAGAAATGGCCACACAGAGAGATCACCTATGAGGCCGCGGGCAAAGCTAGAACTTTCTATGAAATTGTGGTGTAGGTATTTTATCCAAACAAGTTGTTTATTCGTAAACACTTGGGTTTGAATTTAATATATGTATGGAAAAAATTTTCTCTTATTATTATTTATTTATTTCCTATTAGCTCTCCCCGTGGATATAAATATCGACATTCAGTACCGAATCATGTAAATTTTTGGCCTACTTTGTTATTGATCATTTAATTTTCTCTGGTAGTTTTCGTGTTAACATAAATTGCGTGATTCTATGTAACTTCCGTGTTAATATATTACGATAGTATATGCACATGATTTTAATATCAATTAGTCAACCATCCATTACGTATCAATTCTATGTGAGTAAGAGGGCAAGCCAATATTCTAATGAGGGGGAGAATGTAATGGATGTTGTTGGTTGCTATTTTGATGAACCCGCACAACAACAAATCACAAATGGACCTTTCTTCTTGTTGATTATAAATTCAACATGTTCACTTTTGGAGGAGCAACAAGCCATTATTCATTTACACAGGATAAGTTGTCCAAAAAATCATAAACCTTTTGTGTTTTTGCCAATTTAATTATAAACATTTTGATTACGCTAATTGAGTCATAAGTCTTTTCACATTTTGTCAATTGAAGTCATCAAACCAATTTTAATCAAAAACCACTAATGTGGGCATTGACTATCCTATGTGGCATGGTCGGCACTAACTTGGACAATCTTTAATAATATTGTGAAATTTTTTTTTCTTTTTTTTTCCTTTCTTCCTCTAAGCAGTCATTAGGCCTGTTGATCAACTAAAGGCAAGGGCTGGCACAGTCAACCTGTTGACCTTTGGCAAAGTGCGCTCTCACCAGCCACTAGCAAGGGCAAACCTCACCCAGTCATAGTGAGGTTGACCTCATTAGCCCTCGTCTCTAGCTAGTCATCAAGGCCCAACAACCAACTAGAGGAAGAAAGGAAGAAAACAAAGGAAAAGAGAAAACAAGAAAAAGAAAAGAATTTAGGGGAGGTGTCATATTCTAGTATTAGTAGTCAATAGGATTATGTTATTTTCCTAGCATTCAGTAAGTTTAGGGGATAGATGTCTTCTTCGCTCCGAGTTAGGATTTAAATTTCTTTAGGATTATTCTTATCTAGAATAATAATTTGACAATATCGTTGCTTATAGAAATTTCGTATATTAGGTTGGTTATCTTTTCTTTATTTAGAGGTTTACTAAAAGGGTATCTTAGCTTCGAGTCCTTTGTTATAATGAACACAATCCGATAAACTTCTTGGAATCTGTCCCTCATTATCTTCCCTTCATTTCTTTTTTTTTTCTGCCCCTTTTATGGATTTTTAGGGTTCTTGAGTGACCAAGAGACAGCTGTATCCTTTGGGTGGCTTGGCAAGGTGGTTATTCGGTTCCGGGAGGTCTAAATTATCTAGTCTTCTCCTTCTTTCCTCCATAGCACTGGGGCCATCAGCCTTACCAACATGAGACCCTATGCTAGAACAACTTGCAAATTGGAAGTTCGGCCTCTCATATTCTTCTCTTCTTTTCAACTTATTTTCAGCGAAGATGGAGAGAGCGGGGAAGCTAGAGGGGAGGAGGATGGAAAAAACCCACGCCTCCTAACTGTTCATCTACAAACACTACGCCAAACTTTGACTTTTAGTTGAGATTTCAATATAAATGTCTATCTACTCCCCCAACAATCTCGACTCATACTATTTATTGTCGAAAGTCCCCCAACGTGACATCTTTTGGATGAAGCATATTGAGAATGAAGCTGAAGAAGCAGCATCCTCACGGTTATCTATATGCTATCACTCCCGGCACCTCCGCTGCCGCCTCTGGCTCCTGGTGCATCAGCTTGTTGATGATAACGGCCACTTTCTTGGGTTGCAGTTGCGATCTTGAGGATCTTAATGTGGCTGGAGTCAATGATGGGGAGGACGACAAGATCATCAACCGGATGAGCTTCCCATCTGATTTCATATTTGGAGTGGCATCAAGCGCCTACCAGGTAATCAGTGTGAAGATGGTCGAGGCATGCAATGTTGATGCATTGGGACCGCGCGCAAATACACTCCTGGATCAAATGCTTTCTTTTAATTCGTTGGCTTTTGCGTACTTAGTCAGAAGGAGCAGCGGACCCACAGGAAAGAGGGCTGAACATTTGGGACACCTTCACCGAACTCTATCCAGGTTAGATGCGCCCTACCTTCTTGGGTCAGAACATATGGTTTTTACCTCAACGCCCCTGTGACTATTATAATGGTTTCCCCTTCTTCCCCAGAAAAGATTAGCGACCACTCTACCGGTTTTGTAGCTGACGAATTCTACCACCAGTTCCAGGTAACGTTTGCTAAATTAACGAAGTCATTTTGAGATACAGTATTGCAGTCTGGGACCACATTTGGGGTCATCGTCTTTGTAGACAGCAATGTAGGCTTTACTAACTTCTTCCATATATACTTCACTATCCGTCCCTTCTGACTTAATGCACGTGATACAAGCCTTGTCTCCTTCCCACGGCGACTGGTAGGTGCAAACCATAAAAATCGACGCCACGAATAGTATATAGAAATAATCTGCTAAGTCATGTGCTGTTGCTCAATCATCGATTTTCTTCCATGCGTGTTCAACAGTAATGTGGATGTGCGGTTTCCTGCAAGTTATGTATGGGTGCAAATTTTTTATATGTAGGAGGACATAGAATTGTTGAAAGCAATGGGATGGGATTCCTTCAGATTCTCCATCTCGTGGCCTCGTATTGCACCTCGTAAGCTCACTCCCATGCACCCTCCTTTGTTTTCTTATTCCAACATTATCATGCTCCTCTTCTTAACATCAAGGAAAAATATGATCCACGTGGACTGACTCCATTTGGTTCGAGACCCACATTGTCAATGATTCGATATATGTAACTATGGGCATTCCTGACCATTGTCCCCACAACAAATTACAACTTATACTCTTTGGTCTCCCTACATTTTTAATTGGCCGTGCTGAAACAAATATGAACTGCGGTTTCACCCTGTACCTTGTGCGTGCACTACAAACGTATAATCAAATTCATCCAGATGGAATCTTTTGTATCTAGATGGGAAGATAAGCAATGGAGTCAATGAACAAGGTGTCACCTTCTACAACAATCTCATCGACAACCTACTCGCTGAGGGTAACCTCTACTGTCTAGCCCTTCACAAGTCATTGAATTGCTCATGCGAACGTGTACTAAAATTTGAGCAGGCATCCAACCTTTTGTGACGTTGTTCCATTGGGATGTTCCCCAAGCACTTGAAGATGAGTATGGCGGGTTCCTGAGTCTTAATATTGTGTAAGCCTTCACATATTGTTGACTTGGAGTTCTAAGAATTGTGTGTGCATGCATCCCTTCAACTAATTGCCCATCTTAATCAAGTAATACCCGGATCATTTGGGTGATTTCCCAGGGAGGATTACGTCGATTATGTAAACTTTTGCTTTGGAGAGTTTGGTGATAGAGTGAAGCATTGGGTGACAGTAAACGAGCCCAATTACTTCACAATGTTTGGGTATGCGATGGGTGACTATGCACCTGGTCGATGCTCCAGTTACATAAATAACTGCACAGCCGGAAATTCAGCAACAGAACCTTACATCGTTGCGCACCATTTGCTTCTTTCTCATGCGGCAGCAGTGAAACTGTACAGGGACAACTATCAGGTAAAGTGACACCTATCTTGGTGATTTCCTCTTATTCTTTCGGCAAAACTATTGAGTTGGATATGCACGTTTGGACTTGACTAATTGTTTAATGTATTACTACACAATCAGGCTACTCAAAATGGGAAAATAGGCATGGTCATTGCAACTTACTGGATGACCCCAAAGTATTCAACGAACATCAGTAGGAAGGCTGCCTCTAGAGCTTTTGACTTTCAGTTTGGGTGGTATGTATTTTATTGATAAAAAAGTAGGTAGCTTTTATGAGATGCTAGATATGCATTATAAACGAGTCACAGAAGCAACTGATCTAGCAATTTTACCTCAACAAACGAGTCATTGTTTAACTTCCTCAGCAATTTTCTGTGTCTCGTTAGTAAGTGCATTGTGCGTTGATGATGCAAGGTTCGCTCATCCTATTACCTACGGTGACTACCCAAAGTCAATGAGGAGATACGTGGGTGAGCGGTTACCCAAATTCACAAAAGCTCAGTCGGAGGCGCTGAAAGGTTCTCATGACTACATGGGTGTAAATTACTACACAGCGAGATACGTAGATGAATCCGCATCCCCTTTTACCACTCTCAATCTAAGTTACACCACCGATTGTCATTGTAATATGACCAGTAAGCATGCACTACCATTGCCCAATTATTTTATCCCCTAGTGTTCCTCTTCTATCGATTCCCTAATGGACTTTGTTTATTATCTGTGATGCTACCAGCTGAGAAAGATGGAATTCCGATTGGCCAACCGGTAATCTGTCTACAACAAGCATGAGAAAGAGTCTTATACATAATCAATGGTTCACGCATTAATTGCATGCTAAGCATAATGCTAATATAGATATTTTGCAGACTGCTGTGGAGTGGCTGTACATATACCCAAAGGGCATCAGAGAGTTGATGCACTATGTGAAAAAAAAATACGAGGATCCGACCATTTATGTGACCGAGAATGGTAAATGCATGTATCCATGTCACTGACAGTGACTTTGCTTGAGTTGATGGGTCTCCTAGTAATTGGTCTTCTACACATTGTTATGTCCAATTACAGGAATGGCAGATGCAAATAACAAATCGTTGCCGCTTGAAGATGCACTTGCAGATGGATTGAGAATAAGTTACCATCAGCTGCATCTCTCAAATCTCTCCAAGGCTATCGAGTAAGTAGTTCGATATTGATAATGGGTATACATCAGCAGTAACAATGATGATATTTGATAAAAAGCTACATATACACGAATTCGTCATTGACAGGGAAGGAGTGAATGTCAAAGGATACTGTGTGTGGAGTTTCCTAGACGACTTCGAGTGGGCGGAGGGTTATACAACCCGATATGGCATCATATTCGTGGATTTCAGGAATGGACTGAAGCGATACCTGAAGCACTCGGCGTATTGGTTCAAAAGTTTCTTACAAAAGGATAATGCAACCGTCGACTACTCCTTGCGGAGCGATGCCTAGCAGATTTACTCCTCGCATGATCGTCTGTCTTCATCAAAATAAATGAGCAGAGAGAGTACGTATCAGCATTGGGATTGGTTTTTCAAGTGAAACGGAATGAATTTCTATCTACCTTGCGGATAAGAGCTTACCGTTCCTTTACTTATGTTCATTTATCGGTAATGGTAATCCCAAGAAAAGAAAAAGAAGAAACGAAGCACGCCTACATGGGCGTGTGTGGTCTAACTAATGACATGTGATCTTATTCCGTGGCTGCGCCATAACATTTCAATAAGATTTATATATGTCTAGCAAGAGCATATTTGACTAATAAAATTTTGTTAACAATGACCCCATTGCAGAATTTTCCACAAATCTACTGCCAAAAGCTGATTATATATCTCTTCTTGTTTTTTTTTTTTTAAATTTCTTGCGCAATGGGCGGCCCCGATTACTAGTTCATCTTCTTAATGCTCCACTTGGTAATTAATTAAGTACACCGTCAATCTCTGGATCCCTCCTACCCGCATGAAAAAAAGAAACACAGAGAGAGAGAGAGAGAGAGAGAGAGAGAGAGAGAGAGAGAGAGAGAGAGATTATTCTAATTTAGAGATTCTCACAAATTTTGTCCGGCATGTTGAGCGGCAGCCAGTGAAGCAAGGTGGCCTGTAGGTGACGAGGATGGCGAGTGTTTGCGAGAATGGAATTGTACTCCAACATAGGCCCTCCAACTTGTCAACCCACAAAATCATGGGAATCAGCATCCCATCCCATGGACTGAAGACATCATCTAGATTGAAATCACCGCTCCATTTAAAGTCAGGAAAATTACCAAAAAGACCTAAATCTATTGGTGATTTAGTCCTAAACTTTTTTTTTTTAGCCAATTGAATCATAAACTTATTTTCCTATCCTAGGTTGGGAATTTGGAGCTTTTTCCCAAGTATCGATCACTCGCTTACTAATTCACTTGAATCGTATTAAGAGAAAGTGTTTTAGAGAGAAGCTTTGGGAGAGAATGATTTGTATTGCTCAAATGTTGAATGGTACAAATAAGGGGAGGGCTTTCTTATTTATACATGAAGCAATATAATCCTAGTCATTAACTTCTATCTCAATCTAACGGTACAAAGGTTCCATCATCGTCACATCGATCCAATGGATGAGATTGAGTTGATCCAAAGGCATTGGATATCAATCCTTATAATCGATTTGATCTAACAGTGTTGGGGATTAATCCGCATGACTTTGATCTGACGGTGGATTTTGAATCTCTTGCCAATTTGACGATTCCAAGGCACTTTGGTTTAACATCTTCGGATTGATCCGTGACATGTGCATATTTTTTTTCCATATTGTTGCCAACCAGCCATTCACCCAATTCATTCATTCATTAATCTTTTTGATTTTCTTTCCAAGAAAGCTTTGGTTGACGGTGTGTGCCTATGCTTCAGAGTCTATGCTAAGGGTATGCAATATGGACCATCCAAACCAGAAATCGCCTGATTTGGACTAGAGTAGACTGGCCAATTGGTCCGGTTCTTAACAGTGTCAATCCGATTCTCAATTCCTATAAGTAAAACCAGTGTCCGAGTGATCTAGTTCTCAGTTCCAAAAGGGAACTAGACTGGATCAGCTACATATTTTTTTTTTATTATTTCTTCCAAAAAATTAGTAAGATGTGAACTAATTACTATCACATCTAGTGATATCACAAGTTACGGCATAATAACTATTTGCTTATCGTCGCTTCCGTTCATATTTTAAGATTTGTCGCTCCCTCTCGTTATACACAAGCACTCTTCAATGGAAAAAAAAAAAATGGTCAGTTCCATTGAATTGGACTAGAACCAATAGTCCAGTTCAATCTCCAATCCTAGGACCAAAAATGGTCTAATCTTTGGTCATGGTTCCACTTTGGAATCGGATCGGATCGGGAACCGCCATCTCTAGTCTGTGTCCCCTTTCTTCAGACAAGATTAGGGGCTGCATATTTGCCCGAATATGCATCTTTCCTCCTCCTCCTTTTTCCTGATTCTTGTCGAGAGTATTGTCTTTCCTTCAATTACGGCCAGATTTCCCTTTCTCATTGATTTTCGTCCTTTAACGGTGCGCATCATCTTTTTGCCTTCCGGAAACATTGCCCCCCAATCACCTTGCCCAGAAAGAATCATATATATTCATCCCATCCCATATTTCCCTTTTTGCTTCATCGGCCCCCGCCCCCCACCGAATCTTGCTAAGAGCTGAATTTCCCATCTTCCTTGTACCTTGCTGAAATACTTTTTACTTTCCCGACTTAGATAAGATGTCCTATGAATGGGAGGCACGCGTGGAATTCAGCTTCCGCAATCCACTACCGGGCAAATGACATTATTCAATGCGCACATCCTTTAAGATGCCAAATTGCAAGGAATGCAATATTAATATCTTTGTTTAGGGATTAAATTCGATCCCTAAACTTTTTAAGTAATGAATGGAGTTGATGGGTTTTATTAATAATGGGCCGCCCATGATGGGCTAAGCCCAGCCCATTTGAAAGGGCCCATGAGAGAGGTAGTTATTTTTGTGGAGAATAGAAAAGTTGTGGGGAAGTTAACATTTGAAACACTCATACGTTGAGAAATGAAATCTCCCGCACAAAAACAAAAAGGAAAAAGCTCTCTCAAGTGTAGATTTTCGCCCGAAATCAAGAACTCTCGTTGTTGCAAAGGAAGAATTTAATCCGTGGATAATAAGGTATGTCCATTTAAGTGATATGCTCGCCGATCGGTATTATACGTGTCCTTGGGCCGTTTCCGCATTTTTGATTGATTGATATTCGATTAGTTCGATATTCGTTTTCCGAATCCGTTTCCTTCATTGGTATCGAGCCTAGGATTATTGTTACCGATTGTTACTTGTAGTTTATAGTTGTTTTTATGGCTGAAATTCAAGTTTTGATGATCATGAGTGATTGAGAGCAAAAATCCCGACACCCGCACTGCTTCGTTTCCTTTTATGACTTTTCGTATGTCAAAATTAGTTTTTGAATACACAAGGTCGTAGTGCTCGTCGAGACGAGAAAAATGAGTGGTGCAACGCCGCCGAGGGTGGCTGGACGCGCCGCCACGCGCAGACGGAGGTGGTCGTCATTGTCGGCGCGTGTAACGCACGCACCGAGGCAGTTTTTCCCATACGCGCGCGGGCAACCGCTCGGGCGTGGGTCGCACGCGAACGGGTAACCGCCGCGCATGCGGTGCATGCGCATGGTAACCGCAAGCGCGTGGGGTGCACCCGCGCGTGGCTGACGTCATGATGACGTCGTCCTTCCATTCGGGCGGTCGGTTTGTCCGACCCAGACCCGACCCGTTGACCCGTTGACTTGACCCGGTCATCCGTTGACCATTGACGTTCGTTGACCGTTGACTGTGTTGACCTTCGTTGACCGTTGACTTTGTTGACCGTCGTTGACCTTCGTTGACCATAGTTGACTTTAAAAAAAAAAAAAAAATCTCAGTATGGATTATGTGTAGTCCCTTATGTTCTGCATTTGTTGCAGGAACAATGGCTCCCATTCGCATGCGTACACCTATTCGCGCAATTTCAAGAAGACAAAAGAGGAGACTTCAAAGGTCGATAAATAAGTTGGTAATTATCTATGGGAAAGTGGTGATATAAGGGTACACATGCGCAAGGTCAATAGGAAAATACAGAAAGTAATTTGGAAAGGTTATCCCATGCCAGCTTTTGAGATGGTGCGATCCATGATTAACACTCTTCCATCGGAATGGCAAGTGGTGTTCAATCGCCATGGGATGTCAACGTGGTTCCGGATTATAAAAAGCTTGTAGTGGCTTTTGTGAGGGAATACTTTAAGATTGAGGCCTCGAGGACTTCAATCTTGGGGATGAATACGACCGGGCGGGGAATGAATGTGCGTGGGAGAAACCCTAGGGCATTCCCTCTGTTTTTCCATGGGTGCCAAATAAGAAACTCAAGCTTTCAAAGCGCTTTTATAAGTCTTTCCCTGTTCATAGGTTGTTTTATTGATTAGTTGAAGCTATGTTTGTTTAGGATGTTTTATGAATATCTTATGTAAATAGTTTCTTCCATGTTGATGTTGTTATGACTTCTAATGTATTAGTTATGTTATGTAAGAATGTTTTTCATTAATGGATGTTCAATGTTAATTGCTTTTTATTACTATTAATTCTTGTGGGTAGTTATGGAAGTTTAAGTAGCTTCAAATGACTTATTTTTGCATAGAAGGTTATATTAATGATAATTTCAATTAAGGTCCTTGGATGATGATTGGAAACAATAGTGACCTTTTGATTCTCAAGTCTTATTTGAAATTATTCATTAACATGATTAGTCTATGCAAGATAGATGCATAAATGATAGGCATTAATGTTTCGTGCATGTGTGTCGATATGTTCGATCCAATGGCTTCAAAGAACTAAGAGTATAGTCGCTGAATTGAACAAAGGAGAGAAGCTCAACGGTGATAATTATGAAATATGGCATATGAAAATCGAGTATGTGCTAGAAGAGCAAGAGGCTCTTGAAGCTCTTAACCTGGTTATGGAAGAGCCTGAAGAAGGGAACACTTTGCACAACACAAAAGAGATAAGGATGCATTTGTTGCATGGAAAAGAAAGAACTCCCTTGCTCGCATCACATTGTTGAGTAGCATGGAGAATGATGTCATGCGAGAGTTTAGGCGTTTTGAGAATGCCAAAGAGATGTGGGGCACTCGGGCAAGATTTGGTCATACATCGGTGACCAAGGCCGAGACACTCACTATAAGGTTTGACTCATACAAGAAACCTCATGGTCACCCATGAAACTACACTTAAGGAAGATGTCAAACATGATAAATGAGCTGAAGGATGCTGGCCACATTCGACCGATGAACAACAAGTACAAGCGGTGATTCGTTCCTTGCCTCAAAGTTGGGAGCATATGAAGGTGCACCTGACCCACAATGAGAACATTAAGACCTTTGAGGATGCAATACGCCATCTTGAGCTAGAAGAGGATCGCCTCTTGGCGGCAAAGCCAGAAACCGATTTTATTATGCAGGTTCTAGCTCACAAGGAGCTTCGAGCTCCAAGCGTAAGCATCCTGACTCATTCAAAAGGTGGAAAGGCAAAGGAGTGAGCTCTTCAGGGAAGAAACCAAGAGTTGACCAACGTGAGAGAGGAAACCGTCCTCATATGAAGAGAGTGTCAAGGGTAAAGTGTTACAATTGTGGCAAGAAAGGTCACTATGCTCGCAACTGTAGCGAGCCAAAGAAGGTAAACACCCCTTATATTCTTGAGAACTCTATTTTTGTATCAAGTTCTGTACTTTTGACTGAATCTGATCCTTTGTGGACCGTAGATTCGGGAGCCACAAACCATGTAGCGAAGGACAGAGGTGCCTTCGTGGAGTTCCAACGAATTCCAACTGGAATGAAATGGATCTATGTAGGGAACAACTCCAGAGTTGAAGTAAAAGGGATTGGCACTTGCCAATTAATTATGCGTGGTGGACGCACTTTATTCCTACATGATGTATTATATGCTCCGGAAATTCGTCGGAATTTGGTGTCTGTGTTAGTGTTGGTTAAGTTTGGTTTTAATTTGAACTTCCATAATAGTGGTGTGGATTTGTTTTTAGGAACGAGTTACTATGGTTGTGGTTACTTTCTAGATGGTTTTATTGTGCTGGATGTTGATTCTAGTAATGTTAATGTTTGTTATTCCCTCTTCACGTCTTCTAATTCATGTGATAATGATGTGAATGTATGGCATGCTAGACTTGGTCATATAGGCCAACAACGAATGAATATATTAGCCAAAGAGGGCTTATTGGGCAATATCGAAAAAGTTGATTTTCCCACTTGTGAGCATTGCCTAGTTGGGAAAACAACAAGGAAACCATTTGGAAAGGGGACAAGAGTTGAATTTCCTTTGCAATTAATCCATTATGACATTTGTGGTCCAATGAATGTGAGGGCAAGGCATGGAGCTGTTTATTTCATCACGTTTATTGATGATTATACTCGGTTTGGACACGTCTATTTGATTACTCATAAATCTGAGGCTTTTAGTTGCTTCAAAAAGTTTATGAGCTTAGTAGAAAATCAATTAGACAAGAAAATAAAAGCATTAAGATCTGACCGAGGTCGAGAATATCTATCGATGAGTTCAGAAATTTGTGTGATGAAAAAGGAATAGAAAGACAATTGTCTATTCCCTATACTCCTCAACAAAATGGTGTTGCGGAAAAAGAAACAGAAATCTATTGGAAATGGTTAGGTCCATGATGGCACGAGGCTAACTTAACCATCACCTTTTGGGGTGACGCTTTGTTAACTGCTGCCTATATACTTAACCGCGTGCCTTCTAAATCAGTTACTTCCACTCCATATGAGTTATGGACAGGTAGAAAACCGGATTTGTGTTTTCTCAAACCTTGGGGTTGTGCTGCCTATACACATGAATCATCTCACAAGTATAGGAAATTGGGTCCTAGAGGTAAGAAGAGTATTTTTATAAAATACTCAGAACACTCGAAAGGGTATGTGTTTATAGGTGAGCAAGAAAGTGGGAGCATAACTAAATTTGAATCACGAGATGTCACATTCTTAGAGAATGAATTTCCTAAAAAGGGCGAAATAGGCGAGGACTACTCCTTATTTGAAACCTTGGATCAAGATGATGGAGTTCGTCCAAGTGAGAGCAATATGAGAAGTGAAGAATTAAATTCGGATCAATCTCAATTGCAACCATCTAAAAGGATGATATCGTCATTATCTTATCCGAGTGGGAGCATAATGAAGAGCAATGTGCAAAGCATACAATTGCCCATACGGCGAACAAGTCGCAAAAGTATTCCCCGTCGACGTTTTGACATTGAAGGGGAAACTTTTATGGTTGCTCCACGAGATGAAGATGAGCCGAATAATGTAAATGAGGCTCTAAATTGCCCTGATAAGGAAAAATGGATGCATGCAATGGAAGAGGAAATGGAGTCAATGAAGTCAAACCATGATTGGAACTGGTTGATCTTCCAAAAGGACGCAAAGTCATTGGGAACAAATGGGTTCTCAAACTAAAGCGCAAAGCTGATGGCTCAATAGAAGGATATAAGGCACGCCTTGTGGCGAAAGGATATAATCAACAAGAAGGAATTGATTATGAGGAAATATTTTCTCCTGTGGTGAGATTTACCTCAATTCGTCTTATTCTGGCAATAGTGGCAAGTATGGATCTTGAACTATATCAAATGGATGTTAAGACTGCTTTTCTCAATGGAGAATTAGAAGAAGAGATTTATATGGAACAACCTAATTGTTTCATTTTAAAAGGTCATGAGCAAAAGGTATGTCGACTTTTGAGATCAATATATGGCCTTAAGCAGTCATCGAGACAATGGTATATACGTTTTCATAGTGCCATAGTGGCATATGACTTTACAATGATTGATGAGGATCATTGTGTATATATCAAAAGGTCCAAAGATCAATTTGTGATTATATCATTATATGTTGATGATATACTAATTGCTGGAAGTAATTTGGAGTTTGTCAATACTGTCAAAAGTTGGTTATCTTCCAACTTTGAGATGAAAGACATGGGTGAAGCTGCATATATTCTTGGAGTTAAGATTTTAAGAAATCGCTCGAAGAGAATATTGTCTCTTTCGCAAGAAACTTATATAAATAAGATTCTTGAACGATTTCGTATGCAGGATTGTAAACCCATAGATACTCCTATTGTAAAAGGTGAAGGATTGAGCTATAGATTGTGTCCTAAGACTCCACAAGAGAAGGAACAAATGCAACGTGTTCCTTATGCTAGTGCTGTTGGAAGCTTAATGTATGCCATGATGTGTACAAGACCTGACATATGTTTTGCAGTTGGAATGGTAAGTAGATACCAATCCAATCCAGGTCAAGCACATTGGACAGCGGTCAAAAGAATACTGAGGTATCTGAAGGGAACTGTTGATTATATGTTGAGTTATCAAGGAAAGGATCTGCAGCTTGAAGGCTACTCAGATGCTGATTGGGGAGGAGATTTAGATGAAAGGAAATCTTCCTCCGGATTTGTTTTCTTACTAAACAATGGTGCCATATCTTGGAGTAGTAAGAAGCAAACGTGTATAGCCTTGTCCACGATGGAAGCCGAGTTCGTGGCATTATCGCGAAATGTACAAGAGGGTGTTTGGCTTAAGAGATTTTTGGATCATTTAGGTGTCGTTGAGAATGCTGCAAACTCATTGTTGGTTAATTGTGATAGCCAAGCAGCGATAGCGTACACGAAGGATCCAAAATATCATGCTAAGACCAAACATATAGATACCAAGTATAACTTTGTCAAAGATATGGTTGCACGAAAAGATGTGAACTTGCAGTACATATCTACGCATAGAATGATAGCAGATCCTATGACAAAGCCGATACCTAGAGATGTTTTCGCTGGTCATGTAAAATCTCTAGGACTACGTAGATCTTGATGTACTAAATGATGTATTTTCCCTAAATGTTCACTGTTGATGATATTTTCTATCATTATTAATGTCTATGAGTTTCATTTAACATTTATGCATCTCAATGCTTAGTGCATTATGTTTGAGAAAGTATGTCGAACAAATAAGAGATTAGCCCACTCACACGGGTAATCGCCTCCATTTACGATGTGAAAAATGGAGATGAGACAATTTTAAGCTTATTATCTGAGTGATAATTGAGAGCTCAAGCTTAAAATATAAATGTCGATTTAACTGAGTGTTAAAATGAGGATATAATATTTACTATGTCCGAAAGTAAAATAACCCACATATTTTACTTTATCTGTTTTTGGAGCCGATGTGAGTTCTAATGGATTCTTTGAAAGAGTAGATTTGTGAACTCAAGTCGGACATTAAGTATGTCCGAACTATCATCCGTATGGTATTTAAGTGAAGACATACGCTCTATGGGAAAGGAGTTAATACCATAATACGTATTTCATACTACGTATGCATAAGACGACCAATAAGAGTGGCAAAAGTTTTGATCTCAACTTTTAAGCCGTGTGAGACTCTTGAGGAAAAGAATTCCTCAATTTAAGTGTCCTCATGACTCTTACTTATTCTCAAGATTTCTATTTAATGTTTGCTATCTTAGAATGTTGCCGATGATCAAGAATTGATTCGATCTAACGGGACATTTCTAGAATAGCAAGTTAAATTGAAATTGAGAGTTTTAAGGAAAGAGGAAGATCAATTTGTTATTGATGTCACATTCTGTTTTGTATTCACTTTGGTCGACCAATTGTGATTAGTTCATAATTGTGAATACAATATATAATAAATGCAAAGAGATCAAGAGAGATGTAAATGTGACTAATTGATCTAGGGTACTGCATACTATATCTACTCGAAAACATCATGCCCAATTTGAGCTACTATGTATTCCTAACGATGCATGGTAATGAGCTCTCAAAGTATCTTTGGTCGCACGGATTATTTTTTTATATGAACTTTGCAAAAAGGAGAGAGTTATGTTTAGCCCACCATGTGCGAGTGGGAGATGATGGGTTTTATTAATAATGGGCCGCCCATGATGGGCTAAGCCCAGCCCATTTGAAAGGGCGTGAGAGAGGTAGTTATTTTTGTGGAGAATAGAAAAGTTGTGGGGAAGTTAACATTTGAAACACTCATACGTTGAGAAATCTCCCGCACAAAAACAACAAGGAAAAAGCTCTCTCAAGTGTAGATTTTCGCCCCGAAATCAAGAACTCTCGTTGTTGCAAAGGAAGAATTTAATCCGTGGATAATAAGGTATGTCCATTTAAGTGATATGCCTTCCGATCGGTATTATACGTGTCCTTGGGCCGTTTCCGCATTTTTGATTGATTGATATTCGATTAGTTCGATATTCGTTTTCCGGAATCCGTTTCCTTCAGGAGTAAAATAAGTCACTGAAATTCAAGTGTTATCGAGTCTTTTGTCTAGCACATGCAATGAGTTTTGACCACTTTGTGACTTGTGTAGTGATGTGTTGAGTTGAAGAAGTATAGCCCCTTTATATACTCAGAAATTTTTTCGAGTTGCCCAATGAGTTGATGAATATACAGGTATGAAATATCCTTTTCATTTAATGATAATATGATTGACCTTATCCTCTAGTCCAATGGTGTGGAAATTTAGCTGTAAATGAGAATTTCCTTTTTCTTACCAAATTTCAGGTTCATTAAAAACGTGACGATCAGTTGCCATCTATTGTGAAATTTTCTTCTAAATGCAGGTACCTGTCAAATTTGATCTCATCAATAAGTTTCATTTTAAAGGACCTTAAATATTAAAATTAATTTAATTTAATCCTTGACAAATTATCTGATCCTAGTCCACGGCAAAGTTCTTTGGGGAAGTACACCAGCAAGTGGAGAAAATATTAATTTTTTTTTTCTTTTAAGTCCTTGACATATCATCTTATTCTTTGAAGGCTATATTATAGGTATCAAAGACTAAATTGAGTTGATTTTACAAAATTACGACTTTATCGATAGAGGGCCAGAAAAGAACGTGGCATTTCAATCCGTGAAAACTCCACGGCAGGTTTTTGAAACAAAGTCTTGAATGGAGATTAGGTTGAAAATAATGCCAAAGCCCATCCTGATGAATGGAAAAATTGATCAAGCTTTATATCGTCAAAATTTAAATCCATGGAAATAAAGGAGAGGATTCCTATTATTAAATATCTTTTGGGTTCAAAATGGGGAAGTGATCATTGAAGAAGCCCTAATTTCACCCCATATAAAGAGATGTTCTATTCACAGGAAAGGGGGCGTGCACAATTTGAGAGTTCACAATACAGGAGAGAAAAGAGATATATGTCCATTGGCTGAGGGGACGCTTAACACGGTGTTTGGCCACAACAAAAAGAGACCAAACGTGAGGGAGAGACCATCGCACGGGGATATTCACAAAAAGAGGCGTACACGCCAATACACGATCTCAAGTGCTGAGTACTCTCTTTGGGGTTAGAATTGCTAAAAAGTCATAAACATATTATAATTGTACCAATTCAATCCTAAATCTATTTATTTTTATCAATTTAATCATAAATATTATAATTATGTCAATTTAATCCATCCAATCAAATTTGACTGGCAAGCATTGACATGGTTATCAACCGATATTAGCGACAATTTTCTTAATAATATTTTTTCATATTATTTTATTGATTTATATTTTTTTCCCCTTTCCCTCCTCCTCCCCTCTGGCCAGTTGCCAAAGCCAAGGGAGGAGGAGGGATAGGGGAAAAGAGAGAAAATAAAATAATAAAATAATTCAAAAAAATAAATACTATTAAAAAAATTTCACCTATGCCGGCCAAAGGCTACGTCTATGCCAATTGGCCAAATTTGATCGAATGAATTGAACTGACATAATTATAAAAAATTTATAATTCAATTAGTCAAAAAAATGAGTTTATGACTAAACTAACACGATTGCAATGAGTTTAGAACTTTTTTGATGATTTTCCCCTCTCTCTTTGTCGCGACCTATTTTTTCCATCCCGAGGGATAAATGAATCAACAAATAAATAGGTTTAGGGGTATTGTCTAAAGGGTGGATCTAGAACCCTCATTAGACATAGGCTCTCCCAAGCCCATACCTCACGTGACATTGGGTGTTCATGAAAATCTTCAAATGAGGAGTCGCCACTAGCCTATTGGGATCTGCTAGAAACCAAGCGAGGCATGGGAGTGTACCTTACTTTCTAAACAACCAAAGAGTCTAGAGTCGGGGACTTGATTACATTAATTAGCTAATTAGTGCCCTTTCGGTACCTAATTTTGTTCATTTCAAAAAAAAAATTGTTAAGCAGTTTGGATTGATTTTAGACCTAACCACTAACATGCAATCTTCAAAATAGCAATCAGCAATTAAAAAAAAAACATTAAATAAATTGCAAGGGAAAATAAACACCTAGCATTAAAAGATAAATAAATAGCAATCCTAATTAAACTAAGGGGGGAACCATAACTATCGCACCACAAATGTGCTATCAAGGGCAATTATATCCAAGGATAATTAAAACCCTAAGGTAAAGCCGATAGGGCTTGTTCAATTTTAAGCACGATCTTAAGTCGATGATTTTGCAACACTTTTTAAGAGAAAATTGGTCCAAGAATTATTTTGGAGCTTTTTACGGAACTCTAAAACAAACTTGGAATTTTTGGGATTTTTTGATTTTTTTTTTTTTTTTTTTTGGAATTTCTAATATTTTAATATTTTCGATTTAAAAAAAAATTCGAAAATTTTTATAAAGTTTCAAGATTCTGAATTTTCGAATTTTTATGATTTTTTAATATTTTTAATATTTTTTTTGATTTCCTGAATTTTTTTATTTTTTTATTTTTTTTTTTATATATTTTTTATAATAAAAAAAATAATTCGGACCGGTCAACAAAACCCAGCCCTGCTAACCTGATTCGGACCCTGTTGGTCCGGATTGGGCCAAACAGACTGGGCCGGCCCTAAATCACTAGGGATTGAAAAATGGCCCACGAAATTCTTTTTTTTAAAAAGCCCACGAAAAATTTGTTTTTTTATAGAAAGAGCCCACTTCTAATTTCTGTCTCTCGGCCCAGCCATCTCGGGCCGCGACGAACCCAGCCCGGCGTACACAAGCCCAAGGCGAAGCCCACCTTCCTATTTTTCTATTTTTCGATTTTTTCCCATTTCTCTTTTTTAATCTTTTTTTTTGTCTTTTTCTGCTTTCTTTTTATCATTTTTGTTTTTCTTCCCTGCAGGTTTCTTCCCCCCATGCGACCCCACGCACGCCCGACGCCCCCCATCTTCTCTTCTGCGCTTCATCTTCTTCGCGCACGAAGGTCACCTACTCGAAGTTCGCCCGCTCGAATCTCACTCAAGCAACAGCATAACGCGCTCACTCCTTCACTAGCCCAACACCACTCATCAGCCGTTCACCCCAACCGGCGCCGGCCACAAACTCCGGCGACTTTTAATCCATTTATGGGAACAAAGAAAGCCCACGCCAAATCGACGATGCACGATTATTCCACGAAAATGACGCCAAATCACAACGAACACGCGAGAATCAAACATGATGCAATGGCTATAGACACAAACACGGGTCGATCTCGAGTTAAAACATGAACTGGCTTTCGGCCTTCTATGAGGCATTTTATCAAACGGTTGGAGGGCGTCACCGAAAGGGTGGCCGCAGACCCACTCAAGACATGGATTCAGGCAAAACTCGACACGCCGTGTGCGAGGAACGCTCACAAATTAATCCCATTCGGAACAGGCATGGATGAAAACAGCAAGCTTCAGCCAAAAGAACTCAGGTCTCATTTCGACATCTTAACGAACACACGGTTGACACTACGGGAGGAGAGGCTTCCGGCCCGAACCGGAGCTCGAACCCACGCCGGCGAACTCGTCGCATGACGTAAGGAGGTACAGAAACCAGAGGAGGGGCTCGGGTCGGAGCTCGCGAGCCAAACGGCCGCGAGCTCCGGCCGATCACGCCCCAAACGGAGAGTAGAGGGAGCTGAACTTACCCGTTTCGGCCTGAGGGCGTCGCCGGGAGGGTCGTCGGACGACTGGACGCGTGGCCGAGGCTCCTTCTCTCTCCGACTCGCCCTCTCGCTATCTCGAACTCACCCACCACTCTCTCCTTTTTCTTCTGGTTTTCTCTCCCTCGAGCCCTCTCAGTCACTCCGTCTCCTTTTCTTTTTCTTTCGGTCCCTCTGTCTCTCTCTCTCGGTTACCCCCTGCACGTTCTCCCCGTTCTCGGTCTCCCCTCCGGTCTCGGGCACCTTCTCTCTGTTTTCCTCCCTCCTTTCGGTCCCTCTGGGTTCCCCCCGAGTTCTCTCTTCTCTCGGGTTTTTTTTCTCTCGGCTCCTGTCCGAGTTCCTCCGTTCCCTCGAGCTCCTCTCCACTCTCGCTCGGTCTCCCTCTCTTCATTTTTTTACTCCTTTTCTGGTCTCCCCCTCGTGACCCTTTTTCTTTTCTCTCTTTCTGTTGCCTTTTTCAGCTCTTGACTTCTGCTGCTCTGACTTGCTGCCTTTTTCAGCTCTTGACTGCTGCAACCTGCTTCCGCTGACTCGCTGCTGCTGTTTTTCTACTGACCTGCTGCTGCCGCTTTTTCTGCCGCAGGGAGCCGTTGCCGCGCGATGGTGGAGAAGAGAGGAAGAAAAAGGCCGAGCGGGCCGGGCCAAGGAAGAAGAAAAAGGGAAAATGGGCCGAGCCCGTGCGAGGAAAGGGAAAGGGCCGCATGGGGGCCGGGCAGGCCCAGCCCTGGCCCGGCCTCCCTTTTTTTAGATTTTTTTAATTAATTTTCAATTTTTTTATTTTTTATTAATTTTTTTTAACTTTTATTTTTATTTTTTTTGCATATTAATTTTAAAACTAGTTATACGAATGCTCCTAATGTCCATATGCAATGCAATTTTAATGAAATGATTTTTTGCTAAGGGATTAAAAACTAATCTCTAATTTTTCAATATAATTAATAAATATTAAAACAAATCGCCAAAATTTAGGTGTCAATACTCTTGTGTCACCATGCTCCTCCATGTACTGCTTGATTGCTGTTGCCGCCTACTTCTCGACGTATCACTTTTGAAGCCATAATACCGCCAATTGCATTGTTTTGGGAAAGAATGCCAAATAGAAACAAAGAATTCCACAATTAGGATAGAATATTCACTTTATGTTACTCCGATTCATGGAAAAGTCTCTGTTGGTTGCTTGCTTCGACCGCAAGATCACCTTAAGTCTCATTCCTAAATTTACTTTTGATAGATTTTATACACTAGGCAACAATAGCTATGCCAATTCATAATAATCCATATTCTTTAAGGCTACGTTTGGTCTTTCAGAATTCTAACCTTGATACTAAATAGAATTGAATATGAAATTTATGAGATTTTGCTTACATCCTATCAAGTGTTTGGTAATTACAGTATTAAAGTCGGTTATATTCATCATATCATATATATCATTTGGTATAAATAACATAATAATAAAAATGGATCATATTTTTTACAAACAGAGATAATAAGATTTCTCGTGACACTCTTATCTACTTTTTTTTACTCCCTATTCTTTTTTCTTCTTCTTGCATCATTCTCTAATCAAACTTTACAAAATAGAAACTATATCGATATACCTAAAATATTAAAACACCTAAAATATGTAATAAATATATTTTTTTATATTGAATTTATATTATAAGATAGAATTAAATTCGAATATAAAAATAAAAATAATATCAAATTAAAAAACCAAAAAAAAATTGTTATTTTGAATTTCTTATATTAGAATTCAAATATTATTTATATTGAAATATAATTTTAGATTTGTTAATTTAAGAAATTTGTTTTCTTAAAAATTAAAATTCCTATCCACCTTTATCCTATCTCCCTATGAGATAATTTTATTAGACTTACATCCTCCTTATATCCAATTTAATCCTATCTTAAGTAGGCATCAAATGCATAATATGATAAATTTTATTTCATTCTGAATTTTATCTTGATTGTCAAACGTAGCCTAAGAGATTAGTCAGTACCGAGTTTATTTTGCACAAGAATAAAAGCATCTTGTGCCAAATTTATAGATATTGTCTTGTGAATATATCTACACATTGAATACTTCAACCACAAACATGGTCTACGACTACCACCAAACATTCATTTTACAAATGCGACTGTGCTGGGACCAACATGCATATCTTCGAAATGCCAAATGCATGCATTGCTCCATCCTTTATACTCTACAATTTGTAGAACTAGAAGTCACTTAATCATGTAACCAAAGAAAGAGTCACTTGAACATATTCGTGAAGTTGAATGAGGGCTGTGACTCCATATATAACTTCTAGAGTTTTTCTTCGCCAAAAGAAAGAAATTTTTCCACATCTAATTAACCACGTCGACAAACAAATTAAATAGCACAATCCTCCGTGCGTGTGCACACGTATCTCTCTCTCTCTCTCTCTACATGCAAGTTTTACCCAACAACTTAATTTTCATGACCACTTTAGAAAAACTCCAATCCTAGCAAATATTTATTTTTTATGCATATTTTGGTAATAAATCTTTAATCAATGTTCAATAAATAATAGACAGTTGAAGTTTCAAATTTAATGTCGAAAAACATGTCATTGTAAATTTATACCTCTTTGTGATGGTATCACTCATAAACTGACGTTGATGTCATTTATAGCATCTACAAATGCAATATAGATACTTAAAACATCAAACATAAGATTAGGTTCATAAGTTTAATATACATAATACACACACATATATATAGTGGCAAGAAAATATAACTAATTAGAGATAAATCTCATCTGTTTGCCATCGGGAACAAATATATCTAGCGTAACAATTTTAAAAAAATTGAATTTTTATGGAGTAATTGAATTTTCGAAAGAGGGATATCCCAATTGAATTTTTGAAAGACAATAAATTGTACTCTTTAATTAAATTTTGATCGTCATCAACATTGGTGAAGTCATTACAACATTGATATAATTTACCCAATCAAAACAGAAACAAACTTAGGCATTTGTATTGCAAGAAAAGGAATTTTAGTCACAAATCATAAGAACGAAGATGTGGACATGAGGAGATCCTTGGACCCCTTCAATAATCAAAGCACATTACATTAAGAAAAAAAATGCTACCTCTAATCGATTATTGATTTTGGACACCGCTTCGATAAAGTTGATGATTTCCGTAAAGTTTACGGAGTAAACTAGTACACTGCAGCAATTGTAGCTTTTTGCTTGAGGTCTGGAATATTTCGGCAAGCTACTTGGCAATTAGACTAAAAAAAGTGTGCACGCTCTTGTAAGAATTGATCTATGTTCTCTGTATAATCCCAAAGCACAGTCGTATGCTATATCAGGGAAGTAAACAGCTAAACTAACAATAAATCATCAGATTTAAGATCCCGTAATGGATAATAAACCGACTCAATTCCTCCTTTTCCCCTATTGGTATCATAAAGCAAGTTCACCCTCCTTCGAGATGAAACCATACATATTTTACATATATGAACACGCCAACGTAACCAAACCAGACCATATTAAAATCACACATTCCAATCTTAGTTGTTGAAGCAAGGTCTTTGAAAGAATGATTCTGGTGAGGCACACAGAACCTCTACACTACTAGTCTTGTCCAAAATGCAATTCACACGATATTCATTGGAAATGTCAGAGTAAGGAAGCGAAACGAGTGACTTACCTCTGAAAGATTTACCCATTCCCATGTCTCATTTGGAGTACCTTTATCATACAATAGAGCATGCAGCCCCTGAAAGAGATAAGCAACCAAGTTAACTAACCGATTGATCATTGTTTCAAGGTTCAAAGTGTTGAGCTTTGTTGGTTTCCAAACCCAAAACAGAGAAGATATGGGCTAAGCAATCAAAATATTTTCATTGTCAAATCTAGGGATTCAAACTTGGTATGATTACCGAATGAAGATGGGGTCACTCCGGAGAATGCACAACCTGATTCGGTCACGAAAATGGTCGGATCATCATAATTTTTCTTCACATACCGCATCAACTCTCTTATACTCTTCGGATATATGTACAGCCAGGTCAGAGCAGCCTACAATTTTGTTATGTGAATTTCTATATTAGCATCACTGTTGGCATGCGATTAACGCGTGAATAATTGATTATGTATAGATTCTTTCTCGTGCTCATGGTAGACACATTACCGGTTGGCCAATCGGAATTCCATCTTTCTCAGCCGGTAGCATCACAGAGAGTAAAAAAAAGTTAAATTAGGCAATCAATTGAAGAACTCTCGGGGGTGATTGAATTGTTGGGCAGTGGCAGTGCATGCTTACCGGTCATATTACAATGACAATCAGGTGTGTAACTTGGATTGAGAATAGTGAAAGAGGATGTGGATTCATCTACGTATCTCGCTGTGTAGTAATCTAATTTACCCCCATGTAGTCCCAAGAACCTTTTAGCGCCTCCGACTGTGTTTTTGTGAATTTGGGTAACCGTCACCCACATATCTTCTTATCGACTTCGGATAGTCACGGTAGGTAATAGGATGAGCAAACGTTATGTCGTCATCACAACAATGCACTTGCTCATGCTACGCATATGGAATTGCCGAGGAAGTAAATAAATGACTCTTTAGTCGAGGTAAAACTGCTAGGTTGGTTGCTTCCGTGACTTGTTAATAAAGGATATCTAGCAGCATCTTACAGGTAGCAGGAGGGATAAAAATCACACGTACTCTCTGATAGATTAAATTCTTACCATCCAAAATGAAAGTCGAGCTCCAAAGGTAGCCTTCCCACTGACGTTCGTTGAGTACCGTAGGGGTCATCAAGTGAGTGGCGATTACCAATGCCTACCATCCCATTTTGAGCAGAGAATCAATGCAGGAAACAACAGTCAAGCCCAGACATCATATTTAACTCAATAATTTGCTGAAAGGAGGGGTAATCACCAAGATAGGTGTATATATACATTTTCAAGGAAAAGTGAGTTTTAACCTAGTTAAGAATAGTATGACAATGATATAGAGAATAATTTATAAAAAAATCCTATACCCATTATACAGTGGCCAATGTAGTCATAAATATTCAATCGTGACAATTTAGTCTTAAACCTTTTAACAATTTGCTAATTTAATCCTTCTGGCCATGGCAATAATCACTGATGTGAATGCTAACAATCTTAAATGGCACAACTGAAATTGATGTAGATAATTTTTGAAAATTTTCATTTTTCTTTTCTTTTTCTTTCCCCTTCTTTATCTTTTTTATTATTATTATTATTATGGTTGGCAGCACGGCCACCGGCGAGGGTTAGGGCTAGTTGCTCTTGTCAGCCTTTGCTTAGGCGAGGGCAGCTGTGCCTTCGCCCTAGAGGGAAAAAAAAAGAAAGAAAGAAAGAGAAGAAAAGGGAAAAAAATTGTCCAGATTAACACTAGTCATGCCATGTTAGATAGCCAACAGCCGGTTAACCTATATGTCAGCAATTTTCAATCAAAATTAGCTAAAATGACTAAATTAACAAATATTCATAAAATTTAATATTAAATTGGCATAATCAAAAAGTTTAGGACTAAATTTGCGTCTACACAATAGATTCATGACTTTTTTGATAAGCATCCCATGGATTACGCATGTTTGTACTCTCAAGTTGCTCGTAATGAACCTTAAGGAAAAGCTACCTCAATCTTGCAAACTTCTATTATTGAAAGAAAGGAATGAGTTACATTTTTGACTTGTTAAAGCCAAAGCCAATCATTTGTAGAAAAGAAGGGGTAGATAGAGAAGGTGGAATCAAATGGTGAAGTTGTGGAGCAAGGTACATCGGCGTTTAACAAACAATTATTTGATGGGGGCGCCACCATCATATGATCACTATCACACCCACATAAACAGGAGAGAAGGGGCGAAGCAAACAAGAGAGGAGAAGAGGACGATAATAAGTGAGGTTCGTATTTCAAGCTCAACTTCGACACCCTCAAGAAACCATTTCATGTGGAGCATCACAATAATGCAGAGAAAGAGAAAAGAGAGAGAGAGAGAGATGCCCCAGCTTTCATGGACACAAAATTATATCATGTGGGGGTGTTCAAGGGGGTGCACATGGGAGGAGACAGTGGTCACATGTAAGAAACAGAGACCTTTTCTATCCCTTTGCTCCCTCCTCCTGAAACAATCTCTGTCTTGCTCTTATCCCATCCCCTCCCATTATTCCCTCACATCCCCACCATCTTCCTTCCCTCCTCCTCCTCCTCCTCAGTGAGCGGCAAAAACCGCAGCAAGTGAATTCAACACAAAGAGTGACAACAGAAGATATACACTCGCTCTCTCCACACATGCAAGATAAATGGCATGAAGCGCATTGACATGATTAGGGTTGATGCCAATTGGCGCTTGGACAATAATAGGCTACTGAAGAGCTGGTGGACCTACTAATAATACACCGGGTGAAACTACCAAAGTTGGGAATTCCCATCCACACCAACAGTACCATCATCATACGGCAATGATCCCCACTAATAATTGGAGTTGTTAAGTGAAGCATCCTGGATTGGGAGATACTCTGCGCCATACATCATATTCTCGACTATTCCGCATCTTTTTGTATGAAACATAAATATAATCCTCTCGTCTTAGTTTGGAAACAACATTCGCGTCACACGTTATCCGTCAGTACAAAGGAACCGTAGGACCACAATCGTATTGTATGATAATAACTTACATGTCAAATTGCAATGAGGTACGTGCCCTTTTTCTACTTATGTGATGATCACTGGTGTCGGAAAAGAGAGAGAAGACAATGCTGCATTCACATCGCGCATGTTGATATTCAGGTCATTGACTAATCGTATCTTGGTAGGGAATTCGCTTAGAAATCTACTGTGTAAATCATCGAGGGTTCTTCAACAAAAAAAGATTATGGTGAAGCCCAGGCCTACGCAAAAGCTGACGATAATGGGGCACTGCTTAGAAGGAGATGATGCTCCAAGAGCATTATATATATAATCGAAAGCTGCGACAGAGTCGCATTAAGAAAGCCGACGAACCATGACAAACGTCGCACTTGATGAAGAAGTAGGAGGTCAAAATGGTAGAGGGCTTGGGGGAGCAATAATGGATTATCCTTTTGACCTGGAGATTATGCTCCTAACCTTGCTTTTTTCTTTTTTATAAGTTACAGTCGACCCACGATGAAAGATTGGAGCGGAAATACCAACACCTGGTCGGGAAGCACTTTGACTTTTCGATCAGCGGGCGATATCGGGCATCATCATCATCATCATCATCTCTCCTCCACCACAATTCAACGACGCGGTCACAGTTATACAGAATTTACAAAACGCTAAGGGAAGGAAGAAGATTATGGAGGAGGAGAGGGAGATAGCATGTGAGTGGCACTCTCTCTCTCTCCAAGAAAGGGTGCAAAAGGCGACAGCGTGGCAGTGAATGCCAGCTGGGGGGCTGTCGTTGGGGCCGCAAAACAGCTAAAAAAGGGTTTATTCGGCCCCTCTTTTTCTTTTTCTTTCCCTTAGTTTTTGTCGATGTTTTGGTGTCGGGAATTCTCGGTGGAACGGCGGCTCTCTATCCACTCTCGTAATCAAATGTTCTGAAATATGGAAAGAAAAATAAAAATAAATAAAAAGGAGGAGGGGGAGGACAGAAGAGGTGGAGCTGGCGATGGACAAGACGACACGCTTCATTCTCGAGAAGTAAGATAGCACCCACCCCCGCCATCATCATCATCATCATCAACCCATCCCCAATTCCCCAAGTTTCAATGCGTCATCGACACACTGCAACGGAGGGTTGGTGTATTGGCTAAAGACGCGGGCTGCAATGAGTAATTTTACCGAGTCAAAGACGGCACACTCCCACGCGAATCCCCCAAAATGTTCTTTGTTTATCATTATCATTTTGGGGGATTAGATGAGGATAAGGGACAATATTTTTTATTTTTTATTTTTAATGCCTGCAGTTTCCTTTATTTCGCTCTTGCCTTATCGAATGCTTTACGACTATATAACTATAGCAACAATTCGGACATCCCCTGATCACTGAATCACGAAAAGCTAAAAATGCAACCATTGAATCAGCTCATCCAACAGTAATCCGATCATCGTTTGGCACCATGAAGGAACGGTAAGGTTTTTCTCAGATCGGGGTGCGTGCAAATGGTTTTTCTTAGTCACATGCACGTGCCTTTAATTGACTGGACATTTTTTTTATTTGAAAAAATGAAAATAAAAGAAGGTTGACGGAAAGCAACATCGCAGTGGCAATCAAAATGGGCGAGCTAGGGAAGGGTAATGGAGATTTTTTGATGGAAAGTCAATGAATTATTATTAATCATGAATTAGTCGGAGGGAAACAAATTAAGAAGGGGGGAATTAAGAAAAAATAGGAGGAGGAGAAGGATGATGATGTAGTAATTAATGTGAAAGCGAGGGTGGGAAGAAGTGCATTTACGTGTTTCGGTGCAATGATGTGGGGAAAGACCCCGGGGGTTGTTTTGGGTTCTCTCTCTCTTTTCCTTTTCGCTTCGCTTGGAGCTTAGCTGGGAACAACCTTTTGATTGGGAGTAAACGTCAACATCCGATTGGTCAAAATACATTTGAAAGCTTTGGGGGAGCGCATTCGATGCAGGACGTTTGGCCTGATTTTGAAACTGCAGCTACCAGCAGCAAGCAATGTTTGAATCTTATATATATTGCTAGAAGTAGAAGGAGAAGAAGCCTCCCACGGAACGCCACGCGACGCAACACACACAAACCCTCCCTCTCCAAAAACCCGGAGCCAACTTTTTTTCTCCCCCCACCCAGACTTGCTCAAAACCGCGTCTTCCCTGCCCCCTTTCCCCTCCTTCCCCCCTTCCCCGGGTTTTTTCCTCTTCCCAAGACTCGGCCTTCTTTCTTTCTCTCTCATCCCTCTTCTCTTCTCTTCTCTTCTCCGAGACAGACCAGACCAGACCAGACCAGACCATCTCTGCGTTGCTAGTTACAGCGCCTCTTCTTCTTCAATCCAACGCTCAGGCAAGCAAAGCATAGCCAAGACAGAGACGCTCTGTTTTCTGCTTTCTGTCCTTTCATCGTTAAATGGCCAAACCCAAGAGGAAGCTCTCCTACATCTCTGTCCCCTCCCAGATCATCTCCTCTCTTTCCTCCTCCTCCCTCCAGTCCCTCCTCGTCTCCCCCACCAAGCCCTCTTCCCACCCTTTCTTCTCTTCCTCTACCTCTTCCTTCTCCTTCAAAAGCCCCCGCCTCTGGTTCTTGGCTCTCTTCCTCGTCGGCCTTCTCGGCATGCTCAAGGCCGGCTTCAACCTCGACCCTCTCACCCCTTTCTCTCCTTACCCCTGTCCCACCTCCGATGGCTTCTCCACATCCCAGCTTGGCATCTCCACCTCTGTCCCCGACCAGCTTCTGAAAAGCATTCAGGAACGACAGCCCTCCATCTCCAGAAATGCCAGCTTTCGCGAGGAGACTGACTTCTGGAAGCAGCCCGACGGTCTGGGGTACCGCCCTTGCTTGGACTTCAGTCAGGAGTACAGAAAAGCTACCCAAGGAATAGTGAAGAACCGAAGGAAGTATCTGATGGTGGTCGTCTCTGGGGGTATGAATCAGCAAAGGAATCAGATCGTGGATGCCGTGGTCATCGCTAGGATTCTTGGAGCTTCTCTCGTCGTCCCAATCCTGCAGGTCAACGTCATCTGGGGAGATGAAAGGTCTCTTTTTCCCTAAACCTCTGCTCTGCATCTCGGATTTCTCTCTCTCTCTCTCTCTCTCTCTCTCTCTCTCTCTCTCTCTCTCTCTCTGCCTGTTTTATATTCATGTTGTGGACAATGCATCTTGATCCCGTACCATTCGGTTCGGTTCATCCGTTTGCGGTTCAGTCCAGTTGTACTTGGGCTCGGTTTTTTTCCTACTTCACAGAAGCTCCTTGGACATTAGCGTGCACCCCCATGTTCTAATGTTTGCTTCCTCGTTTAATTCTTGCAGTGAATTCTCTGATATATTTGATTTGGATCACTTTAAGAGGGTTCTCGCCGATGACGTCCATATAGTTTCATCGCTGCCATCCACTCATATAATGACACGGCCGGTGGAGGAGAAGCGGACTCCTCTTCATGTCTCCCCCGGTTGGATTCGTTCGCGGTACCTCAAAAGGGTAAGAATCTGCACTCTGGATTTCAGCATTATATCTCGGCTTCCAGTTGTTATATGACTAGTTTTTATATGAGGGACAAAACATGTGAGAGGAGAATCCCCCAGTCGTTATGGGCGGGCACTTCAACCCACATTTTCATGTGAAAGATTCTAAGGATCAAAAGGCAGGGTGGGCCTTGTAACAGTGGCTCCGTGTGAATCTACAACTGTTATGCCATCGCAGTTGCAGAAGCATAACAGTTTACCAAATGGAAACATCCTTTCCTTCTTTCCTTTTGGTCCACGGAGTTGTCATAATTTATTCAAGTAAGGAAGCTATATCTCAGAGAAAATTAAGCTTTGTCTGTTGAGTTCTTAGGAAAACAAGCTTGGGCAAATGGGCCAACTGATTGAAGAGACAGCCCTATCATGGTCACATATCTTGTGGGATCATATCTTGTGTAGCGGACACATATTGAACACCACGTGTCACCCTGTAGAGTTGGCATATTTCAAAGTTCAAACATATAGTCGATTTTCCTTTTGTCACACATGGCTTTTTTTTTGTTTTCAGAAAATTGATTGACATGCTTTAATTACACATTGGCAATATATTCAATGTATGAGATACTTTCTCATCAAATTGACTCCTTCAGAATGGATGTTGCCTAGAATATATGCTTGGGGACCCCATGGTAGACAAATTCGTTTAGTTCATCGTTTTGATGCCTTTGTTAAGTCTACAGAGAAAATTTTCACTGTGAGGTTAAAAAGTCTAGATCGTAAGTAATATATGATTACAGATCCTAGTTTCTTATTCATGCTGCTTTCGTTGCTTCTGCAGCTCAACAGAGAGGGTGTTTTGCTCCTACGAGGTTTAGACTCGAGGCTATCTAAGGATCTTCCTTCAGATCTCCAGAAGCTGCGATGCAAGGTAGTTTATGTTCTGCACTACATTTCAAATTTTTGTTCAGGTATTTGTTGTTTTTGTTGTAGTAGTTGTTACCAAAGGAAGATTCTTGAAGTCTAGGCTAGAGATGCTGCAGATTGTGGCATATACTGTACATTTGTATGGGAGCTCAGTATGCTCCCCCAAGGTTCAAAAGAGTCTACGAAATAAAATTAGTCTGAAGGCCCAATAGTCTATCTATAATTATCTCAAATATGGCTAAGCTCAACTAAGTCGGATAGACTATAGAATCTGATTTCTTATTTATTTGCAATAGGTGACCTTTCATGCGTTGAGGTTTGCTTCGCCGATTTTGGAACTTGGTAGCAAGATTGCAGAGAGGATGAGCAGCAAAGGGCCTTATCTAGCTTTACATCTAAGAATGGAGAAGGATGTGTGGGTGAGGACTGGTTGTCTTCCTGGTCTGAGCCATGAGTATGATGAAATAGTAAGCAATGAGAGGAAGCGGCGGCCGGAGCTTCTCACTGCAAGATCGAACATGAGCTACCATGACCGAAAGTTGGCTGGTCTCTGCCCATTGAATGCATTGGAGGTCACCAGGTGAGTGCTGAAATTCAATAAGGAATTACCTTAAGAGTGCCGGTGGCTTAATTGTGCACTCATTTTTTCTACGCTCCCCATATCATCAATCTTTGTTGACATTATTCGATGAAATTTTATGTGCATCTGTTAGGCTGCTTAAAGCTCTAGGAGCCCCAAAAAGTTCACGGATATACTGGGCTGGAGGGCAACCACTGGGTGGTAAAGAAGCGCTGAGATCATTGATTGAAGAATTTCCTCATTTATACAACAAGGAAGATCTTGCTTTACCTGGAGAACTAGAGCCATTTGCCAACCGAGCCTCTTTTATGGCTGCCATAGACTACATAGTCTCCGAGAGGAGTGATGTCTTCATGCCATCCCACGGTGGGAATATGGGGCACGCCATCCAGGTTTGCATCTAGATAATAACTTCACTCGTTTCTTATTTATTGGACTTGGTCCCTTTAACTTTCATGCTATAGTTTTTTGACCAAAGTACACTCCGACGGTCACGAAACTTGGAATTACTTAGTGCCTTGGCTGGGTTTTTGAGTCTCCACTATATTTGTACCATTCAACACAGTCATTGATGTCCAAGAGAATGGACAGAGAGACAAACTTTAGGGTTTTAAAACTAAATTCTTTACTAATCCCATCCGCATTGCTTGGACTACTGCGGCTGCAAGAGTTACATAGCCTTTACTTTTTTTAGAAACTTAAAAGTTGTTGTTAAAGCACCTGAGGAAAGCAAACAGACAAACTTTTTACACCTGGAAATCCACGTCAAAAACCACCTTTAAAATTTACATTGTAGAAAGAGGAAATTCTTGAAACCTTTGCAATCTGAAAATCTCAATGACTAGGACTAAATCTGAACGTGGAAAGGTGTCATGAGTTTTAATTGGTAGTATTTCTATCTTAACAGGGACACAGGGCTTATTTGGGGCACAAGAAGTATATAACACCAAACAAAAGGCAGATGCTTCCTCTTTTTATGAACTCCTCTTTTCCTGAAGAAGATTTTAACAGAATCATCAAAGAATTGCATCGGGATTCATTAGGGCAGCCTGAACTCAGAACAAGCAAAAGCGGAAGAGATGTTACCAAGTACCCTGTCCCTGAGTGTATGTGCAACAGCTCAAATAAGACTCATTCGTCGATGTGACAAGTGAGATTTCCAAGAGCTTGGGGGTGATGCTTTATAAAAGAAAATAGATTTGAGCAGATTGATCTGGGTTAGAGCCCTTGGAGAACCTGGTAGGGCAATGACAATCCTTTGAACTGTCATCAGAGATGGACAATTTTGGTGGACCCGAAATTCTTGCTACAGCGGAAACTATGCATAGCTGAATGAATCTGCCTGTCAATGAGATATGAGAAAAAGATCTCTATACTGCATTATTTTTTAATTCTTTACTTGAGAGTAGGTATTGTTGTTTTTAGATCATTCTTTGTAGTATTCCAATTAGCTTTATACCGCATCTCTAAATGTAAATGTATATAAGTAATACTTTGTATAGAATAAAATTATAATTAGGATTTTGCTGTACCACGCATGACAGATTTTACAGCTTTATTATCATTGTTTCAGATAGATGCCATTCAGTCTACAGGATGTTGCTATTTGTGCTTTGTTGGATCGGTGCTTGTTGGAAACACAGAACCTGTGGTTCGTAAATTATGTGGGATGAGTAAGAGAGATGGCATAATTGACAGACGGTGTGGAAGCAGCATGAGATAAGTGATGTGCAGTGCCTTGTCCAATGCGCGATATTCTGTAGAAAGGTCATATGTTGGTCTAGCCTGTCATTGAGACTGAGTGTCATGGACTGGAGTTAAGTCCATGGTACAAGTCATGAGAACTCTTCCAAGAGGCCTAGCGTGAAGAGCAGTGCTCACTGGTTGGTGCCATAAGAGACGAACGTGTAGAGGCTTTCTACTGGAGCACCTTCATATTTTGTTCAGTAAAGACCGTTAATAAGTTGCACGAATGCATTCAATCTTTTGTTAAACGTCCAAATGCCTAAAAAACTGTGGTAGCTATACGGCATTTCATTAGGAAATAAGGAAAATCGAGAGTCGAACCCTTCAGGTGCAAGTTGTCACCTGTAAAAATGAAGAAGTCCCTGAAAAGGACTTGAACACGCATTTCCGCCTTCGCCGGCAGCTAGTTAGCTCCTTTTTTCAATAATTTCGAGTGCTTCGCCTCGGGCTGCAAGAAGTCCTTGATTTTGACTAATTTGTCTTAGACAATTCATATATTCTAACACGCGCATGTAATTTAACTGACCGAGTCAGACGCTCTTGCTTGACAATCCATGACCGAAAATACCAAGTAGGGTTTGTGATTCTTGCAGCTCCTGTAGCCCCAACCGTCAGCATGACAACTCCAGCACGCCTGACCTTTTTCTATAACATCTTTATTGCGTCGGTCTCATTTCTCTTTCCTTCCGTAAAACTTGGTCACCTTGCAGGAATCTGTTAATCTTCAATATTAAGTTTTAACCCCCCAAAAAAAAAAAAAAATCAACATAAATAGATTAAGGGACAGTCTTGAGGGGGAGTGAAAAGTATGTCCTAGTTGGTTTGAAATATCTCTTATATAATGATTTTGACGAAACCAATTCACTCATCCGTTTGTTTAGCTTCGGAGCAACATCACCGTATTCAATGGGTATATGCATCTATTTCTTTTGTATGTATATGTACGTGTTTAATAGTGGGTATGCAATTTCCTCCACTAAGCTTACATAGTACGCACTCGAGTAAGGCTTAGTTGTAGGCGATTCGTACTCTTGACCATGCATCCGATTTTCAAATACCAGAGATTGTGCTGATATATATTAATTCTTCTATGAATTTCTCACGCTCTGCAAACACATTAATCAACTAAAATACCCACTTCTCTTTGTTTAAAAAAGTAGATGGAACAGAGTAGTCTGCAAGCAACACGACTAGCGATGTGTTAATATAGTAGTTCTTCTTCGATTTCTTACGCACTGCAAATCCGATAGTCAACTATGATATCCACGTCACTTTAATAATTTGTAGATAGTCGCAGGCAACCCAAGTAGCATTCTGTTGGGTGAAGGGTTCTTGGGGTAAAAAATAGAATGGAGCATAAGTCTCAGACCTGCAGGCTGCAGCGATCTTCTCTTCAGGCACCAGTATTACCATGTTCGTGTCCTTTGCCTGGGGCTGCAATCTGATCTGCGTCCTGTTTCCTCATGATCTAGCTGGGAGCTAATGACGATCGTCCCAAAGAAAGAATTTTCAAACAACAATAAATTACTTATAAACACGATGTGGAGCTTTACTACTTAAGTTGCAGTTTGGGTACAACGCGACTGTTGCGGTTCTAATTTCTAAACAGATGGGAAGATGAACAATATCAAGAAAACAGTCGATCCTAGGAACACCGATTGAAGCTGCATCTGCAGGGCCTGTCACCGGGAGAGCTTGGTGGGAAGGAAGTAGAGAAGAGTATGAGTGAAGATGGGTGGGGCCAGCTACAGCCGGGAGAGATATGAGTTGAGGGGGAAGTAGGACACGACAATCGGAGCGGCGGCCTTCGATTTGCTATTGACTTTGGATGGTGGTGGGACATTGTGGAAGGAAGCAGGGTCAGTCACCCTCGCTGAGGAGGAGGAAGGCATGAACTTGAAGCAACTGAAAATGGCTCGAAATGAAGGCATTTGGGAAGGCGCAACCTCTTACCAATTTTTGATGGGTAAGTGAGGAAGAAGATAGCGTTCGAACTTTCTAGTTATCAATTCCCACTGAGGAAGGAAGGGTGTCATTTATAAAGGGAGAGACGAAGCAGAGCATGATCTCTGAGTGACGCTTGCAGAGCACGGCTCAGAATAAACCAACCCTCCCCCTCAAAGCACACTTACTTAAACCGTTTCGCCGTCCCACCATTTCTTCTTCTTTTTTAAACACCACGCGTGCTACGATCCTGGTGATGGGCCGTAACATTACAGACCCAAGGAAAGGCCCATGAGCAGACCACGCACATAAATATAAATAAATAAATATATATATTGTAAGCCTGAGAACCTCGCTGACAATTAGGGTGCATTTGGTAACATTTCTACTTTCTTTTGAGAAATAGTTATTTTCTATTTCTACTCCCTGGAACAATTTCTGAGTAAAATAGGGCGTTTGGTAGCTACAAAATTTGCGTTTTCTTAGAATAGAAAAAAAATAAAATGCGTTTGGTATCGGCAAAATTTTTTTATTTCATTCTTTCCGACAAATGGGTGGGGACCGGCAGCGGTGGGGTGCGGACAGCGACCGGGGCAACCATCGGTCGTTGGTGAACGGCGGCCCCCGCCCACCGGCCGCCGCCGGTCATCCGCACCACCGCCACTGCCGTCGCCGTGGCCGACCCCCCACCCGCCGATCGCTGGTCGCCAGTCGCCGGTCGCCAGTGGCCGACCCCCATCGCCCGCCGAACGCCAGTGGCCAACCCCCATCGCCTGCCGATCACCGGCCACAGGGCGAAGGACGGCGACTGGTGATCGGCCGATGGCAAGCGGGTGGGGACGACCGGGGACAAGTGGCGAAGATCGGCAACCGACGGCGGCCGGCTACTGGCGGCGGCCGGTGACCGGCGGCGAGTGGGTGGCCGCGTGTTATAAGGGTGAGAAGTCTCCAAGAAATAGTTTAAAATTGTTAAAAATAATAAAAGGTAGTTTTTCTACTTCTCATTTCTACTCCAAATTTATTTCCAGGAACAACTTTCTATTCCCGGGAATAGAAAAATCAATTGACGTTACCAAACGGATTTTTATTCATTTTCTATTCCAAGAAACAAAAGAACAGAAAAACAAAGAAATTGACAAGTTGCCAAACAGACCCTTAGGGGAGTGAACTCAGGGAGCTATACATGTAACCACCACACACGTGCCACCAGGATAAGTCACCCTGCAGCGAAGTGGGATTTTAAAAGAGGAGAAAAGTTCGATCCAGCAGTGCTACCCGATGGGTGGTAAATATAAATATATATTATATATTAGGAAAAACACGCACATTCCAAAAATGGTCCGGCTTTCCTAGTTCATCCTTATTACCTTCCCTCTAAATTCCCCTCTCCTAAACCGAACAGCGAAACCCTCTTGTCCTCTATCTCTCCCCCTCTCTCCAAAAGAAGAAGAAGAAGAAGAAGCAGCAGCTGAAGGAGAAGGAGAAGATGCCGTTGAAGTTGGTGGATGCGACGGTGTCGAGCTTCGACGCGGTGTTCGATAAGTTCAGATCGGAAGCCCCTAACCACAACGCCAACCTCATCCTCTTCTTGGCTGACAAGGACCCTTCCACCTCTCTCAGTTGGTGCCCTGGTTTGCCTCTCTCTCCCTCTCTCCTCCTCATCGATCGTCGCTTCTCTGATTCGCATGCTACTTCTCTCTGCCTCTGCCTCTGCCTCATTTTAATTTTATTTTCACACATTGCGATCGCGACCCATCGGAGACTCTCTTCTTAAAAGGAGCCCCTTTTCTTTAGAGAGGCCATTTTCGGGGGCCCCTAATTACCTTATTCCTGTAATTGCTGATGTAGTTGCAAGAGCCGAGATCGATTAGATATTATCTTTGTTCCTTGAGTTATATTATTCATGGATTCTGGTACCCACCCCTACCAGTAGCAACTTGCCTTGGGTTCTTGTGTGTCTTCCACCCTGCTTCACTACTGTTCCTCTGATCCAGGATCAAACCTCATCCCCTAATTTTCAGTCGTCGAGCCTGCTGGCTGGGGGCAGCCGGGTAGCTGACTTAGTTTTCTTGTTATTGATGAAATTCATTAAAAAGTTCCAGTTTTGATGTCTTCAAACCAGGTCTATAAACCAATGGGTGGGGTTCGAATATGCCCTGTAAGGAGATAAACAGGGCAAAATTCTGAGAGTAAGGATTAGAGAGGAATAGAGTAGGACCGATCCCAAAAAAAAAAAAAAAAAAAAGCCCATCAACTCTCTAATAACTGGTCGAGTCTAGCAGAAATTTCGGGATAAGTCCACTGCCATTTTGGCATATTTAAAGCGAGGGCAACAGTTTGTCGTGAAGGAGCACTGCTTTGTGAATTTTCTACATGTTATCCTGTATTTTTTAAACCATCTTCATCTGCACTCAGATGTTCTAAGAAACTAACCGCTACTGAAGTGCAAAGCAGCAGTTTAGATGCCCAATCCCCAGTATTTTGGTGGACTCTTTTTGTGTTGTGAGATTATGCGTTGATGAGTCTGATGGATTAAGCGAACTCACTCTGCGGCATCCTTGGCATGGTTCATAGGCGGTCTCCTTAGTGAATCCAATGTGTAGAGACTAGGATGTCAAAACTTCCTAGGGATATACAGTGAGCCAAGATTAGCTCTATAGGATGCCTGTTCCCGGCATTGAACAAGCAAACGTTGGCGTTAAAAAATTAGTGATATAACCTACCAAAATGTTAAACAAAAGGAATAGGGATAATAATTTGAATGGACTGGACTGACAAAGTTAGACAGTCCACATCTTTTGTGGTTTTTTTGGCTTCTTGTCATTCTCACTCCTTTTGTGAATTCAGATTGTGTGAGGGCCGAACCTGTGATCTACAAAAAGCTGGAAGCATCATCTGATAACGTAGCACTTCTGCGAGCTTATGTTGGAGACCGACCTACTTGGAGGAATCCCCAACACCCATGGAGAGTAGACCCCAGATTCAAGCTTACTGGAGTTCCGACGCTGATCCTGTGGGAGGATGATGCAGTCAAAGGTCGACTTGAAGACCATGAAGCCCACATTGAGCACAAAATAGATGGCCTCGTCGCCAAGAAATGAGCTGCCAATTCAGTATTCTCAATTATCAAAAACCGGTTTCGTTTAATAAAGGGTGCTTGATGTTGCATCATTGAGTTGATATTAAGTTGTCTCTAGTATGATTCTCCTCGAGGGGTTTAAACCACAGTTCTATCTAAAGTAGCTGGATGAATTGCACCAAATCTGCTATGTATTTCTCTGTCGTTATAGAGCATGTGCATAATCTTTCTTGAAATGATGTGTGGATTTACACACATTTGCTGTCCCTGGAGAATGGGGGATTAGAATTCGTCCTTCTTGGAACATATTTCATGTTCCACTGGTATCCTTGCTAATCGATCACCTCGGACCCTTCCAATTCCGTTGATGGGGCATCTGATCAAATTATTAGCTGCAAACAACGTGGTATTAAGGCTGGGGTAGATTGTGATGGCGGGTATGTATGCTAAAAGATGGATCTTAGAAAAGCTCGTTTCTTGAGATCGAGAGTACGTTTCTGGTGTTGAACCTGTTGAAGAAAATCCATTTCGCTCCTCTTAACAACAGTTTTGAGGGATTTAAGGGGCGGCTTTTGCCAATGGGCTTTCAGCCCACAGAGATCTAAAATTCATGTGTTTGGTAAAACGGTTTTGATAGACTATTTGCGGCCTTCAATCTAGCAGTAGCATTCTGGGTTCCTCGGCATGGTGAAAAGGTAAGTTTATGAATTTTTTTTGTTATCTTATTTTACATCTTCCCCCCCAATTCAATAATTATATTCCAATTTTTTGTCTTTTTCTATAATCAACTCCGATGAATCTTAATAATTGTTCGGTCACGCGTCTCCGTTAAGATTTCATCAATGGGCAGGGCAGGGCCGCACTTTAAGATCCATTCGGTAGGCCCACCAACTATGATTAAATTAAATTAAATTAAATTAAATTAAATGATCATTTAGATTTCTATGCTAAAATCCACTGGGTCTAGGAGGGCCAAGATTTCACGCGGCACCTAAAAGTCCATGCCTCAAGCCTAGGGGTTTGCAAAAGAACTAAGACCCGCCAGGACCGGATCGGCCCAGAACTAGTGGTTCCTAAAGGGACCGGTCCGATTCCCGATTCCAGTAAATTGGAATTGGTGGGTACTTGTTCCATGGGTAGATCAGCTCACCCATCCACCCGAACCGAACCGGTATTATATATATATTAATTTTTACCATAAAAATATATTTTTTTGGTTGAAGAAATAATTAAATTTTTGAAGCCCCATGTTTAGAATTCTTATTGTACTATTTGGAGCCCTAATTTCTTATTCGTTGAATAGCCCTTGCAATTCTTATTGTCGAAATTTTGAAGAGCATAACAAAGGTCAAGAAACAAATGGCTTGCATAGCATCTTTCAATTTCATCTTCTCTGTCCAACTCTTCAACACTATGACAAATTCGTGCATAGTTGATTGGTTGGTTTGAAAGAATCAAAAGTGAAGTTATAAGACTCTATTGCTTAGCCCAACATAGATGCCACATCAATTTGTTCTTTTGTTGCAAGTTTCTTCGACATTAAAATTAATTTGGTAATGCGAGAGACTTCGTAATTTTAGTTATAATCTCATATTATTCTTTTATCACCTCATAGTCAATAATTCAATAAAAGGCGACTATAAAAGCATGTTGGACTTCAAAAGTTTTGAATGTTATGTGCTTATTAACGTAATTGTAATCGAATTTAGTTCATCAATGCATATTAAATAGGCGTGATCGCTTATAAGACCGATTCCATGGATCCACCCGAGAATCGAACCGGGTGGTTCGTTTCTCAAGTGGATCCATGAAACTAACGGCAATTCTCAAATCCAATTTTTTGGAATTGATTCTTAGTGGGTGGTTTCCAATTTTAGAGTGGGAACTGCCCACTCGGACCATGTACACCCCTAATCAAGCCCGTCTTAATTGGATAATTTTGTGATTTTCAATATAAAATTGATTGGGCCCAAACGGTCGAGATTCGTGACTTGAGCATATTTATATCGCATTTTATATTAAAAATAAAACAATGGGAATTCTAAAAGGGAAAATGCTATGAAAAACTCCAAACTTTATCTCGTATAACACATTTACCCTAAACTTTTTTTATGACACAAAAAACTTCAAATTTTGCCCCGTGTGACACATTTACCCTAATTTTTTTTTTTTATGATATAAAAATCCCAAGCTTTGTCATGTGTAACACATTTACCCAAAACTTTTCGTCTTTTACTTTTTCTTTCTTTTTTCCTTTTTTTCCTCCTCCACCTTCGTCGGAGGAGACACCGGTGTTAGCCCTTGCCTAACTCAGGCAAGGGCTGCCCTCCCCAGATCTGACAAGAGCTGCCCTTGCTGGATTTGGCCAGAGTTGCCCTTGCCTACTAGGGCTAGGGCAATGGCGAGGGCCGCCCTCGCTCGACCTAGGGGAGGGCGGCCCCCAAGCGAGGGCGGCCCTCGATCGACGCTGGCGAGGGTGGCCCCCACCGGATCTGGGGAGGGCAGCCCTCGCCTGAGTCTGGCAAGGGTCGATGCCGGCGACTCCTTCGGTGGTGGTGGAGGAGGAAAAAAAAGGGAAGAAAGAAAAAGGTAAAAACAAGAAAAAAGAAAGAAAAAGTAAAAAGTAAAATACGAAAATTTCCTTTAAAATAAAAGTTTGGGGTAAATGTGCCACATAAGACAAATTTTGGGATTTTTTGCGTCACAAAAAAAAGTTTAGAACAAATATGTCACGTGAGTCAAACTTTAAGGTTTTTCGTGACATTCTTCCATTCTAAAATGAATTACTTCGAGTTGACAAAAAACTATAATTGCCTTGGAATTTGAAACCGGCGGCTTAGATCGAATCTAAAAGGTTTAAGGGTCCAGATTTCTTTCGGGGTTAGTGGTTTAAGAGGAAAAGCCAAAGAGGAGAAACATGGACGGCTGAGATAAAGATGAACAAAATCCAAAGGTGGAGAAGTGGGTAGAGCCATAGAGCGGTGCTAGGGTTTTGAGATTAGCCCGGCCATACTTAAGCGAAGCAAACCCTCGCTCCCATCGGTGTTGCAGCCTCAGCGAGCGAGACAGAGAGAGAGAGGGAGAGAGAAGGGGAAGAGATCAGAAATGGAGCCGAAGCAGAGCAGGAATCCGGAGCTGATCCGAGGGATTGGTAAGTTCTCGAGATCGAAGATGTACCACAAGAGGGGTCTGTGGGCCATCAAGGCCAAGAACGGCGGCGTCTTCCCCCGCCACGATCCCATCGCTAAACCATCCCCTGCCGCCGCCAAACCCCCAAAGTTCTACCCTGCCGACGACGTCAAGAAGCCTCTCCTCAACAAGCGCAACCCCAAACCTACCAAGCTCAGGTTCGTACCTGACTTTTGACTGTCTGCTTGTTCCCTTTATCTTATCGGGTATGCTTCTGTAGTTTAATTGTTGCATACAATCTAGCTTTGATGAATGTCTTGCGAGTACGTCTGGCCTAGAGGAGGGATGCTTCTATATAGATTTTTTGCGAGCAAATTTTACTCTTGTTTTTTTTTTTTTGGGGGGGGGGGTGTCGTAGAGCAAAATTTACACTACCACGACCCTTTCGGATGGTCATAAATAGACACCTTGCTTACAGCTAGACTGCTGCTGACATAGGAGGTGAAGTGCAATCTTGTTGTTGTACTCTTTGACGACTTTGGCATTATTGTCCCATCGGACTCTGTTCGTTTGTCATTGTGCAATGACTTAAGCTCTAGTCGGGTGCTTAGTCGGGTGCTTTTGCCTGCTGTTTAAGCATTTCCCTTGGTTCTATTTGTAGGGCAAGCATCACCCCCGGAACTGTACTGATTATACTCGCCGGGAGATTCAAGGGAAAGAGAGTTGTGTTTCTGAAGCAGCTCTCCTCCGGATTGCTCTTGATTACTGGTTGGCACTATATCCTCCCTTGCCTTCGTGTTATATGTATCTTTGTCCTACCTTGCGGTCCGAATTTTTTCCTTGTCTTTGCTGCTTTTGTCATTGATGCATTAGGTGTCCTGCTCTTAGTGACGTGGGCTCATTCACTCTATCACCTTGCTCGGATGCTTCCTGAATTTTGACTTTATATTGCAGGGCCATTCAAGGTCAATGGTGTGCCCCTAAGACGGGTGAATCAGTCTTATGTTGTTGCAACCTCCACAAAGGTTGATGTGTCAGGAGTTAATGTTGAGAAGTTTGATGACAAATACTTTGGTAAGAAAGTTGAGAAGAAGAAAACCAAAGGGGAAGGCGAGTTCTTTGAGGCAGAGAAGGAGGTCACTTTTCTTCTCCACTCAGGATATCTTTTTCCCTTGTATTTAGATGTTGTGGCTCTTCTGCACTCCATTATTTGTGTTGGTTCTTACCTGTTCTGGTTCTGATGTTCAGGAGAAGAATGTCCTCCCGCAAGAGAAGAAAGATGATCAGAAATCAGTGGATGTGGCATTGATAAAATCAATTGAGGGTGTGCCGGATTTGAAGACATATTTAGCTGCCAGATTCTCCTTGAAGGCAGGCATGAAGCCGCACGAGTTGGTCTTCTAGACAATTGTGAACTGTTTTTGGTTTCCCGACTTTCTATATTTCTCTCTCCAAATTTTGAGTTGGTTCAGGAAAATGTGACTGCTTTAAGATTATCGAGTTAAGTAGGTATCTCAATGTTTGTTGTGTAGTTAAATTTGGTTGGATGGATTCTTGTTATTCGTCTTTCCCTTTCCCTCCATTTGAGTCATGAGTTCACGATTCCAAGGAATCCCATATGCCAAAATTGATTCCCTTTTTCTCCCAAATGCAGAAAATTAGATGGGCTATGCTGTGTTCATTTTCATGTCTAAGTGCAGAGATTTGATTAACACCAGGCACTTCATTTTTGGATTTGGGGACCTGAGTGCGGTGTCCAGTCTCTGGTGGTGTTTGCTTGTTAAAGCATTTGAGAATTATGAAGTCATTCGATTGGGTTGGGGCAATGCAGGATTTGTGGGTTCCTGAGATTACAAGGTGCTTAACCTTGGTTGTTGTCACGTAGAGGGTGACTGAACTAAGGAGGGGGGAGCCTCTTTTGTCTATTGCTTGCAATACATCACCCGACATGTTCCACTTTGCTTCTTTCTATATGTAGAAATCGCCAGGTGCCACAAATCATTCTTATGCATTATTTTGCATTCTGGACATGGACCAATATGCTAATAAGATGGCCAATTCTATCTGACCATATACTTTTCCCGTTCCCGGCACTAATTGGGTGTGTGGGGCATTGTTTTGACGGCCATGCGAGATGCCTGCGGCTCAACTTTCATTGGAAAGGTTACCGTGTGTCAATTTTCATTGTTGGCAACCGAAGGAAAGTAAGAGGTGCTCACCTCGCCCCGTACTGGTTCAATTGTAAGGCCGGTTAGCATCATTCGATAATCTTACCTTTTGTTTTCAAAGATGAAAAGAGAAGAAAGAAAAGGTTCACGAGGTGTTCTTTCCCTTTTCTTCACTTTATTTAAATTTCGGAAGAAACTTACTGGAAAGAAATGTAGAAGTGAGAAGGCACAAATTGCGCAGACTGAAAAACGTCATGGGGATCAAAAACGTGCCGTGCGTAAATTGGGGGAGCAACTTCTCTCGATGGACAATTAAAGCACAGGCTCTTGAGCGCAATGAATAAACAAAGCGGGTGGGCGAATTTGGTTTATGCAAGTAAAAGGAATTAATCGGAAGAAGTAACATCATGAGGACGAGATTAGAAAAAAAATTTACGGAAATTACGAGAGAGAAAATTGAGGTTTGTTGGGAGGGCGCTAAACGAGGGCTTGTTGAAAATTCCCTCGCCACGGACCCAGAGAAGCACCGTCAGTCATCTCTCTCTCTCTCTCTCTCTCTCTCTCTCTCTCTCACACACACATATATATAGAAAAAGCCTATTCGTCATTTCTTTCTATCTCTCCTGTCCTTCTCTCTCTCTGTGCGTGGGCGCCTGGAGACGGGAAGGACTAGAACGTTCCAATCCCTTCCGGGTGCGCTTAATTAGGGTTTTTGCAGGGCGGGGGGGTTTAAGCATCGGCATCAAACCCACGCCCTTCCTCCCTCCCTCCTACTGGATTGCGTTGCGTTCCTTCCTTGCGAGCGGTTTCCAGTTTCCTCGGGGGAGCAGCAGGCAGGCCACCCAAATGGTTCGCTCCAATGGCGCCAAGCTCGTCCATTTGTTCGCTCGCCGCTCCCTCTCCTCACGCCTCTTTAACGACTCCACTCCCTCCGTACGCTCTTTCTCTCTTCCTTTCTCCCCCTCTCTTTTCGCCTAATCCTTAAATGTGCGAATTCAGTGTGCGTACGCTCTTGTTTGCCCTTTGCCGTTTGCAGATATTCAATTCGGTGCTCCGAGGCGATCTTAGGAGGTTCGGTACTGGATCTTGGGTGGCCAATCGGATTTCTAGCGGTTTTACGTCTTCCCCTGGTACCTTCTCTCTCCCCCCCCAACTGTTTCGCTTCCCCCTTTTTTGGTTGCTCTTTTGTTTCCGTTTGTCATTCCTTTTGGCTTCCTTGGTTGGGTGACGCAGGCAATTTGAGGGCTTCTTTTCTCTCGGGCGCCTCCCATTCCATTTTGGGTTCTACAAGATCAATTCATGGCACCGGTAACTTATCTTCTTTTCCGAGTCTTTCCCTCCTTCCCTTGCTATCTTACTCGTGAATTTGTTTTCACAGAATGAACCTACAAATTTTCTATTAACAAGAGTCATTATGATTATCTCGTTGAGCCATATGTTTAGCCAACGTATTCCTGTTTGACTGACTTTGAATTACTTCCTTACGGATGGGAGTCGATTTTCCATTGCCAATTTTTTCTTGGGAAATTGATATTAATATGTCATCATTATTTCCTCCCTTGAGCTTCTTTGCGTTATAGTGCCTCCACGATCCTATTGTGCTTGGTTCTGTCTCCGTATTCTATCTTGGTGTTGATATATATATTTTCCCCCTTTTTCTGTTGAACCAGCAATTAGGTATGCCTCGGATTATTATGAAATACTTGGCGTACACAAGGATGCAAGTCCTTCTGAAATCAAGAAAGCATACTATGGGGTATGTTCATGTCCTTCATTTGCTGTCTACCTTTTCATTTCAATTTCTTCACCTCTTTAGTCTTTCTGGGGATATGTTTTTCGGTTTCTTTGTTCAGATGTGGATTTTTTTTTTTTTACATGGCTTCTTCTTTTGATATCGTCTCCATTTTTCTCAACTTTTCAAATAAGTAATTTTGTCCCGTTTACCATTTGGCAGCTAGCAAAAAAGCTCCATCCAGATACTAATAAAAGTGATCCTGAGGCTGAAAAGAAATTTCAAGAAGTTTCAAAAGCTTACGAGGTAAGTCTTTAAATATTTATTGGCTGGCTATTTCAAAAGCTTATGAGTAAGTATTTAATATTTATCGACTGGATGGCAATGGAGTATATTCATCCTTGCGAAAGGAATGATAAAAATTTTTGTTTGCAGGTTTTAAAAGATGAAGAGAAGCGACAGATATATGACCAGGTGCTAGAAATTGGACTGCTTTTTAGTTTGCACGCACAATAATATTTTGTTCGCTTCTCTTGTGTTAGAGTGTTGGAACCGAGTATTGACTTGTGGCGATTAGTTGTCATCTTTCCCATTATCATGTCCTTGCATTCAATTACTCTTTCTTCCGTTGTTACAAAATAATATCTTATTGGGATTTACACCAAAATTTGTGGCATGCTTGTGTAGTTTGAGTAATGAAAGCTGCTTCCATTGTCATCGCTTTCTGATAATTGGAATAGTGTGATACTCATGTCTGAAAATATCATAATGGATTTTTTCCGCTTATTTGATAATGATAGAAATTGTTCCAAGCGTTATTTTCATTCACTGCCATAGAAATGACTTACATCCTAGAGTGGTAGATTTTGGCCTCCTTTAGTATATTGTCTTGCATGTTCATGGCCCTTCTGAAGACAAAAGTTGCTTTGCTTCCTGCTTAGTCAAAACTGCTTTGTGTTGAAAAATATGGAGGTTTGGTATCTATTAGGTGTCTTGCATATCTTGGATCCTTCAACCTTCTAGGATGGAGTTCTTTTTCAGTCAGATCGAATTGAAACTGTCTCTGAAATGATTTGCTTCTCGAATTTTACGTTTGGCTTGTTGCATCATATTTGTGAACGTCTTCATGAACAGAGAATTTTCGTCTTGCAGATGGCCTCCTGTGACGGTAAGTTTAATCATCTACCTGTGCTCTTGATATATGCTAGATAGCATGCATGAGTCCTAACCACCTGCCTTTGAAATGAAAGAGAGTTGTTTATTCTCATGGTTGCCTCCTGTTGATTTTCTTTATTTTATCCTGTCTATTGGAGTTTTAAGGAAAAGATTCCAATAATAATTGTAAAAATCATACTATTACGAGCTTATTCTTGCTTTGTTGATCATTGCATGTATATGGCTCATCTTTAACTTTATTTTTAGTCATGCTCTCTTGTTTATCTCCTTTGTGGCATCTGTTGCACAGAATGAGTATGCATGATGGTGTGCTATAAATTTTCAGGTTGGCCATGAAGCTTTTGAACAGCAAGGGAACCCTGACTTTGATCCTGCATTTCGTGGATTTAATAATCCATTCGAGGATCTTTTTAATGGAGATGTAATAATCTTGTTCTTAGTTGGCTTCATTTACTTGTTGTTTTTCTTCTAAAATTTCACAAGAGCTGCTAGAGATGTCTTGCTTATTTTTGGAGTGCTGAGCAGCTATTGTTCTATCCTGTTTTTCTTGGATGTACACTGTTGAATTCAATTTTTCAGTCAACAAATTGACAGCATCGTAATGGAACTGGTGGAGGTTATTATGAATGCAAGTTAATTGCATGTACAAAGATAAATTGCAAAAATGATGTACTTGGGGGACTCAACCTAGAATATTTACTTGGATAAGGCATGTTTAAGTAGCTTGCACGTGGCTATTGCTCACTTGTGCCTCGAGGGGCATCCAGTTACTTTATGCATCTTCATTGTGTAGAACAACTTTGTTTTTGGTTAGGTGATACTTGGTTCGTGTTGTCTGTCTTGTAAATTGATTATAAATACTTCCAGTTGCTTAGCTTTTTTATTTTCTGAGATCTGGTGCTGATCTTGACTGTTGAATTCTTTCTGTTGTATAGACATTTTGCCGTCATCTTTAACATTTACTTTTCAAGATGTTATTCTTTCCTGAAATTTAATGAATTATTTTGCACATCTTTGGCGATCACTGGATGGAGAGCAGATATTCAATATGTTTAGGCAAAGATTTGGTGGCCAGGATGTGAAGGTATGTCAAGTTTTATCTGTTACTGGTGTTCATAGTATGTGTTCATGTGTGAGAGTTTAACTTTGCATATAATTATGATTCCATGTTTGCCCATAGGTTTCTGTTGAGCTGTCTTTCATGGAAGCTGTCCAGGGATGCACTAAAACAATTACATTTCAAGCCCCTTTAACTTGTCAAACCTGTGGTACGTGTTTCCTCTTAATTTATTTGATGCCCTTATCCACTACCTTAGGCTCTTTTTTTTGGCCCCAATAGAAATACTGTTTACAAATTAGTAATCCCTTCTTTTATCTTCTGTGGTTTGGCAGGTGGAACTGGTGTACCTCCTGGGACAAAACCAGAAAATTGTAGGCGCTGTGGTGGTGCAGGGGAGGTGCTCTCTGATGACAATATGATTGTGTATTTTGATAGCCAAAAAATTTCGTGTGGCTGAAGTATTCTCTTGCTTAATTGCAGACATACATGCAAAGAGGCATGTTTAGTATCCGTCAAACTTGTAGTCAATGCGGAGGATCTGGAAAAACTGTCTCGGTATGTGAATCATCCTTATTCATGTAGACATTAAATCTTTTCGGAAATAGCCAAACTTCTCCTTCACGCTACTAGGATTTGCTTGATAGTTTGTTTGAATCAGTGGCATTAATGGTATGTTTTTGGTATACTTGCTGCACGGGCTTTGTGAAGGAACTATTGGAAGACTACTGGCCAGTGTTAACTATTGTTGCTTGCTGTTTTTATCTCACTTACTCACTTACTCTGTATTTAATTATTGTGTTAAGAAACATATTAGACTAGTCCTCTTGCTTCCTTGGCAATTTTGTTCTAGGTTCGTTTATACCTTTCAGAGTGGCTGTGCTGCATGCCTGCCAGCTCAACCTGCAGAATTTGACCTTGTAGGTCTTTCTAGACAACAGTTTATGTATGCCAAAATTACTTTGTTTTCCTTGTTTTTGTACCCTTAATCATCCAACAATTATAGATTGGAAGGTCATAGTTATACTTTGCGTATGAAGCATCAGGTCACATAGAAGAGGTGAACATGGCTGATTTATAATGCAGAACTGTGTTTGAGATAGGTAGAATCTTGAAAGTTATCTGTAAACGATGACTGCTTTTATGTGGAGTCTGAACTCTTAAGAGTTGTGGTTGGTTGTTTGACGTCTCTGTCTTTTATTGATTAGTAGAATACTCCTAACTGATTAGAGAGGAAAGCTCCGGAATAGCTGTAAATGATGATTTCTTTTATGTGGTGTCTGAACTCCAGAGGAACATATATCTTTGGTTGCTTGGTGTCTCTCTTTTCTTCAGAACTAAGATAATTTTCATTGGTTATGGAGGAAAGATCTAGAATAATGAGAAAAGACTGTAATTTGTGAGGCCTCTTTTTTGTGTGTGTGCATGCGCGTGCCTCCCGAAAAAGGTGAAACGAGGTATGTCAGAGTAACAACATGAGGCTTGTTGCTTACCATGGAAAATGCAATTTAATTTTCTTGTTCATTTGGAGTTTACAAGAACAAAATTCTAGATATGTTAGATAAATTGATAAATGGATGTTGCGTTACCTTGGTGTATGGCCACGACTACATGGTTGTCCTTTTTTCATTAAAGATAATGTGTTAAAACTTTTTTCCAACTTGCAAGTAAATTTTGTAAATTGATTGTGTTGATATTCTCTTTTTGTCTTTGAATTAATCTCTACATATTTTTAATGCCTAAGTTGTACTAGCTTATTTTGCTTCTTAATTTGAATATTTTTGTTATTGTGTATCAGAGCTTTTGCAAGGCATGCAAGGGTCAAAGGATTGTAATGGGATCAAAATCAGTCAAATTGGATATTATGCCAGGTACTTTAACTGGATGGACTTAATTTGCTAGGAGCATGGTTTTAATGCTTCCCTTTTCAGATATGTCAGTGTTCAAATCCAGACCAGCCAAATACCGTTCAGGTTGTGGGTTGGCACAGTTGAACCAGCAGTGATGTTTTCATGTTTACATGGAGAACATCTGTTTAGGTGATAGAGGTGCGCACCTCCGACACTAGGGTCTAAGGTTCTAGTCCCATTGGTTTCAGCTTTGCAATTTGTCTTGTTGCATGGTGCTTATGGGTCAGACAATTTAAGTCCCAATTTGAGCCCATGTGGAGTCAAGCCTAGAGATATGGTCATTTAAACCAATGCACACACTAGAAAAGCAAATTAATGCCCAAGAGGCCAAGGCCCTGTGGTAGGGTTGGCCCTGTTTGGAAAGGTAGACCAGTTCACTTGTGCTGTGGTTGATTCAGTAGTCAAACCCAGGTTCTGGGTTTTTGCTATAGCTGGTTCAGCTAAATAATGGGACCAGACTACCAGCTGTTTCTCAGTTCAATCTGTTGAACTGGCCATCCGATCCAGGAGGCTAAGACCCCAAAATCGGGTTGATTTAGTTTGAAGACATGGACTGGTTCACTGTGCCAGAGTTGAATCAGTGGTCAATCCCCAGTTGGTCTGTGTTCTGACCATTACTAGTTCAGCCAAATACCTGGACCAGACTATCGGCTGGTTGTCAGTTCAACCAATTAATCTGACCACCCAGTTCAGGTTCAATGTCTGGTACAAAAAATAGAAGCTTCTTTGCCTATATTTGTTGGATAGTCTTTTCTTCCCACAAATAGCCTCTTCAAAATCTTCTCGTAATAGGGACATATCATTTCTTGGGCTTTTAAGCTGAATCAGAAGTGAGTGGATTTATTTATTTTGAGTGCCATTGAGTGCTGATGAATAAGTAGGGTGTTGTCTGTGGCAACTCTTAATGCCTGGATGTTTTTGTTATATTCTTTATCACTGTTTGTTGCATTCGTCAGAATTGTAAACTGGGCATGGATAGAAAATGATGATTACATGGAGAGTTCAATCTCAGGAGCTCATTTTAAGATGCTTTATATATCTCTCCCATCATTTATTTGTCATGATGGGTACCCTTCCCTCTGGGGAGTTGCTTGGCTTGGGTATTACTGCTTAATCCTTAATTAAAGTTTTTATCAGTAACTATCATCACTAGTTGACACTGTGCAACATAGACTCCTTTTGTTGAGTATGGGTATGTTGCATGAAGTGAGATTATGTTGGCTTCTACTTGTGAGTGCAAACTTTTTATATATCTGGAGGATGGATGCAATGGATATTATTTCGTATAGATTGTGTTTTCTCTTCTGTTGCACATTCGTGTAGATTAATAAGTTGTGAGGAGGTGGAGAGAACAGATCCTTTTGCTGTCATTAATGCGATGCCCATTAATGTACCTGTTAGCTGTTCTGGTGATCTAGATGGTTGGTTCATGACAATACCTCTCTATTTCAGGGGTAGATGACAATGATACCATGAAAGTGAATAGAAGTGGTGGTGCAGATCCTGATGGAAACCAACCTGGAGATCTTTATGTGACCATTAAGGTACTTGCGGTACACCTTAATTGCGTATTATCTTCTACTTTTGAAACGCCATCTGCTGTGGTCTAGAACATCGGTTCCCGTTGCATAATTACCTTGCAATTGCACTTCTTGCAGGTCCGTGAAGATCCTGTTTTCCGACGAGAAGGTGCCGATATCCATGTCGATGCTGTTTTGGGAGTCACACAGGTGCAACTGCTTTACTATATTAAGAGCAATTTTGGACATTATAGTAATGGAAACTTTGAACTGTGTGCAATAATGATAAAGCAATATCCTACACTCCTGTCTTTGTCTGACTCAGGATTTTAGAAGCTGGCCGTAACCAGAAAACCATAATTATGAGATTCTTTTTCTTCTATCTAACTGTGCATCTTTGCATGTGTTGTTGATGCTTTGTTCATGCTAATGGGTGACTACTGGTTCTCTGCAGGCAATTTTGGGAGGAACCATCCAAGTTCCTACTCTGACAGGAGATGTAGTCCTCAAGGTTGGTCTGAATTTCAGTGGAACTTGGCCAACAGGTGTTGGCTTTATTGTTGTCCTGTTCCATTATCATGGCTAAACCAGTGTTTGCATTTGACTTGCAGGTCCGTCCTGGTACCCAGCCTGGTCAGAAGGTTGTTTTGAAGAAAAAAGGTAGAAATTTTCTTGATTTCCAGCAAACAAGTATTTATTTAGTGGATAGGTTTGCTTTTATATGTATGGTTTTGTAACGGCTACTTTTGTTGGAGCTTTACAATCTAATTTTTATTTGAGAGAAAATATGTGGAAACTGCAATATTCTCCTATGTTGAATTTACTTGTAGCACCAATAAAGTCTTTCCCTTTGTGATGTCTGCAAATTCTTTTCACATCATTTCTGCTTTCTGCTACACTTGCAAATCAGTAGATAGTTATTTTAGCATACTAAAGGAGAAACCTCCATGTGTCAGCCCGGGGTACTACGTGCAAACAGTAAATCTGTTCATTTATCCTATGTAGAGCTTTACTGCACTTGCTCGCGATAATCTAATTTTTGTGCATTTTTGACAGGGATTAAAACTCGGGGCTCTTTTTCTTTTGGCGACCAGTATGTGCATTTCAATGTCAGCATTCCAATGTATGTTCTCTGTGCTTTGCTTGTGATTTGCTTAGTCATCTAGTAGTACTGGAAGTTTTGGATAGGGGGAGATAGTAGTAAGGTAACATGCATTATGCAACTTGTTGCAGGAATTTAACCCAGAGACAAAGGGAGTTAATTGAAGAGTTCGCGAAGGAAGAGCAAGGTGAATACGACAAACGTACAGCAGCAGGTGCGTCTGGCTAGGAGAAATGTCGACTCTCTTCCTTTTCACTTGAGACTGCCATCAGAATGGAGATTGAAAAGGAGTTGTTGGTCTCTGCAATTTTGTAGGATGAAGTATTTCTGCTTTTGATTACATTGACAACAAATGTATTTTTTTCAAAATAATTGACACTTAAATAGATGAGGCTGAATTTCCTTTCGCACTGAGGGTAATGTTACTGTAAATATTTAAACTAAATATTTTGATAAGCTAGCTACTAGGAACATGTAAGTTCATTGAATGACTAGAATTCCTCGATTGTAACACTGAGTTATGTGGATTTATGCCTATGCACATTCAGATACTTTTGGGTGGACCGTGAACACCATTTTGTTTCAATGGCATGAGATCACTTGGTTCTCTTTTCTTGTAAAGCTGTTAGCAATAGCATTAATTCATGTTGGCTGGCCGGGCTGGGCAAGCAATGCATTCTTTGATTCAAATGGTCGCAATATGCCATTTAAAATTTGAGAAAGTAGTTGGAAAAGGTTTATTATTCAAAATATGCAGCATAGACACTCTGCGCTTTCCCCCCTTTTCTGGATGAGCATGTATCCTTTCAGATTAATGATTATATGCAATCTGCGAAGCTAGTCACGACACACCATAGGAATGACAGATATACCGGAGGGCAAGAATACTTGTCTCTGCCTGGCTGTGGCTGTACGGCTATGCTTGGAGAACAGCTGCTCTAGTCTGGTGTTATTTGAGATCTCTCATATTGAATTTGATGGTCATCCAATTTGAAGCTAAATGTACATCAAGTTTAAACGTACCTACTGATTGATTGAGAAAAAAATGTTCAATATGTAAAATTGGTCAGCTATTTCCCAAAGGATCTTATTCTCAGATTGGCAATGTATGTGAAGGAAAGCTCCAGTGGTGAGAGTCAGTGAGACACGCACAAAGAAGACGAATGCACAATAATTAGTCTGTCTAATCATCTGGATTAGAGTCCACTTACATATTTCAAGGCCTCCTCCCATTCTGTATGCTTGCCCGCGGTTGGAACTCATCATCGACAAGCTTTTAACATCTTCATTATCTCATCGATTCCCGATCAATCCAGCATCCGGTTCCTCAAACATTCTAATTTTTGCCTTTTCGTTTTGGCCAAGTACTCGCTTATATTATGTATACATACATATATATCCAATTAAATATAATTATTACTTTCCCTAAAGCAATTGCAGGAGCTCATCTATAAAGCAAGGCCAAGCTGGAATTACCAAAGGTACAGTGTCCATTGTGTTAGATAAATCAGATTGGAGTCAAAGTCCGCTCGGCTTTTGTATTTAAATTTCATAATTTATGTAATAGATGGGCTCAACAAGCCCAGTCCACTATCTTATTTCCCCTTCACTTGAAGAAGAGGACGGCAGAATAGAGATAAAACAAGGCAAAGAAGCAAAAGCAAAAACGAGAGAGGAGAGAAAGAGAAGGAAAAGAAGAAAAGGGGAAAAGGAGAAAATTTTTGGTGTGCTCACGATCCGGATGATTCACCAAGCCAACTTAACACCATTTTACGACGTCGGTAAGTGATTAAGGCATTGAATCGTCTTTTGAAAGGAATAGTCATAATTAGGACTTGAAATTCGGAATTAATGAGAATTTGTGCAACGAAGTCCGATTTTTGACATGCTACAATAACCCCAACTCAGCCACTCCAAAATCTCATCAAAAACGGCTGAAATTCAGCTCCAAAGTTACCATTCAGAATAGGACCAAAACATGTGCCAAATTTGAAAATTTCATTATGGACAAATTGAGATTTGCAAAATGCTCCAACTTCATAACATCCCAAATTATCATTCCCATAAAAATTCGCAACTCAACAACTCAAAACTAGGACTTCGCCACACAAATCCTCACTAATTCTGAATTTCAAACCCTAATTGCGACTATTCTTTTCAAAAGACGATTAAAGGCTTTAATTTATCGGCGTCATAGAATGGTATTGAGTTGGCTTGCTGAGTCGTCTGGATCGTGAGCAAACCAAAAATTGTCTCTTTCTCCCCCTTTTCTTCTTTTCCTTCTCTTTCTCTCCTCTCTCGTTTCTGCTTCTTTCCCTTTTTCATTTTAGTTCTGCCGTCCTCTTTTTCAAGTGAAGGGGAAATAAGATAGTTGGCTGGGCTTGGACCTTTAAGAGGCATGAGTTGGGCTTGTTGAGCCCATCTATTACAATTTAAATCAAGATAATAGAGAGTAAACTCATTTTATCACAATTGAATTTCATAGAGATATACTTCACTCATTATCAGGTAGATAATTAAAAAAAAATTATTAATTAGTTGTGGAATGAGAGTACAAAAGTATAACATTACCCAACTGCCCTTGTTTAATTATAAAAGGTGAAATTTTCCAAACTTTAGTGCAACGAACAAGTCTTTTTGCAACTAGGAGAGCGTGATTCCATACAAGCTCTAACCTTCTTCTTGTTCACTTCAAACTTTCTTGGTATCTACATGAATTCAAATATGAAAATAAAAAAATTCAATTATATTTGAATTTGATTTTTTTCCTTTTAAAAAGAGCATACATCCTCTCATAATTACAATATAACAATGAAACGTTGATAAAGGAACAACATTATACAATGACATTCTTGATTTTATGAATATGATAAAAAAATATTCCATCTTTGATCTCGATCCGAAGATTATAACCAGGATCGTATGCCGAGCAAATAGAAAAGAAACAACCGACATTGCAGAGCCCTGACACGACGGACAAAGAGGACCCTCCAAGGCAACGCCTGACGCAACTTGCACTGCATCCATATGGGAAGGGATCAAGAGAAAAGATAATGCACACTTTAGTGCGCATGACCCAGTTTTGTCAGCATTAACACCCATACCCATGGACGACCACAATAATAAAGCCACCACGAACATCATCGAACCCATTCTGGAAGTCGTTACCTTCATGGCCTCTCTCTCCCCCTCCCTCTCTGTCTTTTATTTTTGGTCACAACACCCTTTCTGTCTCTCAACGATTTTTGAGAACTTGAAATGAACTGCATTTATATACTCGGAGAAAGGTACAAAGAAGAGAAAGATTATCTTTTTTTCATCGACTAAAAATTAGTTTCATCGACCTATCATCTAACCGGAGAAAGGTACAAAGAAGAGAATGATTATGTTTTTCATTAACTGAAAATAAGCTTGACCTATCATCGAATCGGAGAATAGGGAAATTTAGCTGTGCATCGAAATTTCTTTCTCTTACCAAATTTCAGAGTCTAGTAAAAAGTGACAACAAGCCGCATTCTATTGTGAGATTTTCTTCCAAAATAAGGGTGCCTATCAAATTTTATTTCATCAACAAGTTTCTTTTTAAGGGGCCCTATATTTCTCATTGGGGAGTCCCCCCAGTAAGTGGAGAAATTTATTTATTTATTTATTTTTCTTTTTGGGTCCTTGACATATCATCTTATCCATTGAACACTATATTATATGTATCAATGATTAAATTGAATTGATTTCACAAAGCTATTTTTAAACTATAGAGACCCAGGGAAAAAAAAAAACGCTGTATTCGTTCCCTAATTTGAGATGGCGTATGTCATGTTTTGTATTTACACTGTGAAAGTGTTATATTAATTAAATTTTCTTAGGTGGTTGTTATTTTTGCCCAAATCAAGCGTGATCTTGCCTCTTCAACTGTGGTAATAAGCCACATATGTAAGGGGCTAGAGCTAGTAGCGAATGGGACACAAATGATCGAATAGTTGTCATGAAAACTTCATCCTTCTATCTGTGAAAACTCCGCGGGAGGCTTTTAAAATGAAGTCTTGAATGGAGATGAGGTTGAAATTAATGGCAAGTGATAATCGTAACATATAGTTCATCACAGTTCATAAACTAAATTGTTATTGTCCCAAGTTTGGATATTCCGAATGATGGACAAACAACATCCTAGGAAGAAGGAACTCAACGAGTCAAATACTACAGGATTCAGGCAGCTTTTTCTCGACCACTACTACTCAAGTTCTTCACCTCTTTGGTCTTTCTGGGGATATGGTTTCAGTTTGTCCAGATGTAGATTTTTTTTTTTTACATGGATTCTTCTTTTGATATCGTCTCCCTTCTTCTGCACTTTTCGATTAAGTAATTTTTCCTGTTTACTGTTTGGCAGCTAGCAAAAAACTCCATCCAGATACTAACAAAAGTGACCCTGAGGCTGAAAAGAAATTTCAAGGAGTTTCAAAAGCTTACGAGGTGAATCTTTAAATATTTATTGACTGGCTGTTTCAAAAGCTTACGACGTAAGGGTTTTATATTTATAGACTGAATGACAATGGAGTATATTCATTCTTGTGAAAGGAATGATAAATTTCTTTTGTTCACGGGTTTTAAAAGATGAAGAGAAGGGATGAACATATGACCAGATGCTAGAAATTGGACTGCTTTTAAGTTTGCGTGCACAATAATATCTTGTTCGCTTCTCTTGTGTTAAGAGTGTTGAAACCCAATTATTGACTTGGGGCGATTAGTCTTCATCTCTCCATTATCATGTCCTTGCATTCGGTTACTCTTTCTTCTATTGTTACTAAATAGTATCTGATTGAGATTTAAACCAAAATTTGTAGCATGCTTGTGGAGTTTGAGTAATGAAAGCTGCTTCCGTTGTCATCCCTTTCTGATAATTGGAAAAGTGTTATACTCATCTCTGAAAATATTGTAATGGATTTTTTCCGCTTATCCAAGAATGATAGAAATTGTTACAAGTGTTATTTTCATCCACTGCCATAGACATGACTGACATCCTAGAGTGATAGATTTTGGCCTCCTTTAGTTCATTTTCATGCACGCTCATGGGCTTCTGAAAACAAAAATTGCTTTATTTCCTGCTCAGTCAAAAATGCTTTGTGTTGAAAAATATGGAGGTTTGATATCTATTAGGTGTCTTGCATATCTTGGATCCTTTGACCTTCCATGATGGGGTTTTTTTTTAGTCGGATCGAATTGAAACTGTCTCTGAAATGATTTGCTTCTCAATTTCTACGTTTAGCTTGTTGCATCTCCTTTTATAATTTTATCACCATATATTTGTGAACGTCTTCATGAACAGAGAATTTTCGTCTTACAGAAGATCTCCTGTGACTGTAAGTTTGATCATCTACCTGTGTTCTTGATATATGCTAGATAGCATGTGTGAGTCCTAACCACTTGCCTCTAAAATGAAAGAGAGTTGTTTTTTCTCATGGTTGCCTCCTGTTGATTTTCTTTATTGTATCCTGTTTATTGGAGTTTTAAGGAAAAGATTCCAATAATAATTGTAAAAATCATACTATTATGAGCTTATTCTTGCTTAGTTCATCGTTGCATGTGTATGGCTTATCTTCAACTTTAGTTTTTAGTTATGTCTCTTCTTTATCTCCTTTGCGACATCTGTTGTATAGAATGAGAATGCATGATGGTGTGCTATAAATTTTCAGGTTTGCCCTGAAGCTTTTGAACAGCAAGGGAACCCTGACTTTGACCCTGCATTTCGTGGATTTAATAATCCATTCGAGGATCTTTTTAATAGAGATGTAATAATCTTGTTCTTACTTGGCTTCATTAACTTGTTGTTTTTCTTCTAAAATATCACAAGAGCTGCTAGAGATGTCTTGCTTATTTTTTGAGTGCTGAGCTGCTATTGTTCCATCCTGCTTTTCTTGGATGTATACTGTTGAATTCAATTTTTCAGTCAACAAATTGTCAGCATCGTGGTGGAACTGGTGGAGGTTATTTTGAATGCAAGTTAATTGCATGTACAAAGATGAATTGCATTAATGATGTACTCGGGGGACTCAGCCTAGAATATTTACTTGGATAAGGCATGTTTAAGTAGCTTGCACCTGGCTATCGCTCACTTTTGCCTTAAGGGCATCCGGCTACTTTATGCATCTTCATTGTGTAGAACAACTTTATTTTTGGTTAGGTGATCCCTGGTTAGTGTTGCTTTTGTTTTGTAAATTGATTATAAATACTTTCAGTTGCTTAAATTTTTTATTTTCTGAGATCTGGTGCTGATCTTTCTGTTGTGTAGACATTTTGCCTTCATTTTTAACATTTACTTTTCAAGATGAAATTTAATGAATTCTTTTGCACATCTTTGGCAATCACTGGAGGGAGAGCAGATATTCAATACGTTTAGGCAAAGATTTGGTGGCCAAGATGTGAAGCCATGTTAAGTTTTATCTGTTACTGGTGCTCATCATATTTGTTTGCGTGTGAGAGTTTAACTTTGCATATGATTATGATTCCATGTTTGCCCGTAGGCTTCTGTTGAGCTGTCCTTCATGGAAGCTGTCCAGGGATGCACTAAAACAATTACATTTCAAGCCCCTTTAACTTGTCAAACCTGTGGTACATGTTTCCTCTTAATTTGTTTGGTGTCCTTATCCACTAGCTTAGGCTCTTTCCTTTTTGCCCGAATAGAAATACCATTTACAAATTACTAATCCCTTCTTTTACCTTTTGTGTTTTGGCAGGTGGAACTGGTGTACCTCCTGGGACAAAACCAGAAAATTGTAGACACTGGAGGTGCTTTCTGATGACAATATGATTATCTATTTGGAAAGCGAAAATTTTTTATGCGGCTGAAGCATTCTTTTGCTTAATTGCAGACATACATGCAAAGAGGCATGTTTAGCATCCGTCAAACTTGTGGTCAATGAGGAGGATCTGGAAAAACTGTCTTGGTATGTCAATCATCCTTATTCATGTACACATATTAAATCTTTTCAGAAATAGCCAAACTGCTGCTTCGCGCTACTAGGATTTGCTTGATAGTATGTTTGAATCAGTTTAATAAGTATGTTTTCAGTATACTCACTTTGTGGTTTTGTGGAGGAACTATTGGAAGACTACTGGCCAGTGTTAGCTATTGTTGCTTGCTGTTTTTATCTTACTAACTCCTTTGTATTTAATTATTGTGTTAAGAAACATATTAGACTAGTCCTCTTGCTTCCTTGGCAATTTTGTTCTAGGTTCGGTTATTCCTTTCAGAGTGGCTGTGCTGCATGCCTGCCAGCTCAACTTACAGAATTTGACCTTATAGGTCTTTCTAGACGATAGTTTATGTATGCCAAAATTTCTTTGTTTTACTTGTTTTTGTACCCTTAATGATGCAACAATTACAGATTAGAAGTGTCATAGTTATACTACGTATATGAAGCATTAGGTCACATAGAAGAGGTGAATTGGGGAATAGACATATGTATGTTAAATGTCGTCCTGAACAAGGCTGATTTATAATGCAGAACTGTGTTAGAGATAGGTAGAATGTTGAAAGTTAGCAGTAAACGATTACTGCTTTTATGTGGAGTCTGAACTCTAGAGTTATCTTTGGTTGTTTGACGTCTCTGTCTTTTATTGATTAGTGAAATACTCCCAAATGAATAGAGAAGAAAGCTTCAGAATAGCTGTCAATGATGATTTCCTTTATATGGTGTCTGAACTCCAGAAGAACGTACATCTTTGGTTGCTCAGCGTCTCTCTTTTCTTCAGAAGTATGACAATTATAATTGGTTATGGAGGAAAGATCTAGAATAGTGAAAAAAAAAAAAAAAAAAAAAAAAGAGTACAAATTGTGGGGCCTCTTGTGTATGTGTGTGCGCCCCCCCCCCAAAAAAAAAAAAAAGAAGAAGAAGAAGGTGAAACAAGGTATTTCAGATTAACTACGTGAGGCTTGTTGCTTGCCATGGAAAATGCTATATAATTTTCTTGTTCATTTGGAGTGTACAAGAACAAAACTGTAGATATGTTAGATAAATTGATAAATGGATGTTGCATTACGTTGGTGTATGGCCACGGCTACATGATTGTCCTTGTTCGGTCAAAGATGATGAGTTAAAACTTTTTTTTGACGTACAAGTACAATTTGTAAATTGATTGTGATGATATTCTGTCTTTAAATTAATTTCTACATATCTTTAATGCCTGAGTTGTGCTAGCTTATTTTGCTTAATTTGGATATTTATGTTATTGTGTATCAGAGCTTTTGCAAGGCATGCAAGGGTCTAAGGATTGTTATGGGATCAAAATCAGTCAAATTGGATATCATGCCAGGTGCTTTTACTTGATTGACTTAATTGGCGAGGAGCACGGTTTTTATGCTTCCCTTGTCAGATATGTCAGTGTTCAAATCCAGACCAGCCAAAAATCGTTCAGGTTGTGGGTTGGCAGTTGAACCAGTGGCGATGTCTTCATGTTTACATGGAGCACATCTTTCTAGGTGACTGAGGTGTGCACATCGGACACTAGGGTCTAAGGTTCTAGTCCCTTTGGTAGCAGCTTTGCAATTTATCTTGTTGCAGGGTGATGGGTCAGACAATTTAAGAAATCCCAATTTCAGCCCATGGGGAGTCAAGCCTAGAGATATGATCATCTAAACCAATGCGCACACTAGAAAAGAGAGACATTGTACCTGGACTGGGTGGTCAGATTAATTGGTTGAACTGACAACCAGCCGATAGTCTGGTCCAGGCATTTGGCTGAACTAGTAATAGTCAGAACACACACCAACTGGGGATTGACCACTGATTTGTTGGGTGCCAGTGAAAGCTGATGAATTAAAGCAGTTTGTTGTGTGTGGGAACTCCTAATGACTAGACTAGTGATTTTGTTATTTTCTTTATCACTGTTTGTTGCAGTCGTCAGAATTGTAAACTGGGCATGGACAGAAAATGATGATTACATGGAGAGTTGAATCTCGGGAGTTCGTTTAAGACGCTTTATGTATCTCTCCCATCACTTAGTTGTCATGATGGTTACCCTTACCTCTGGGGAGTTGCTTGATTTGGGCGTTACTGGGTAATCCTTAAATAAGCTTTTTATCAGTAATTATTATCACTTGCTGACACCCAGCAATATAAACTCCTTTGTCGAGTATGAGCATGTTGCATGAAGTGAGATTATGTTGGCTTTTACTTGTGAGTGCAAACTTTTTATATATCTGGAGGATGGATGCAGTGAATACTATTTCATATAGGTTGCATTTCTCCTGTTAAGATTAATAATTTGAGAGGAGGTGGAGAGAACAGATTGTTTTGCTGTCATTAATGTGATGCCCATTAATGTACCTGTTAGTTGTACAGCTGATCTAGATGGTTGGCTCATGACAATGCCTCGCTATTTCAGGGTTTGATGACAATGATACCATGAAAGTTAATGGAAGTGGTGGTGCGAATCCTGATGGAAACCAACCTGGACATCTTTACGTGACCATTAAGGTACTTGCGGTACACCTTAATTGCGTATTGTCTTCTGCTACTTTTGAAACGCCATCTGCTCGTTTAGACCATCTGGTTCCTGGAGTTGCATAATTACCTTGCAATTGCACTTCTTGCAGGTCATTGAAGATCATGTTTTTCGTTGAGAAGGTGCCAACATCATTGTCAATGCTGTTTTGGGAGTCACATAGGTGCAACTGCTTTACTATATTAACAGCAATTTCAGGCATTATAATAATGGAAACTTTGAACTGTACGAAATAATGATAAAGCAATAACTTACACTCCTGTCTTTGTCTGACTCATGATTTTAGAAGCTGGCTGTAACCTGAAAACCTTAATTATGAGATCCTTTTTCTTCTACCTAACGGTTTATCTTTGCATGTGTTATTGATGCTTGCTCATGCTGACGGGTGACTACTGGTTCTCTGCAGGCGATTTTGGGAGGAACCATCCAAGTTCCTACTCTGACTGGAGATGTAGTCATCAAGGTCGGTTGAAATTTCAGTGGAACTTGGGTGACAGGTGTTGGCTTTATTGTTTTCCATTCCATTATCATGGCTGAACCAGTGTTTGAATATGACTTGCAGGTCCGTCCTTTTTCCCGGCCCGGTCAGAAGGTTGTTTTGAAGAAAAATGGCAGAAATTTTCTTGATTTTCAACAAACAAGTATTTTTCTAGTGGATAGGTTTGGTTTTATATATATGGCTTTGTAATTGCTACTTTTGTTGGAGCTTTACAATCTTTTTTTTTTTTTTGAGAGAGAATATGCAGAAACTGTAATATCTCCTATGTTGAATTTACTTGTAGCGCCAATGAAGTCTTTCCCTTCATGGTCTGTAAATTCTTTTCACATCATTTCTACTTTCTACACTTGCAAGTGAGCAAATAGTTTTTTTAAGTATACCAAAGGAGAAACCTTCATGTGTCAGCTCGGGGTACTTTGTGCAAAAGAGTAAATCTGTTTATTTATCCTATGGAGAACTTTACTGCACTTGGTCATGATAATCTAATCTTTGTGCATTTTTGACAGGGATTAAAACTCGGGGCTCTTTTTCCTTTGGTGACCAGTATGTGCATTTCAATGTCAGCATTTCAACATGTGTTCTCTGTGTTTTGCTTGTGAGTTGATGAGTCATCTAGTAGTACTTCTGGAAGTTCTGGATCGGGGGAGATAGGAGTAAGGTAACATGCATTATGCAACTTGTTGCAGGAATATAACCCAGAGACAAAAGGGAGTTAATTGAAGCAAGGTGAATATGACAAACGCACAGCAGTAGGTGCGTCTGGCTAGGAGAAATGTATACTCTCTTCCCTTTCACTTGAGACTGCCTTGGAGATTGAAAAGGAGTAGTTGGTCTCGGCAATTTTGTAGGACGAAGTATTTCTGATTTTGATTACATTGACAACAAATGTATTTTGCTCAAAATAATTGACACTTGATTAGGCTGACCTTTCGCATCGAAGGTAATGTTACTGTAAATATATAGACCAATTATAGTATTTGATAAGCCAGCTAGTAGGAACATGTAAGTCCATCGAATGACTAAAATTCCTTGAGTGTGCCAGAGTTATGTGGATTTATGCCTATGCAGATTCAAATACTTTTGGGTGGACCGCGAACACCATTTTGTTTCAATGGCATGAGGTCACTTGTTCTCCTTTCCTGTAAAAGCTGTTAGCATTAGTTCATATTGGTTGGCTGGGCTAGGCAAGCAATGCAGTCTTTGATTCAAATGGCCGCAATATGCCATTGGTGTAAACGTCTATCTTAGTCTCAGAGGACTTGTGAAATAGCCAAAGATCATGAAAGAAAATTGCAATGGTTCATGGCATTTCGCCTGAGCAATACTTAAAATTTAAGAAGACATTTTGAACAGTTTTATCATTCAAGAAATGCAGCATAAACGGTCTCTTTGTGCTTTTTTCTCCCTCTTCTGGATGAGCATGTATACTTTCAGATTAATGATTGAATACGCAATCCCCGAAGCCAGTCATGACACCATAGGAATGACGGACACACCGCAAGGCAAAAATATTTGTCTCTGCTTGGCTGGGGCTGTACGGCTATGCTTGGAGAATTCCCGCTCCAGTTTGGTGTTATTTGAGATCTCTCATATTGAATTTGAACGTCATCAGATTCGAAGCTGAATGTACATCAAGTTTAAACGCACCTACTAATTGCTTGAGGAAAAAAGTTCACAATATGTAAAACTGGCCAGCTTTTTCCTGAAGGATCTTATTCTCAGATTATCAAATCCTTGTGAAGGAAAGTTCCACTGGTGACGGAGTCAGAGAGGCATAAAAAAAAAAGGACAAATGCACATTAATCTACGTAATCAAGTCCAAAAAAAAAAAAACTTATGTAATCAACATACACATCCGATATGTGTACTTGTTACTTCCCCTGAAGCAATTGCTTTGCACAGTTTACTCCCAACTAACGAACTCTCACGGCATTATAGGACTATCAGTTCATTGCTTTGCCTGGAAGACGTCGACCTATCTGCTGGGGCGCTAGGAGAAACGGCTCCCCTAGCAACCAGGTGTTTCCTAAGTACTTTGATCATCGTTACACACATTGCTCAGAGGGGTATAAATCTGCTTGCAAGACATCATCTGAAGAACCAAATGAACCACGGCCAACTCCATCAATAGGTAGCATTTTTTAGAAAACAATCCATTCCATCATATCTTTTACGGGGACAACGAACAAATGAATCTTGATACGAAATTAGAATTTGCAGAAATGAATCACTCATCCCATTTTCATACATAAGGTACATTTTCTGTTTCTCCTTCATGGCCTCAATTGCTCATTCGTGGCACAGATAAGAGGCCTGTAGTTTTTACGTTGTCCTTCAATTGGAATAGATGCATGTACTGGAATAAGAAATGGATGCGGTAGCCAAATGCTCACATACTTCCTTGATACCCTACGTAGGTAGTTGTAATTGGCATCGGTTAAGAACCACAATTCAATACGAAATGCAGATGGGTCTAATGACAGTAATCATTCTGCTATCGGCCACAAACTACAATGTCAACCTTTTGTTCTCGATATCTTAGCTAAGAGTTAGCCTCTTCAAAATACGAACAACCCAAACGACCATCAAGAGGTCCACATGGCAGGAAAAAGGAAAGAAAAGCCTTTCTGCTTGCATAACACTTGCAAGAATGATATCAATCCTCAGATTTATGTTAAAATTTATATTCGTTATACAAGTATAAAGGATCTATGTGACAAAACACCACCAATCTTCAGGGGCATGAGATCGAGGACACATGATCTTATGAAGACGAGCAACAACTGTAAGTCTTTCCTTGAGGCTCTGGCTCCTGTCCAGGAACGACTATCTTCGTACCCTGCAAAAGTGAGCTCCCTCCAGACTCGGACTCTTCGTTTGCGACCAGGGCTTTCTTGCTGATAATTCGGTAAATCTCTGTCAAGACTGTGAGGAATGCAGTTTCAACATTTGTGGCCTCAAGGGCAGATGTCTCCATAAAGAAAAGGTTTTCCCTTTGCGCAAACTCCTTGGCATCCTCAGTGGGTACAGCGCGAAGAGTCCCCAGGTCAGTTTTGTTGCTAACAAGCATAATAACAATATTTTTGTCTGCATGTCCTCGCAATTCCTCTAACCATCTCGCTATATTATCAAAAGACTGACGTTTGGTGATGTCATAAACCAACATTGCTCCAACTGCACCTCTATAATATGCACTGGTGACAGCGCGGTACCTAAAGGCGTGGACAGACATATGAATATGGAAACAAAGAGCAGAAATTTGGCGGGGAAAATGAAAGCAGATACGTTGATGCTTAAACAAACATCTTCCTCTTTTGACAGTAACATATGAAGATCAGTTACTCAACTGTGATTACCACTCTATAGTTTACGAAAGTTAGGACAATTAAATTGTCAACCTCCCAATGTACACTCAGTAAGTATCCATGTTGCAGCCTACATTTGTTTTGGTTGCTTTCCACCATCATCATTAAATGAGAAATCTCATCCAATTCTGTCGGTTCAAGAAATGCCGGATTTACTTTTGGAACTAGATCCTCCTCACCTGCTAGTGAGGTTACATTTTCCTCTGTGGTGACAATGATAGGGTCACTCAATTTTGTTTCATTGAATACTTGACTCCCTGTTGTGTCATGTCACTGCAGGAGCTTGATCCTACAAGAACCCTCAGCTGCTTGATTCGACGACAGAAAACCATTTTCAGAACAAACTCGCCTCAGAGCTTCCCCACTCAATAAGATGAGAAAAACTTAGTAGAACCAGTTTCATGTCATGTCCTATTGAGCATCGCTTGCGATGATCATTAGATCACAGTACCATCCTTCCAGTCCAGTCAGAATTTCGTAAGTAGATTCTACTCGATTGGAACTTTCAGCACCAAAACAATCAAGACTAAAATACTAATGCAAAAGCCAGATGCATCAGGGGAATTCGAGAATTGCAGAGAGAAAAATAATAATGATTTCAGAGCCTAAGGGCTCTGGTTTATGTGCACAGAAGGCTGAGTTGGCTGGGGAGGGGGTAGAAGCTCGACATACCTCTCTTGACCGGCGGTATCCCAAATCTGAGCTTTGATGGTCTTGTGATCGATGGAGAGCGTCTTGGTCTGGAACTCAACTCCTATAGTCGCTTTGGAATCCAAACTGAACTCGTTCCGGGCGAACCGAGATAGAAGCTGGGATTTGCCGACGGCAGAGTCGCCGATCAAGACGACCTTGAAGACGTAATCGATGTTCTGATTGAAGTTGGCGTACAGATTAGACATATCAGCGATGGGTTGGTTACAAAGAGAGGAGGGGAGGCGGTGGATGAATGAAAACCCTAAACAAAACACGAGAGAAGTCAAGCCGTACGAAACTGAAAGCGCACACAAAAACAAAGGAAGACGACGAGGGGAACAAAGAAATTCCAAGTGAGAAGCTTTTATGTATGGAGGAGACTGGGAATCATTCGTTGAGAATGGAAGCCGAGAATCGGACGAGTCTCTTTGCTTCGGACATGGCAGAGAGACAGACGGAGAAAGTGGGAGGCAACGAACGTCCCCTTGGTGCGGGCTTTTTCTTTTTTAAACGCATTCTCCTCCTCCTCCTCTTGGCCTTCGGTTGACTTCTTCAATCGGAAAAGACCCTCTGCTTTTGCTTTTGCTTACTCCCAGATTGAATCCTTCTCAACGAGACTCTCAGAAGCTTTTTTTCATACTTCATATGTACCAACAACAACTCCTGACCAAAGTTCCTAATCCTCTGGATCTCCATGCTTTCACATGCATTTGGACATTGCTCAGGCATCTGTTTTAGGAACTGGGATCGACCCTCTAGGATTCACAAGCACGTACCCAACACCAAGTGTCGTGCTTGAGCCCATTGTAGGATTTTAGTATCATTTGGCCAAACAGTTCTCCCAAAATACTATTGAAACTAGTTGAATCAAGCAACTTCTTAAAACGTGTTCATAGTATTGAGTCCTGCTCCTTCTATGTGCTTCATCACATTATATCGACAGTTTGGTAGCCGTGCATATTTGTTTATTAATTATTTTATATCCGATGACACTCGAGTTTTTGCTGATCATTTACCCAACGACTTCTCCTTCGAATCGAGTCAAGTCAGGATGATCAAATCAGTTAACAGTGCATGGCTTCTTGTTCCTTAGGAACTGATGTGCCGTGCCATCCAACATTGTAGGTCTCTCACTTGATTCTGCATACCTTAAATTCAATTATGCCAGATATAATAGAAAATCGAGTATTTACACTTGTTGTATACAAAAGCTGATTGGCGTGATTATACAGTGCTGGATGATAAATGTGGGAGGTCATCCTATTGCTGTAAATTAAGAGCTGAAGTTGTTAAGACTGCTAGAACTGTCCATCTTTGCAACTGATTTAAATGGAATAACTCCTAAATTTCGTTGCACCATACAACTTTTCTGGTCGAAGCAATTACTTTCCATCTGTCATCAATTATGATACAAAGGCAAAGCGCCCTCAAAAAACGTACACCCGAGAATCTTGCAGTGTAGTTCACCCACCCACCTTGTCTTCCTGCCCGCACCCACGTCTGGCACAATTTTTGAAACACGCCTCTTCAATTGGAGGAACTTCAGCTCCAGTAGATTCATACTAATACACAAATCGATTGCTGTCTGCCACTTTCACAAAGTGAATTTGGGGAATGAGAAGCCGAAAGTGAGAGGTTTCCCATTTGGTAATTTGTAGAAGCAGAACAGGCACAAAAGAACCAGAAGAGCGTTCTTAGTATTATTTACTTGAACACATGCACTTCGCCTTGCTTTCGTTGAGCAACTGCACAAGAAAGGAAAAGTTTGGAACGGAAGGTAACAGTTGGAATTTCATGCTCATGTGTTTTCAGAATAAATGGTATCTTTCAATCAGTACCTTGACCTGTTCTTGAAGGTCTTTAACGTACACAACTGCCATATCCAGCATATCTGCTGTGCTCGTTTGCTGCCAGGAAGAAACCATATAAAATTGTCAGTTCTCTCCAATTCCAACCATTCTGAAGCCTTCCAAATAGACAGAACTGGTCTCAATTACCTTGTCGAAGTTCGGGAAAAGATCTTGCAATTTTCTCATTCTTTCACTGATGCGCCCTCTTCTCACCTGAAATTCGCAAAACCCAGTTAGATCTTGGAAGAGCAGAGATAAGCATTCGGTTAGGACAATGTTATCAGCAACTGGCCATGACTACTTTGAGATCTAGGTAGTCATAGCCAATCCCACAAGAAACTCGAACTTCTGGAGACATGGCTACTTTGAGAACTCAAAGGAATTAACATAGATCTAGGAAATTACTCTCTCAGCTATGCTTCTTGGGTGGGTGGCACAACCTCGTTTCGCACGAATTTTACAAGAAACTGAATCTTGAAAATGCAAAATATTTCCCACAGCAGCCATTTCAGTTGAAGTCTTGGGCAAGCTCAAATGGTGGCTCAATCCATGCGTCCCATTTTGGGTCACGTTATCCTGATCAAACAGACTAATCAGCAACTCAGAAAGCATAAACATTGGGCAATATCTGAAAAAAGATGCACCTGATACCTGATTTTCCACCGTATGTATGCTGGAAAACAAGTTTGCATCCTCCTCTCTCGCTCTCTTCAGGCCGTTGAATGTGATATTTTTCCAAGATTTTCTGATACAATCTAGTTTGTTCTCATTCTCCATTTCAACAATCTGAGACATATGCCTTGAGGTTGAAATTGATGTGGACCTCAAATCTGTTTGACTAATTGATATGGATTTACTACAGAAAGAACCATCTCCTTGATGCATTTCAAGATTCTGAGCATCTCTTCTAGCACCAAAGCCTATAAGCAATAAATTCTGATCAGACGAGAATAATGTGTAGATGGAAAAAACTTTCAGAAATCATGATAGATCACAAATGACAGTACCAATTTCGACAGCAATGTTCGAAGAGAAACCAGCTGGGGAGCTACTCTGCCTGAGAAGATTGGAGCGATTTCTGCTACTCAATTCTTCAAGGGCATTACTCCGCAAAACCATGGAATTGGCTTCATCAAAGCAGCTCACAAATCCAATAGAATTTGCTGAAATTTCATGATCCAGATGGCGGTGCACTGGTGAAGTACCATCCATGGCCTGAGGTACAGTACTCCTGAAAACAACTTCTGACTCCTGCTTTACAGATCTCTGGCCATCCTCTTGCACATCATTAGATTCAAAACTATCATTCGATATGAGTTTGATTATGGCAGCATCCATTTCGGGGCTCGAAGGACAAAGATAGCTGCAATCCTCACATCCAATTTCACAACCGTTGCCATTGACCAAACAGTCAAAGAAAGAGCTTGGAGCCGACCGATATCGCATTAATGAGGCATTCTGCTGCTGCAAATGTGGCTGGTTATGTGTAACGGAATCCATGAATCCTGGATTCTTTTTCAGCTCTCCCTCTAAACATTCCACTCTTGGACTGAACAATAGACTCATTGTATTTATGAAGAAGCCTGATGGTAGCCAAATATATACATATATCAGACAGAACCTTCCAGTACAATTCCTGTGTTCTTAATCAGTAAAAAAGACAATTCACTGGATAGTACCTTACCAGCTATGCCTAGCTTCAAGTTATGAGTAATGATCGATCTATTGGAGAACTTGCGGCTTGTTTAAGACCAAACTTCGAATTTTTTTATACCTGTCAGCAATCGAAGAGAAGTTAACCTTTCTTCAAAGCTTAACAATCCCCCTATTGGCTTCCCAACTTTTTTCTTTGATAAAATGAAAGAAATCATATCGCTCATGACAAACCCATATCAAATGCACGCGCCTACAATCTTGCAACTCACAATTCAGTGCTTAAGTCGGCCGCTTTAGACAAATCTAGCGCTAACAGTAGAAACAAGAAGCACGAAGACAAGTCAGAAACCGTACCAGTAATGAAATATCTCGAGTATATTTCTGGGTTTCTGTCTTCTGGTTCTGCTTCATCCAAGTGACTTCAAAACAGGAGTCCAAAACAGTCTCAAATCAACCCAACTAGTATACCATGGGCTAATTTGAGATCAACCACGCAACGAGTATTTTCTGGGAAAATATCAAAATGGGTAAACTCTTAAGGAGTAGAGTGACGTAAAGTCTCAGGCACGATGGAAAGTAAGAAGAGCCGAGGGGACATAGATACATACATACATGTATATGTATGTATATATATAGGCAGAAGCCACGTGGGGGAGAAGCTAATGAAACTCCTTCCTCCATTCACTGAATTTAGTTTTATTTTTTATTAAGTTTTATTATCCATCCTTATCCATGGTAATGTGAGTTTATCCGCGACACGTCATAATACAGATTCACTAAAACCAAAACTGCCCTGAGATGAAGACAAAACCACACTAATTCGGTTCCCCGGGTTTCGCAGCCAGTTTTGCTCCCGTTAAGCAGGTTTAAACAAATATAATAACCGAGATTAAGAAAGCCGAAGAAGATAAGGGCCATGGCATGGAATGGGACTCGAATGTGCTCAAAAGCAGATTTATGGTGCTCATGATTTGCTTACGGGTCAAGCTGACTCTAGTCTCCAATGGGGAGGTGAGAAAGGATTGCAAAGATGACGTGGTGAATGGGTGGGGGGTGGTCTTTGGTTCGGAGGAAGAGCCACAAGTTGCTCTCCATCAACTTGGAACCTCGGTTACTTATATTAAACAATCCCAGGTTAATTGAACTTAGCCGCTTAATTAAGCGCCGCGTCTTCTGATGCTTAATAAGGGTCAAATAAACCCCTGACAGAGCGGGTAGTCGCCTTACTTCTATCAGCATCCACGAACGAAAAACAAACTAATCCTCCTCTTTTATCTACGCTTCCACTTCTCTATAGATTTTGTTCCACCACATTCTTATATCCTCATTGATTTGTGTCTAATACATGCTATAATTGGTGCGTCAGGTCGGGCGACTTCCACTTCTCTAAGCACAAATAATAAAGAAAGAAGACCAAATCTCGAGATGAAAAAGATGATTAATCCAGCGCCATCACCAAGTCAATCCATGTTGTTTAGTCTGGAAAATGTCGATTTTCTCTCACAAAAGAGCAAGATTATTGGAGAGAAAGTTATGTGTGTGGGCTGCATCCTCTTTTTTGAAATATGGACACATAAAGGCCCTCTCGAAATAGTGAGATCACCAGCAAAGGAAAATTCCGATTCTTTATTGAAGTGAAATATTGGGTAGGGTGATGCCGATGAAAAAATACAAACTACACAATACTTTATTTTCCCAGAAAATTATGCAATGCAATGACTATATTAGGGTTATGCAATCTCATGATTTTGCCAAATTAATTAGGTTTAACGAGATTCCGAATATGTGTATACATGTTTTCCCGTTCCATGAGCGTAAATAGGAGCAGTGGATTTGATTGGTAAAATCATGTGTGCAAAGATTAAAGCAAGCAACATGTATTTTTGGGTTTGAAGCCTAAAAAGGGGGGGTCCATGTCGGAAGGTGGCTTGCCCAACTACTCTATTAATCACTTAGCCTCATTTGCACTCCATTGATCAGTTGGTCAACGCGATGAACCGTTGACTCCGACATGTCCTCCTCGCCTCATCCAAGGGTCCATCTCTTCTTGACTTCAACTCCAATGTTCAGCGGATTTTTCTGACTTCCGTTGTACTCATGGCCTTCGTATAGGAATTCCCCTTTGTCTAAAAACTGTCTGGGCATCATTTCCTCCTTCGTCTTTCCAGATATCTAAGACTTTGAATGCACAACTAACTTTGCAAATCCATCAATGGGCTATCCCCCCAAATGGAAAATGTCAACTCTGGCGGTCTGCAAGTCTGAAGAACGAAGGCAAAAAGAACAGAAAAAGGGAGAAAAAGATAATGAAAGGAAGCAAATTAGTCTGATCTGATTTCTGGACCCAGCAAAACCGATGCATTGTAAGCCAATTCATTCTCATTCTTAATTATGCCCCGAAAGTTCACCGATGGCATCGGCGCTTCTGTATGTAATCAGTTTGTCAAATTCCATTCATTGGACTTGCTTAGTAATTATGGGGACCCGGCTTATCCTCTCTATTCTTTGCCAGCTGCCTGAACTTAATCGCAACTCGAAAGTCAACTCTTACGCCTCCGCCTCTTCCAAATCGTCATCCTGTTGAACATCAGGGCTTACATTTCTTCATAAATATTACGACCGCTGGCCTTGCGGCCATTAATTCAGCATCGCCATCACGGGGTTGCCCACCTAAAAAAGAAGAAAACTTCTCCAAAACTCATCCTGATAAACACACATATCTCGTAACTACCTTGAAATCACTAATCAATTTATCGAAACAAAGGTCGAGCTCCGACTTCCTTATTTGATTCTAAGCAGTTACCAGATTAATGTTTGCATGTGCTTGGTGGGTCTACGCCAAGCTTCTCCTTCAGTCAACCTAACGGCGCTCCCATTCAAACTTGACTATCTTTTCTTAATCCAAGTTGCACCATCGTTTTCAGGCTTACCTCACAAGTCAAGACTTAGATGCTCTCACACTGAAAACCCCTTTCTGGAAACAGGGGGGCACCATGGAAATCAATACCATCAATCAATAAACGGTATTTCATAAGGTCCAAAAGGGCCACGAGGGTTTCGTGAAATGCGTCACATCGCTGTCGTCCCAGGCTAAGGGTAATGCCGGAGTCGACCCCATCATGGAGTGAACTTAAAGTATGACGCTTCCTGATCTTCCGTTTTCCTTCCAGCTCAGATCAGCTTTACGGAAATTCAAATGCTCCCGTGCCCTTGATTACGATTTCTCTTTATCTAAACACTTCTCCATATTAATTGTAACTATCTGTACTAGAAATATATGCTTGAACGTCTCTCAGTAACTTCCGACTTTCTCATGTAAAGAGTAATTTCTAATACTCATGCAACCCATAAGTTCATATATGAAAAGGTAACTACTCATACACCTATATTTACCATTCATACTTAGTTAGTAATTCCTTTTTATAAATGAAGTAACTTTCATGAATTAATAGCTAGTATCAATTTAATCTTAAAGTCACCCCGGTTACCCTTTCCGCAGAGACTGATGCAAGAATAACAAGAAGTGCCATTTTGCATGCATTTATAGACTAATTGACTCCCACTCCTTATTCCAGCTACGTCCAGTTTAGTGCCAATGCCATAATGTCATGCAACAACGGAAAGGAGTATATATATTCTAAGGAAGCAGCGAAAACCAGGGTGGTCCACAGACTCTCCACAAATTCGCTTCCCAATTATAAACTACGTTTAACCATGTGTCATAAGTCTGTTGGAAAATGATATGCCGATCTGACATGTTTCAACAAATGGAGCTTCCCTCGTTTATGGCAGTAACGTAGCATACTCATTCAGAACTATCGAAATTCCTGGCCTTTCTGATAAGAGAAACGATTGCATTCGCTCTATATAACATATAGGAGTTCAACATTAAAACAATTTGTCCAGCCATATCATAAACACAGTAACAAACTCGCCATGTTCGTACAACTACTAGAAAATTACTTTTCCATCCCTTTTCTGCAACAGAGGGACACCCTTTATCCCAACGTTCTTCAATAGTATGCTTTTCGAGGATTGTTCTGTAAAAGAGAGAATAAAGAGTTAAGTCAGTTTCCACACAGAAAAAACACTAGGGCAATTGAATGTGACCTGAAACAAACGAGTGAAAAGGTTACAAGGATAATCACCAGAGGGTTTGGCCTGTATCGGTATCCAAGCATCATCCGCTTCTTATACTGCTCATATATATCATCATCTGGCGTCACCTCTCCCGGTTGATGTGCCCCAACTCCCAAGTTGTTTGTCTTCACATCACCTGCCATAATTGGGTTGGAAATCCCGCTTCTGGAGCTCCCCAGACCCTCCCCTGTTTTACAAGCCATAGCTTACAATCAGAGTGAATTCTCCACTGGAGATAGGGTGTTAGATAGAACTAAGCAACCTATTGATCCCGTGATTCAGAAAGACATTCAGTAGACTCAAACCTATAGACATTCAGAATGTGAATTCAGTGCCAGAATATACAACTGACCAACAGACTACTGAAACCACAGTAAACAAAAAGCTGACTGTTTAGCAAAACAAAGCATACATCAGTAGAACCAAGTCTATAGTAAGTAAGCTATCATGAGTTACGACGAGCATCCAACCATATATACTGAATAGTTTCAGAAAAAGTCTATGGCATTAAAAAAAAACTAATGACACTCATAGTGAGAGAGAGAGAGAGAGAGAGAGAGAGAGAGACAGAGAGAGAGAGAGAGAACCTTCTTTCCATCCCATTTTAGACAGAAGTTTGTGGCCAACATTGTCAGCCTGAATTTTAGCCTTCTCAGCAGCCTCTCTGGTTGCTTTCTGTGCAGCTACATCATTACAGCTTGATAGAAACTTTTCAAGCTCTTCTACAGGAATGTAATCACCCATGTGATGACCCCTTTTTGCAGGACCTACAATGTCAAACATAACATGAGCTGAAAATTAATAATACCATGCAGAATAGAAACTTACAAGAAAATTACCTAGAGTTAGAAAACATCATGTTATAGGAAACAATACCAACCTTGAAGGGAAGCAGGTGGAGGCATCTCATCTTTTGACTGTTTAGGTTTCCTCCTCCTTTCCTCTTGAGCAGCCTTTTTCACGTAAAATTCCATCATTGCTACAGGATCTGCACCTGCCACCACAGGCAAGGATCCAATTATTAAAAATGACTGTATAGTTAAGCAAAGTAAGAGTACCAGCCGGCTTAAGCAATTGCCATAGGATGGACGACTCTAATGCTATAAAGCTTGAAAAGAGGCAGAAAAAATTTCATTAGTGCAACACTTATACTTCCTCAATGACGACATGAGAACAAGATAAACCATATTTTGCACAATTTCACTTTCTATTTCTGCAGTAAGGAGAAAGCATAGTAATATCGCAAAATGTAACCCGGTAGTGGAAACACCTTTAAGAATAAAACAGAGTATTTTTCAAAATAACCCACAATCAGTTTTGTTTCAGTCTTATTCGAAGTTCTAAGAATAAAAAAAGAACATTTCCAAAGTGACACTACATATTTATATGCTTGAAGGGACCAACATCTTCCCAGTTAGAATAAAACTAAATATCACTACCACTTTTTCCAGTTGATGTTGAATCAACAGAAGCGCTTGGGTCATCCACATCTTCATACAAAGCAGAGGTTGGGATCTGATAATTCGAGGGATGCTTAAGTGACCTTTCGGAAGCATGAGCAGACCGAGATGCTGGAATGCTAGAACCACCTGCGCCTATAAGAAATTAAAGGAGCCACATAAGAAAACAACATAGACTATCAAGAGGACCCCAGAATGCAGATGGAGAATAGAGAGCTCAACATCAACTATAAAGTATAAGGGCTCGTTTGTTTGGAATTAAGGTTTCAGTCAAAAGTATTTCTTTTGCTTTCCCGCCATAAAATGAGATATTATCTGAATTTAAAAAGAATATGAAAAAATCTATGTCAATCTCCATGTCAACATTGGTGTATTGCAAATGTTTCAAGTCTTTACAACTAAAAAGTAAAAGTCAAAATGCGTGTGTCGCAAGAACTAGATTAAGCAACAAGTAAAAGTACATCAGATCCGCCCTAAAGCAAGAACAACTTGTAGACCCTTAGATTTGTATTTCATATCTGTCCCTCGACCCAAAAGAGTAAAGATTTCAAGTCTAGCACAGAAATCATACATACACATGCACAAGGTGCAAAGCATCTATGTTTTGATACTATACAGGATATGTTATCTTGTGATAAACAACTTATGGGAAGAAAAAAATCCTCTAGCCATATGCCATAGAAACTATAGAGCCACAAGAAAATTAAATAGCTGATCCCTATAAGCTTACCATATGATTGAATGAAAGCTTTACTTCCACAATGAAAGTGCTAAAAGATTACAGATAGATAATTAGCATTACATTGACCTCATAAGCGTGCATATGACTAATTTATTGCAGGCTCCTAGAGAGGATGTGTAATTTGAAACTATTTTATGTGTGTGCTTTCCATATATTGTGCAAACTTCTACTCTTGTCTCAACTCTAAAACTCGCTCCTCCCCTTGAATACATGATTTGGTATTGCACTGACCTCAGTTTGTTTAATAAACTACTAGATTGACCTCCGTTAATAAGCAAACTTCAAGGAAAGATGAAGATATTAATTACTTCGACATCAGTAATCACAGCCATAATAACTACACTGGTCTACTGCCCAACCAAAGAGATAAAGTTCAATCACCAACCACTTTGAGATTTTTGGGAATCCCCAGACTGTTTAAGGGCTTTCTCCTCCTCAGAAAGCCTGTATTCATAATACCGGTAGTCTGCACAGGCCTCGTCAAATAAAAATCTGTGCAAGAGAAGAACATCAGAATGATATAAGTTAGTGACAGAGTAACAGGGCACCCATGCAAGTAAGATCAAAATGCCAGCATCAATCAGGAAAAGAAATATAAATTTAAGGTGAAAAAAGAACGATCATAAACAGGAAACCACAGGAGAAACACAGTGTTTGCATGCAGTTGCATAAAACATACTTGAAAGGCGTATCACCAGGGTTCTTTTGACGAGTAACATGTTCAAGTTGCCTTCCATGTTTGGCCACAAAATTTGCTAGTCTATCAGCGACATTCTTTACTGTAGGATCACTTGGAGAAGGGGGTGCTGCATATCACTTATAAAACTGATTAATAGCGATAGCATGCACAAGGGAATGCAAAGTACTCTTGCAGCGGCTTGACACAAGTTCCATTGAACATCATTTGCCACCCAAGCTCATAGGTACTTAAGCAAAAAGCTGCATTCACGAGACAAGAAACATTCAAGAATGTTTTTTTTTCTTGTCAACAACCAGCTTAAGAGTAAAAATATATTTTCTCAAAGACTGTACTTGAAAGAGGAAGTAAATAAAACCCATGCGATGATATCGCGAATAAAATGATGCAACTAAAGTTGAAATCATTAAAATGTGAGATATCTATCTCAAACATCACGCCCAGATAACTCCAGCAATCAACATTTCAAGGCATTAAATGTGAGCCATCTCCAGAATCTTTAATCTGGTACGTCTAAGTTTCTGTAATTTCTGAATTTTCAGAGAAATAAAGTAGATGCAAGAAACAAATAGAAGTATCAACATAAAAGACAGTAAACCAATACTTTACCTGTACGCAACACAATCATCTAGACATAAAAGTATTGTGCAATCCAACAATTATATGTAGAAGGCCTGTGGCTATAGGATTGGAGTGGGGGAGGCAGCATGGGTGGCAATAATTTAAATCCCTGTCCCTTTAATCAAATTAGGCTGATTTTGTACAAAGCAACCCCCCAAACCCCAAACCCTCCACAAAAATAAATAAACAAACATGAAATAAAAATTGACCCTAGGCAGGGCCAGCTCCAGAAAAAGAGGTAACAGATGCAGCAGACAACCCATATGCTGACAAGTGTATCATTACCGATATCAGATTGTCTTGACGAATGCTTGGAGATATCTGATTGACCTAATCTCTGACGTTTCACTGACGTATTAGCCATATCAATCCTAAAATTGGTTTCTTCTTCCTCCTCATCTCCGCCTAACTTAGCTGGACATGCTACCAGTTTTGACTTCTGTTTCAAACTGAATGCGAGTTTTCCACCTGAAGGGGCCTGAAGGGGCTTGCTAAAATCATTAGTTTTATTGTACACGTGAGTTTTACCACCAGGAGTGCTGGGGGAATTAATTGCCGATACAACTTTGGCTGGTTTAGAGCTTTCCAGCGAAGCACCCGCTTCCTTCTTCCCTTCATTTTCTTTCTCTTGCTGAAGCTGTTTGAACCTCAGCAGGAATGAACCGTCATTCACAAAAAGATTGGGATTGTCCATGGCACTTGCCTAGATAAGAGTCCCTGAGTAGAACAGATGCTTCTCAATAATTTTAAACAATAGACTGAAATTAGCTCTTTTTTATTTGCAATCACACAACGATGATAATGATCATGAACCAATTCCAATCAAAAGATACAATGGAAGTCAGAATCGGATGGGACTCCTTTTGCAGTAAATATTCAGAACAGATAACCTAGCAGAAAGAATGCGCAGAGTTGTTTCAGGAAAGTATATGCATCGAAGGCGCGGTCTTTGTTTCTTAATTCCATTCAAACGATTAAGTTCGATCCAAAGGACCAGGACCAATTCGACAGGATGAATAATGACAAGGGAAACTGCTACCGATAGAATTCAAAAGAAAAGAAGAACCCAGCAATCGAGAAAAGAATCAGCACTTAGCAGATGCAAACAGGGGAGACTATCCACCAAGAAGCGTCGGGGCATCACCTTAGACTCCCGACGGCGATGAAATTGTAAGTTCGAGAGGTGGTCGGGCGTTAGCTCGAATTCATTCGGAGGTCGACCGTCTCAGAAGACCGCGGGCGGAAATCGGGATCTGATCTGAAATAGGTAAAAATGAAGTAAGGCACGGTATCCTCGCAATTTGCCTTTTTTTATACTTGTGCAGTGTCGAAATATCTTTTCATTTCAGGACCCCCCAATATTCTCTCATTTTTAGACATGTAGCACGCGTGAATTTTATTTTTCAGCGTATCGTCCTTGGGCATTCCTTACGTTTGCCTCGGTAAATACCTCGTAGTTTCACAGTTTGGCGAAAACACCCTCCTTCGCTATCATCACATTTGCATATACAAACCCCTCCAATTAGTTATCACACCCGACTGATATCGAGAGAGAAAAAATAAACAAATCCTCCATGACGTATTAGAAATTGCATTTCATAATTCATTTCTAATTTAGCTCTCGTTTTGATTCTGAAATGCCAAGTCAAATTTCCCTTCCATAAAAAATCTTCTCAAAAGCAAATTGAAGGGTTTTCTTGAAGAAATTGCGAAACCACACGAGCTATTTTCGCTAAATTCGATATGCGGAGGTTCATCGAGTGAAAACATCGAAGCGTTTGGGAAATTTACCCGATTTATCTTTAGTTGAGGTTGGTTATTCCGATAGCAAATGGGGAAGAAGTCGAAATCTCAGACAGTTAAGGGACTAATATGCAAAAGGAGTATGAAACGAAACAGGAAATGGGATGATGGGAAGATTTACGGGGTGGGGAGGGGGCTTGGGGCTTGTCTCCTCATCCGCTGGAGCAGAGAAAGCAGAGGCGGAGGAGGCCATTCATCCTCATCCCCGAGCAGATGATGGTCATCGCAGAGGCCCAGCTGCAACAATGGACATAACAAGTTGTTGCAGCATGAAATCCCTAAGCGGGATTTCTCCGTTCCACTTTCACTTCCGCTCCAGACCTCCTCTTCTTCGTCCTCCTGCCTTTGCTCTCCTCAACTACAAGTTTTGCCCTCCTCTTCTTCGTCCTCCTGCCTTTGCTCTCCTCAACTTCAAGTTTTGCCCTCCTCTCCGTTCCTCTCCAACCCTCTCTATCTCTGTCTCTCCCCTTTCTTCTCTCCGTAAGCCCCTCCTTCTCTAGCTCCGGTGTGTGAATTGCTTAGAGTGGATTGATGCTAAAGTTTTGAGCTTTATCGTCGTTTATATAATATATATATATATATGTGGCACCCGTTTAAGTTGACCTTCTTCCGCGGGTGCAGCTGCAAATGAACATGGGGACAATGAAGGGGATTCGCTGCCGCTCGTGAACGGGAAGTCGCTCCAGGGTCCTTCGCCAAATAAGTTCCTTCAAGTCGTTTTAGTGTCTCCTCAGGTAATATTTTGAAATAGGTCACCTGTGTTGCACTTGCTTGCTCAACTCTAATCTTTCTAGTGTCTGTTACCCAATGATAAGTCTCATTAAACGATGGAGGTTGCATTTCTTATTTGTCTGTTCGATTTTTTACCTGCATTGCTTGAGCTAGTTCAACTAAGGAGGCTCACATTTGGAGTATAGACTGACGGATGGCACTATTGATTAGTTTTTCAGACAGTAGCTAGTCTACTTTATATCTACTATCTTTTGTGGATTCACGAAATCTGGTCAATACTGCAGAATGCTGAGGGTCGTGTTATTTTTTGCGAGTTAACACGTTGAAGCCTTATTTTCTTGCATAACTGAGCTCCTCAGTTTCTCACTTCTGCCTTATGTTGTCCTTGGCAGATTCCTGGAAATACTGGTTGCATTGCAAGGACATGTGCTGCGTCGGCCATCGGGTTGCATCTTGTTGGGGTGCTTAGTTTGTCCAACCACCCGAGCTTTTCTTTAGTGTACTTTGAAGGCATTCTGCAGTGAAACATATGTGACGAATCACTGATTATTTTTTGTCATTGCATCACATCCAATTTCTTTTGATGCGTCTAGAGTTTAAAGTAATGTGCCATGTTTTAGTAATATATTACTACTAGAATTCTTAATTATACCAGATAAAGTACCATATTGCTACTTTAATTCTAGATTTTACCAAATAATAATGAAAATATCCAAACTTTGTCTGAAGTACTGTCAGGACACAGGCTATCTTGGATAAGTGCTGGCATTGAGTTTATTCTCTAATGGTATATACAAATCACTGCTATAAGATACTTAAATTGACCGCAGTTTTGTTGACTGGCTGCATGCATGGAGATGTTTGGTAATCTTAAAAACTAAGATCAATGGCAAGTTTGTTAACAAGGGCTCTCTTTTGTATTTTTCTATTTTTTTCCTCTGTCCAATCAGCCACTAGGTTTTCAGGTGGATGATTCAAAACTCAAGCGTGCAGGATTGGATTACTGGCCGTATCCTCCTCAATGCAGTATATCTAATTTGTGTAATCTTTTTTCTGAAAAATAGCTCAAATTTGATGGCCTTTAGAATAGTGTCTTTTCATTTTTTATTTTTTTTTTCATGTTCAAATCACAGTGGACATTCTTCAAGGATATCCTGCTTATATGTTGCAGAATTCAGCAAAAATAATGAGCTTTGTGCAATGACTTTAGTGTGCTTTTTTGGACCCTGCTTCATGCTTTGCTTATCTATTTTGATCCTCTTGTATGGGTTTAATTGATGGTATATCTAGATATGTGGTTGTCAAAATTCATAATTCATGGGCTGAGTTTCGAGACTACTTCAGGAAGCAGGTATTTCCATTTCTAGTAGATGATTTAGAAAAGGCACCTCTAATGTGTCCTTTATCCCATCTTTTCCTTGCTGTCTGTTGTAGGATGGTGAGAAAAGATTGCTGGCATTCACCAAACGAGGGACAGATATACATTCTGTGAGTTTACCATCCTTATGTACTTAGAATCTATGATTTTTAATGCTACCTTACAAGGAGATGTAACTTGAATTTGCACATCTCTTCTGAACTATCACTACACATATAAATAGAGGATTAGCCAGTAAGTTCATTGAACTGAAAACTGGTTTGGTGGATAAATCCATGTAGAATGGCTACTGTGGTGGTCTTACAAGCTATATCTTTCAATTTCAACGGTGCTATTAAAAGTTCCTGTCCAGGTTCATCAAACTATCTAATTCATGTTATGTCGTTTTTGTACTAGATAAGATTGAACTATTTTTAGTATCGCACTTCGTAGATGTACTGCTTGTAACAGTGCTTCTCCCCTGGCGGAAGTTTTGTTGGAATGTAAGATAGTTCACATTAGAGTGAACACATAACATTTTTCTTGGCCAAAAGGACAGACACGAGACAGAATTAGTTGAACAAATTTTGTAGATAATCTGCTGTAGTTGCAAAGCAAACACAAATAACTTTCTAGTAGAGGAGTTAGAGAAGCACATATACTCAATTTTATGGCATCTCAGTTGTTAACAATGTACTACTAGTTGCTTGACGGGTAGCTCTCCCTCATTAAACCCAAGCAGACTCTGCCATGTGCTTTTGGAAGATCTTCTGTTCCTCTGGTCTCTTGTGTATAACAAACTAACTAGTATGGTGAAATGGAAACTGTGTAATATTTCAATCTATTCATGTTACAGGAGTTTTCCTACAGAAAGGGTGATTGGCTTGTGTTTGGTTCTGAAACTTCTGGACTGTCAAATGAAGTCCTGCTTGATTGCAAGAATGAGACATACGGTGGTGGCACCCTTCGGATACCAATGGTCGACACTTATGTTAGATGTCTTAACCTTTCTGTGAGCGTGGGGATTGCTTTGTATGAGGCATGCAGACAGTTGAATTATGAGCAGCTACAATCATCATCAAGCACTACTAACGACCATGAGCAAGCATTCATTACAGAAGATATTTTTGCCTGAAACATTGGGTTAGTGACTATTGAAATTTTTATTCTCGAGGAGACACATGTGAAGTGAGCCATTACAGATTGCAGCTTGACTATGGTTTGTGCCAGGAAGGTGTTCATTGAATTGGATCAAAGAAGATGCCGTTTGGGTACATAGTGGATCCTAATCTGACTTCATCCCAGCACTGTGCAAATTGCCAAAGCATTGTAGAAGAGAGCACGATATTTTTGTCATGAATTATTGGCTGCAGTTCTTGAAGAATGCTGGATGTTCTGCTGATGGGGCCTTTGCAGCTTCACAAAGCTGATCCGAGTTGTCAGTGAAATCTCCATTTAGTTTAACTTGCTCGTGGTAGTCAGTCTGAAAGGTTTGTAATCTTTGTTTATTAGCTTTTCTTGGATTAGGAAATGATTATTGAGAGTGAGAGTTATTGGTTGGGCTAGTTCATAACCTTTTACTTATCCTTAAATGGGAATGGAAAATATTTGTGACCTGATTGTATGCATGGCTCTTATACACTTTTTCCGAGTGAATGAATTTGGGGTCAAAGGACCTTCTCCTGTGCTTACAGTTCAACATGGATCTTTAGACTGAGGGGATCACCATTTCAGAGGTTGTAGAAATATGCAGGTAAGATTCCTCCCCGGCAAACGATCGTGTGATTTTAAATTCACGGCATAGGAATTAGGAGGTTTAGTGACTGGGAGACTGAGTCGGTAGTTTGCGAGGTTCAGTAATAAGTGCAAACATGACCTGAACGGATCATATCTGGACTTATATAGAATGGAGGTATGGTGTTCTGGGACGAGCGGGGGCCATGACCGACGAGGTGGTCTTCTTTGTTAAAGAGTAATATGACATCATGTATGAGGAGATTGGTTTCTTGATTGTGTCGCCCGCTGAAGAATGAGAGGTAATGACTTACTATTTATGAATTTCCCGGGGATGTGATGTGGGATGGGGCTGTGTCGTGGGACATTGAATGTGGAATTTGGGTAAGTCAAGTCCGAGTTGGTTCATTGAAGGTGCTCAGACAAACCGAATTCCCGTGGCTTCGGCTTTCGTGGAAGCGAGGCAGATGATGCATTGAAAGGAGGGATTTCATTCGCATGTGAGGACTTTGAATGATGTTCCGGATCACGACAACGCAAATCCCATGTTCTCTCCCCCTCTTCTTCCTTGCGGGTGTCGGAAGATAGGCCCCCACAGTCCCTCCCTCTTATAGATCCCGCCACGTAGCTCCCTCTCTTCCCTTGATCTCATCCTCGAGTTCCGTTTCCGAAATTCAATTACAGCAATCTGACATGATACACCGACATTATCCAATTGAGTAACGACGAAGATGAGCTCGGGAGTCTGACCATTTGTAGACCTCCCAGGTGTTTCAGTGACGAGGGCACGCATACGCACATTACTCGAATGACCATCCCGCATCGTCTGCCTCGCGGTTGCTGAGCCGCAAGACCCATCGAACTATGGAGTTCAGTGCCTTGACAATTGATAGACTCTTGGTGTGAAATTGTAATCGATAATTTCCGTTCCGCCATCAATCTCAATTGTTTCAGTAGACGCGTCCCATTTCCAAGAGCGTAAAAAGAAGAAAATAGTAGCTTGACTCGACAGTATGTTTCTCGAGGAACACCCCTTTTTTATTCTCTCGTGAAAAGCGAACCTAATAATGATCCATTAGATAGAGGATTGCCGTCCCATGATTATGTCAGAGAAGGTGCGTTTCAAGGTGAGATGATGGACAGAACATTGGAGGCGCACAACCACATTATGTATAAGGATATAAAGTGAAGGGACCCAATGCACTCCCCTCGCTCACATGGGACTTGTGGATTTGTTGATATAACTCTGTTGTCTTACTTTGTTTCTCCCATTTTGATCATCACATGGGGCATGTGATGGGCATTGGGCATGACAATTGACAATTGGCAACCAAAAAGCAAGTAGCATCCAAGTGGGGTTCCCTCTCTATCATTATCCTTTTTTGGGGTTAAAATCTACACTTTTTTACGTACCTTGAAAAAATATCACAGCTGTTTATCTATAATTTCTAACTTTCCTCATGTATTGATGTTAACGCTACAAGCCCGTGATTCCTTTCATCTCTCTTATAATTTAGCCTCTCTCTCTCCCTCTCGGAGAAAAGATGGAGCAGATGATCCTAGTCCAACCGTGTTTGTGTGGGCCCACCTACAATAAACGAATTAGGAACGCCGCACTCGAGAAATGAGCTAAGGCAAAACTGACTTCAATACCATGTTAAAAAAATCAAATGCTAAGACTTAAGTTAATAAACAGAGGGTGACCAGTGCATATAAATCCTATAGATAAATCAATCATCTAACGTCTAATTTAAAGAGTAGACAAGCAACATGCAAACGGATCGCTTGCTAAAACGCGAAGCTTTGCATAGAGCAAAGAGGGAGACCATGGATTGATCTATAGATAGTGATTCCCTCCTACCAAGTAGCGGCTCCACATTTAGGGAGCTAAGCTTTGGTCATGGATACGATGGCTTTCGACTATGCCTGCGTTGTGTTTGCAATACATAGGTAAAAGAAATTAGCACGCTGGGAGTTTGTTGCCTAAGCTCCCTCCAGATTAACAGTTCCACCAACCATACCTACATCTATTCGAGGTTTCTAGTTGGATTGTGCCAAGTTTTCTACTTCACCTAGTATCCAGGCTTTATCAAACGTTCAGATTCTCCTCCGCATCCCCTAAAGGCAAAATTTACTTTTTTTTTTATAAAAAAAACATGAAAAGGAAAAGGACGAAGGGAGTTGCAGGAATCTGGAAAGAAAAAACATTATCGGACGACGACATGGGAAGAAACAGAGCACATGATCTATCTCACCATGTTCGAATCTTTCAGTCTAATCCGATGACGACCCTTCATCATCACGTGCCCTGCCCATTTCCCCAAGCCAAAGCACAAAGTTACTTTTCTCGTATTACAAACTTTAGGAGGATTTCCATTAAACAATAATATTACACACGTCAAGCTCGTCGACCTCCTGCTCTTGACAGGGTCCTGAAACGACGACGACCACCACCACAGCATATAAGAAAAAAAGAAATAAATAATACGAAGTATGGATCAACAAGTTTTCAAGGGATTCCCGCACAAACAGTCGTTGTTGGCAAACGACGACGCTTCCAGGTGCTCGAACGGCTCGCCAACGGGGATGGATCCGCACAGGTGGTTGTGACTCAAATCCAAGTGACCGACGTACTTGGCCGACGACAGCGATCCCGGTATCTTGCCTTTCAAATTGTTGTGCGACAAATCCAGCGCCATGAAATACGTGTTCGACCCGAACACGTCCGGAATCTCCCCCTCGATCCAGTTCCGGCTCATGTTCAGTATCCCCAGACCCGCGTTGCTCAAAAGGCTCGCCGGCAACTTGCCCGACAGCCAGTTACTGTCCAAGGTCAGCGTCGACAGCACCGGCATTTTGCCCAGCTGCTCTGGGACCCACCCGTTGATCCGGTTCATCGACAGGTCCAGGTCCGCCAGCCTGTATATGGTGGCCATGGAGCTCGGGATCGTCCCCGTCAGCTGGTTCCGGCCCAGCAGCGCCCGGCTCAGCATCGTCAGCTTCCCGAAGTCCGCAGGGATCCCGCCTGAGATCCTGTTGTTCCTGAGGTCCAGGTGCATGAGGCTCGACATCTGGACGATGGACGTCGGGATCTCCCCGGAGATCTCGTTGTCGGCCAGGTTGAGGACAGTGACGCGCCGGAGGTCTCCGATAGCCGGGGGGATGCGGCCGGAGATCTTGTTACCGACGAGGTCGACGACGCGGAGGGAGGAGAGGGAGGTGATGCAGGGGGGGATCTCGCCGGAGATGCCCTTCCAGTCGGCGAGGATGAGGTTGGTGAGGCGGTCGAGGCGGCAGATGGAGGGGTTGATGGTACCGGTCATGTAGCCGGAGCGGCCGGCCTTGTCGAAGATGGGGTCCTCGGACTCGCCGCGGAGGTTGATGTCGGCGACGCGGGCGTTGGTGGGGTCGCAGCTGACGCCGTACCAGTTGGTACAGCAGTCGGTGCCGGACCACGAGTTGAAGATGCCGAGGTAAGGCTCGTGGAGCGACGCCTTGAAGGCCAAGAGAGCTTCCCTGTCGGAGGCCGGACAACCGCTCACGGCCCAAGCAAGCACTACCAGCAGCAATGCAGCCCCGAACAACATCCTCATCTCCATCTCGCAATGTGTGCCCGGGTGAAGCTTTACTTAATATGCAGTCGTAAAAGTGGGAGAGGAGCTATTATGCGCGCAGAGAGTTCAAAGATGGTGATGGGAGGTTGGAGGTGTCCGAGCTCTGAATTTAATGAGCTACTCTGGACCAACAAGCCCCTGGCATCGTGTCGTAATTGCGACCGGACCGGGGCTGGCTGGGCAGCAACGGCACATGCAGGAAGCAAAAGATCGTGTCACCTGTCTTCTTCTTCTTTTTTCTTTTTCTTTTTTTATTAAAAATGATCGTGGATGAGGATAATTGAGGATAATGATCTTGCAATGTGTGTTAACCAGGACAACCTCGGTCCACATTTTCCTATTAATATCGAATTCTTGCTTTCTACATTACTTAGCTCCTTTTTTTTTCTTATTTAATTGATTCTATTTAATTACGAAGAATACATATTGTTCATAAATGTGTCATGAGCATATTGAAAGAATTATGATTATATTGAGACTCGTCAGCATCTTCCTTGCTTCTGTTTTGTAAGCAAAAGTGATAGTTAATTCAAAATACTCACCCATCTTAAATTGACCACACTTCATATTAGAAAGATCGGGCAGCACATAAACACAATATGGTGGGTTGGCGGCAACGGGGCCGGTGGGATGTGGAGGTGAAGGCCCTGGGGGCTCCAGAAATCCCAATGATAATGAGAGCTGCATTATTTTTCCGGATCCAATGATTAAAGTCACGTTCATTTTTATCATACCCGGCCTTTCTTTTTACCTTTTTCACTGAATCGACAAAAGATTGACACTGTAGAGTTTCACGGGATAGAGAGAGAGAGAGAGAGAGAGAGAGAGAAATACATAAAATCTGCTTTGGGAACATGGCTGCTTCCCCCAATCATCTTTGGCTAATTTTACCGTTTGCCCCATCCCAAATCAACGGCAAGCCCCGAGATTTTCTCTGCTTTACTATCTCGAATTGCATCTCTTGGATTATATAGGATCCTCAAATTTTGCCGCTCGTACAGGCAAGAGCTTTTTGAGCAGATATAACAGTCAATGTAGCTTAACCTTCCAACAAAGCAAAGCAAACTTACATCGTTGCCCCGATTGTGAATCTTGCATATATATCGCCACTCCAATCCCCGCGTGACTTTCCATGAGATGAAAGAGAAAATCGTGATCGGAATAAAGATTGGTTCAATCATTGCAGAAATCGATCGAGACAAAATTATATTGAAAACCAAAAAAAAACAAAAAAGGAAAGCAAAACTAATGATGACCATTATTAAGCAAGTAACTTTAGGGAACTAGAAAGACAGACAATTTCAAAAGGTAAATAATAGATCGGAGAAACAACCCCGTCCAAAGCCGATTGCCTTTAATGGATAGCTGCAAATTTTGCGGGCGGAAAATCCGATGGGCCGGTAGATGGGGAATAGGCTGCAGCTCCGAACAATTAAAAACGAACAGCTAGAGTCATCCCTGATTGGCCCTTACGTCCGTATTCAATGTACGAGGCCATCTCCAGAGCTCGAGATGGAAAACTTAGGAGAGGTAATGACCAGAAGCTTCATAAAGACATCATGGGAAAATGTTTATTAGCCTCCCCCCCTCCTAGGGTACATTACAGATGGGGGACGTTCTAAAGTTTCAGCGAGCTCGCACCAGATTCGCGGGCAAATGGGTCACGGAGAATGGAGGGAGAGATGGTGGAGAAGTAAGCGGGTGCCCATGAAAGATAAGCTCAACATCCATCACAGAAAAAGGGGCCTATCTTCTCAGGTCAATAAGCAAAAGCTAAATGGGCTGGAGCTTTCGCAGATCGGGTCTTCAAGTGGAGGCTCTCCCATTCTTTAGTGTTGGATTTGGTCAGAGGTTCAATTGTGAGTTGGACTTCCAGACCAGCCCAAAGGTTTAGAGCTTGGCAAAGTGGGAGATCCGAAAGAAATATAAAACCCCGACAACCAAGGCAGCTACTTTCGGTGCGGGATCCGGCCCCTCATGTACATTTTGTAATATTGAGATCATAACGAATGAAGACGTCCGTGATTTCATCCGTGTCGTAGCACGCTCTACAACAAGCGTAAAGGTTCTGCTAGTCGAGCGCGCTATTTATACTGATTCTGAGGGGTCATGCATCGTGTTGTTGTTAAGCAAATGCTGTTCATTCTCCAACTCCAGGAGAAGCATGCGTTGCCTTCGTAACTTGTGGAAGTTAGGGAGGAAGCAGAGCAGCCAGGCATTAGCGTTACTTAGGATGGGGTGTGAGATGATGACAGCGTCCTAATGATTTGGTTTCTGCACCAATGAGCAAAAACAATCGTCGAGATGTTCCCTTCGCCCATCGCATATTACTATATCACGCTTCCCATTTCATTTGTTTGATTTCTCGCGAATCAACTGACGGAACAAAAAGAATATGCAACTTCCCCAGCAAGCCCCGCCATTATTTTGTAGGCACTCCCAACATGAATATTCCCCCCCTTTTTTTAAGTGAGGTCCGTAATGTGTTGAGAGGGGGGCATACACCGATAAGTCCAGCGTTTCCTTGTGTTTGACTTCTAAAAAAAAAGTCCTTAAACACAATTAAGATAAAAACTTTGCCAAGTGTTGAAGGCTCTTCGTCAACAAGTATAATTAATTAGTCGATAAAATGATTGGTTTTAGCCTACGTAAAATATAATAGGGAATAATCTAGTCATGGAGCATGAGCATCGCTAAATGAAGCTCGCTTTAGTCAACAAAAGCCACAACTAACGATATTGATGAAGAGCTGGATGCAAAGTAGCTATCTAAGTGATAGAGCCAACAATTTTGGGCATGATTCGCTGAGGCACATCGGCATAGCTATGAAGAAGTGGAACTGACAGAATCATCAGGTAGTGGATACCATAGATCTTGGAAGCTGCTAAATATGACCGAGAAATGTGGGTTATTGCAATCGTCACGTAATGGAACAAGGGAATTCAAAAGTAACCAATGATACTCGACGTGAAGAACATAGGAACAATAGTCAAGCAGCGAAGTTGTGTCTAAATTTTGGTTAATCTTTTTTTTTTATGACCGAGAAATCGCCGGAGCTCACTCTTGAGGGAGCACACGACTCTCCAGTGCCCAGTAGTACCGTCGGGCCTCGCCACAAGCCGCTATTTAGACGTAAAACCTCGGGAGAGACTAGCCCAAGACCCCAACACAATTTTGGTTAACCATTTGTAAATACGAGTTACTAAATTCTAGTTGTCATGCGGGATGTATTTTTTTTTTTTTGTAACCGTTGTTAACCGTTGAAAGTAACTATAATTGTTAGAAGGGAAAATGCCACCAAATTTCAAATTATACCACTTGTGACTACTTTTTCCTGAACTTTTGTTTATGATACAAAGAATTCCAAACTATGTTATTTATGACAGATTTACTTTTAACTTTTTTTTGTAACATTAAAAATCCTAAACCATACTCATTGTGACATATTTATCCCTAACTTTCTCTTGTAATATAAAAACCTCAAACTTGCATTCATGTGAGACATTTACCCTCAAACTCTTTAGACAAATGGCATTTTCATCTTTTTCTCTTTTTTTGTTTTTTTGTTTTCTTTTTCTTTCTTTCCTTTTCTTTTTTTTTTCCTTCTTCTCTCTTCCCTCCACCATCACCGACGTCAAGCAAGGGTTGCCCTTGCTTAAGTCGTACGAGGGCCACCCTCGCTGAATCTGGCATGCAAGAGTCGCCCTCGCCAAACCCCCCAAGACAAGGGTCACCCTCACCTGACTTCAATGCCGGCAAGGGTGGCCCTCGCTAGCTTCCCTCCGCCGGGCATGGGGAGGGAAGAGAGAAGAAGGGGAAAAAATAGAAAAAAAAGAGAGAAGAAGATGAAAACCCCCTTCGATCAAATAGTTTGAAGGTAAATATGTCACATGAATACAAGTTCAAGATTTTTCTTGTCACAAAAGAAAATTTGAGGTAAATGTGTCATAATTGGCATAGCTTGAGATTTTTAGTATCACAAAAAAAAAATCAAGAGTAAATTTGTCACAAGTAATATAGTTTGGGGTTTTTTGTATTAAAAAAAATTGAGGGTAAATTTGTTACAAGTGACATAGTTTGGGGTTTTTTATGGTATTTTCTAATATTAGAATTGCAATTTGTGTAAAGGATCGACAATTAATCAGTAAACACTGAACGATCAATTTATACTTCCAATTTATCCTTACATTTCTATGTTCCTCTTGTTATAATATTTAAATAATAATTCATGCATTTATTTAACAGCTTAAACTTTTTAAAAAATCAGCTATAAACCTACAAAATCTTATATGGTATCAAAATCGGAAGTTATGAATTTGAATATTTCTAAACCCTACTTACCTCTCCTATTAAATTTCCATGTTTAGTGCTTGGCAAAAGACCAAACTAAGCGTAAAGAGAGATATTAGAATATTTAAATAATAAATCATGCATTTATCTAACAACTTAAACTTTTAGAATAGTCGGTTGTGGTCCTACAAAATCTTATACATTTTACATGGGTAGACACAATTCTCCAGTCTCAGTACTTTTATTTTTTCTTGGCAATTTGTGTTTACTATCTAAGAATCAACAAAGGACCTTGTGCATCCGTAGTTCCAAAGGTATTTTGTTGACACTTTTGGTAAGATAGAAATTTTTTTGAGTAGGTTTATTGCCAACTTGTTTGGTAAGGTTAAAGTCTTTTCCCCTCTGCTTATGTTGAAAAGTAATGAGCAATTGAAATGAGGGGAGAAACAACAATTTCCTTCGATAAGATCAAAAATTATTTGACTAACCCTTGCCACCTAAACTATGTCATTGTAGTCATTTGTCGGTAGCCGATACAACTATGGGGAGTATTATGGCATAGGATCACGATGAAAGCAAAGAGCAAGTGATGTACTACCTTAGTTGAATCTTGAATGATGCTCAGAGGTGGTACACCACGGCGCAAAAATTATGCTTATTTTTATATTTTGCATGTACTAAGTGACGAGGTATTACTTATTGCCGATTAAAACTGACATATCATGTGAAACAAATGTGACAGAACATATGATCTACAGGCCAATCATTGGTGATCAAATAGTAATCAGGCTTTTGCTCTATTTGAGTTTTATTCAGTCCATGTCCCCTTGAGGGCAGTAAGGGGACGAGCTGTTGTCAATTTCTCAAATGAGTATTTATGTGTGCACACAGAAGAGCATGAGGATGAAAACTTCACGAAGATAACACCATGGACTCCATATTTTGATGAATAATGTACTAATTATTCATTTGAAGTCAGAATATTATCAATTTCTCTCGAAGGATATCGAACGAAATTCACTTTCAAATGGGATTTGGGCAGAGGCGGACCAAAAGGAGCCAACGTCTGACCTCGGTGGAAAACCAGAAATAAGTTGGACACATGAGTTTAACCAAGGTATGGAATTTGGCAACGTGGGAGATGTGAAAGAAATAGAAAGGGCCACACCCAATGCTCATTCATACTTTCGGTGCAGGATCCGACATCTCATAATGTTATCTTTGCAATCAGGGTCATACCAAACATCTAATGTGAGTCGAATGTGTCGGCTCACGCTCCAAAATAAAGACGACAGCTTCTTCTAGTCTAGTGCGCGGCTAATGTATCGATTCGCATTGGCCGTGTATCATGCTGCTGCTAAGCAAAAGGCTGTTCATTCACCAATTTCTCCCAACTGCAGGAGCATCATGCGTGTCCTCTCATAATTTGAGGGGAATCAAGAAGAAAGCAGGCGGCATTAATTATAGGGCGTATAAGATAATGGCAATTGACGGGGTCCTCATGATTTGGTTTCTGCGCCGATGCAGAAAAACAATTAAAAGATGTTCCCTCTGTCCATCGCATCTTATTATCGTGCCTTCCCCTGTACATTTTTTTTAATATTAGATTTTATCGGGAATCAACTGAAAAAAACAGAGAAAAAAGAATATGTAATTCTCCCTCCCACCAAACGCCACCATGAATATTCTCCTATTTTAACCTAACCCAATTATTATCAATTCTTATTTTTTAATAGGGGTTCGCTGATGTGCTCAATGGGGGGACATGCAGCACCCAATCAAGTCCCGTGTTTTCCCCCTTTGTTAAATATGTGTAGGTTATCCTTACATGAGGGGAGACAAAAAGCTTGCCCATTACTAATTGGATTTCTGGTTAAAATTTGTGGGGAAAATTCCCAAAGGCAATTTGTCCCATGTGAAGATGTATACCCATTAAGAAGAAGAAGAATAGGACACGAATGAGCCCAATTAATTCGAACGATCACTTAAGGAAGGTCCCGTGAGTTAGTGGATAATGTCAAATTCGATCGCTCCAGCATTACTTGTTCCGGTAGCAAAACCCAAGTGGAAAACGTCTGACGATCCATCCACCGTTCAAATGGAAAATTCACCGTTCCAGTCCAGCTCTTTTCACGGGTGCCTGAAAGCTACGCACATCCAACAAACTCCAATACCCCCCCAAAAAAAAAGAAAGGAAAGGAAAATAAAATAAAGCGGGTGTTTCCTGTGCAAATTGCGACGGCATCATCATCTTTCCCCGGTCTCGTGCCCGACTTAGCTCCACGTAAGCGCGTTCCACCCGTCGGCTGGCGATTGGCCGAGCGTCCCTCAGAAGGCTTTTCAACTAGCTCGCTCGCTCAAGGGTCGCGCCAACTCCCCATAGAGAGAGAGAGAGAGAGAGAGAGAGAGAAGGCGTTTTGCAATCTTTGCATAGCTCCGCTTTCATTGTCTGACAACCTGTACGCCACACGCGCCCGCGGTACGTGGCTCGTTGGCCTTTTTGGACCAAATCCCAGCCGTTGGATCCACACGCGATTTGGGCCTCCTCCTAAGACATCATCTCACATCCCCATCGCTCTTTCATTATTCTAAAGCCGCTCGACCAATCACCCTACGCCATCCCCAGCCCCCAAAAAAAAAATTAAAAAAGTTTTTTTTCGCTCGACTTTGTGCGCATCTACGTGGCGCCTCCTCACTGGGCCTCGCCCCCGCGATATTTTTCCAATCCTGCCTTATTCTCTCGCGAGAGAGAAACGCCGAGCCTGGGCGCATTCGTGAACTCCCACTTGCCTGTGGACCCCACCCCCCCTTCCCCTTTCTCAGCCTGCCAGCCCAATTCTGGTCGCAAAGGGACAATTCCCATTTACCGCGCCATCCTATGCGATACGATACACGATACGATACAACCACGATATCATCAGGTTAGTTTCATCGGCACGCCATTTCCATTCGCCTTTTTTCTTTTCTTTTCTTTTCTTTTTTCTTTTTCCTTTTCAGAAAATGCGCTGCCAACAACGACGCGCGACTGCGATTGAAAGGAAAAGCACGATGAAGAAGACTCCAAAGGGGAGCATCGCAAGCCACAATAATCTATTAAATTTTCGTTTCTCCATAAGGATGAAAAATAAAAAATAAAAAAAAGAAGGCTAAAATCACAAGGAAGAAGAAGAAGAAGAAAAGAAAAGAAAAGAAAAAAAGGATAAACAAAGAGGGCAAAGAAAAAGGGATAATCAGAGATTGGTAAGAACAACGAGAACAAAAGCGATTTTTGTTGATCTTCAATTTTCTTCAGATCTTCGTATAGAATTCCCTCATCACATCCCTTCTTCCTTCTCCACCTCCTTCGATCCAAACGCGTCACCTTGTCTTTTTAGAAAGCAAAGCGAGATCCGGTCACGATCTCCTCGAAATATTTGGTTTTCCTTCGGGACTCCTCCAGCTCTCCTCCCTTTTGGATATAGCTCTCCAAGATAATCAGACTCTGACGATCTTCGCGGCTTTGACCACTGGGTTCTCCCTCGCGATCGCCTCGCGGCCCACCGCCTTGTAGTCGTAGCTGCAATCGTGGCGATCGGAGTACCGGTGCTCCGCGCAGAAGAGATCGCCGCAACGGCATCGGAATCCGGTGAGGCCGACCTTCCTCCGGCATCCGGAGCAACGATTCACCTCTCTCCTGGCGTTGTTTGACTCGGTCAAGGGAGAAGGCGAAGCGGCCGACTCTCTTCTGATCATGGCCATCGTGAGGACAGATCGGTCGGGCGACCTGGTAGAGGAGCCCGATCTGTGGATCTTCTCGGCGGAGAACTTGAGGACAGAGGTGGAGCCGGTAAGGGCGGCGGCGGAAGAGGAGATGGTGGGGAGGGAGGAGGAGGAGTGGGAAGGGGAGGGGGAGGGGGAGGAAGAAGAGGAGGAGGAGGAGGAGGAAGAGGAGGTGGCGTTGAAACATTTCTGGCACATGTTGTTGGTGGCAGGGTTACCGGCGAGGCCACAGTTGTTGGTGCAGAGAGTCAAGGCCTCGGGTACCTTGAACTCCGTCTCCTCCTTTTCTGTCCTCTGGGCCATTTCCGACGAGAGGGTCGTCTTAGAGATCGAGAGATCGAGAGAGAGAGATGATACCGAGAGATGGAGAGATCGAGAAGAGGCAGAGGGGACTGGGTCGAGGTCGTGGAGGAGAAGGGAGAGAGAGAAATGGGGGATATGAAGAGGAGGGGGGGGGGTCGGTAATGGCGATAGAAAATGGGCCTCATAGAGACGCGTTTCAAACATTGGTTGCTTCCCCATCCACATAATGACCGAAATGCCCCTATTTACCCCTCTCCCTCGTTCCCCCTATATATATTTTTATTTATTTATTTATTATTGTTATTATTGCTTCTTCTCCCTTTTGTCTTCTTCTTTTCGCGTGACGTCCCCAAATTTTTTTTATTCATTTATAAAAAAAAGAAAGAAAAGAAGAGTGTTTCTGAAATTCTGAAAGTGGACCCCACCCCCGCCCCTCTCCCTCTCCTTCTCCCCGTAGTTGTAAATTGCCAAATTGAATTTGTTTTCTCTTTTTTTTTTTTACTTTTATTATTTGTTTTCCTCGTGAAAGAAAATTGGACGAGCGAAAAGACATCCTTCGTCGGAGCCTTATGTTTATTTTATATGCATAGAGGATTGAAATTGGAACCCGAGGGAGAAAGAAAAAAGGAGGGGGGCGTGGTCAGGCGTCGGTCTCGATTAAATGAATCCCACTAGCACCACCACGGCCACCGCCACCTTTCCCTCGTCCTGAGCTAGCTGGCTTCCTCATCTTCATCTTCCCCTTTTTTACCCTTTCTTAAAAAATTAAAAATTAAAAATAATCTATCCTTCTTTAATAATTCTGACATCTTTTCTTACTCCCTATCTCCCCACTTTTTAATTAAGCTTCCCCAACTTTTCTTATTTACTTCCTCACTTTTCTCATTTCATTTCCCTCGTGACGTCTTTCCATACTATTGCTAAGTAATCGTATTTAAGGATCGCCCCTCGACTGACTATTGAGAAATAATGACTTTTCTTATGATGTAGAAAAATTATTTTTTAATCAGCTTATCATGAGTTAATTGCCCGTCGGCATCAATAACAACTACAAATGGGAACTTGATTGATAGATGATCGTGTCACATTTTCACTAATGTACTCGAGAAAATTTAGAAGTGAGAAAACCCAAGAAGAATCTTTGGCAATTCATATATACTACGTTTGGTCATTTAAATTTCTAACCAAGATAAGACTACATAGGATACAATACAAAATCCAGAGATTTTGTTATATTATATTAACTGTTTGGAAATTACAATAATAATGACGGATATATTCATATCATATTGTTTTATATAAAATGGCGTATCAATGTAAATGAATCAAAATTTTGACAAAAAAAAAGATGATGAAAATCTCTCGGTACTATTATATACTTTATTTTTCTTTTCTTTTCTTTTTTAATTCAATTTATTTCCTCTCTTTTTTAATTAATTTATTTTCTTTATTCCCCTTCCATCGTTCTCTTATGAAATCTTATTAAATAGTAAATTGTACTAATATACATAAAATATATAATAAATATAAACATATATATATATATATCGAATTTATATTATAAGAATTAAATTTGAATATATAAATACAAAAAAATTAAATTAAAACATTAAATTGCTATTTTTCTGCTATTTTGAATTTCTTACAATAGAATCATATATTTTTTAGGAGAAATTCCAAAAAATGGCCCCAAGTGCTATCGGTTTTTCAAATAAGAGCTCGAAATTAACTTTGTTTTAAATAAGAACCTGAAATACCATCAATTTCTCAAATAAAGGTCTGAAGTGAATCTTGTTTCAAATAAGAGCCTAAAGTGGTTATATCTGTTTCAAATAAAAGCCCGACTTTTCGGCGATCGAGGCCATTTTCGTCATTTACTATTTTTTCTATTTCTTTTTTTCTTTTTTCTTGTCATCTTCTTCTCTATCACTGGTGGCTGATCGGCCACTGGTGAAGCACACATAGGGCTGGGCCCTCGCCAATGGCCGATGAGGGACGGCCTCGCTTGGGCAAGGTGACCCTAGCCCTAAGGGAGGCTGCCCCTTACGGCCATCCATGAGCTCGGCGAGGGTTGATCTCACGGATGGTCGCGAGGGGCAGCCTCCCTCAAGGTGAGCAATGGCCATAGGTGAGGGTGCCCGACCCTCGCCAAATCTGGTGAGGCCACAACCGGCAAGGGCCAACCTCATGGATGGCCGCGAGGCAGCCTCCTCAAGGTGAGAGACGACCTTGCCTATCCCTCGCTTGTGGCCAACAAGGGTGACCCTTGCCTAGCCCTTTGTGGGCATTGCTAGTGGCCGGCCGGCCACCGACAATAACGAAGAAGATGAATCATAAGAAAAAAGGAAAAGTGGCAAATGACAAAAATGTCATTGATTGGTTGGAAAATTTAGCTAACCAATCATTTGAAATAATCATAGTCACTTCAGGCCTTTATTTGAAATAATGTCAATTTCAAGTCATTATTTGAGAAACTAAGGATACTTTGGGTCATTTTTTGAAATTTTCCCTATTATTTATATTGAAATATAATTTTATCTTATCTAGAGTAGACACCACGTGCCGAATTAAATAAATTTCATCATATTTGGAATTATATCTCGAAAATAGAGAGTGAAGGCGAGATGATTGGATTGCTCATTATGAAAATAATAAGTGAGACTTCCAATTCCAGATCTAAATCAATGTCTCGGTTCTGTCACGTAATGAATGTCGGTATATGTCCAAAGGAAGGTGAGTCCACGGTGCTCGCATGCAAGGATTTTTTGGCATGCGTATACATATGCAACTATTGGTTATTGTATGTTTTGGTCAAATTTAGGGGGATATTATTATTATTATTATTAGGTATTGTAAACCCCGTCAATGGCCGCGAGCGGAATATCAAAAACGTGTGTAATAATTGTAATAAAAAAACACAAAATTGTAGGGGAAGCAATAGCAAAACCACCACTGTCCTGTCCTCCCTCCCCCCGGCCGCCAACTTTTTTCTTTATCTCGAATGGTTTTGGATCCCGTCAAAGCAGAGAGCATCGCGTCGCAACGCCAACCTTCTCCGGTTTTCACTGTCCCCACCCCAACCCACTTGCGTTATCTTTTTATTTATTTATATATATATATATATTAATTAAAAAAAAAAAAAGAAGACGGGAGGGGAAGGGAGAAGGTGGGGCCAAGTTGCAGAGGGGAGAGAAATTACAGAAATGGGCTTTGAGAAAGTACGGAGGGTTAGTTTGGGAATTGTACGGGGGAGAGGATGGACGGGGGCGGCCTCCTCCATCTGAAATTGTCTACTGAATCTCTCACTCGCCACGCGCTACACGTGTGCGTCCACCGCGTCCTGCTGACTTTCTTTGACCCGCCCTCCTCCACGTCACTTTCAATCCCACCCTCTTCTTCTTCTTTTTTTCTTTTTTCTTTTTTCTTTTTTTTGGAATCCGTTTGAAAGAGAAGAAGTCGTGATTGAAATTCACCCTTCATTTCGTCGACGTTACTTTGCCTCTTCCTATCAAACCTCCTTTTTAGTCCAGGTTCTTCTAACCTTTCATTTTGTCTACTTTTCAATCCTCGCCTTTCTCTACAAGCTCCTTCGACAAACTTTCTCTTTACACTTACATATATGTAAGGAAATATCACATCTAAATCTAAATGATCTCTATTTATAACGTACTATAATAATTATCTCTCTCTCTCTATCTTATCCCATCTTAAGAAAGTACCCTATTTCAATTTACGAATATCTAATTACATTTGAATATCGATTTTACCAGCAAATATCGAAAATCATTAATAGGATCGATCGAAAGCTTTCTTTAAGATGATGGTTACAAATGTGCATTTAGATCGTGAAATTTATTTGACTTTTCCAAAATTCACCCTTTTATCGATGGATATTGGATCCGAAGAGATACTGTAGATGCTTGGAAAACCCTCGATGCATTTTATCGTTGGGGACCCGCCATTGCTCATTGACAGAAAATGAAGGCGACATCCAAATTTGCATCTTGTTTTTTTTTTTCCTTTTTATTTCTTTATGTGGACCGGAGAAATGCATTTTTTATTTTAGGAGGGGACGAGGCGATCCTGGGAAGGTCATATACATCGTCGACGACGGATCCTCTACCCTTTGACTTTTGAGGGAAGCTAATATATAGATAGCAGCAGCAGCAGCATGAGAGGAAGAAAGAAGAAGAAGAAGAAGAAGGAACAAGTCAACGAGGCCACAACGTGTGGATGAGGAGAGGGGGGAGGCATTCTTTTTGGTTTGATTTTTTACTATTATTAGTATTATTGAATTCTATGGAAGAAGAACATTTATGATGGGGGAAACACAGACACGAGGAGAGAAAGACAGAGAACTCTCTCTTTTTTTCTCTCTCTCTCTTCTCTCTCTCTCTCTCGGGGACACGAAACTTATTACACATAATTAAAAAAGAAAGATGTCATTCGACCAAATGGCGGTGGGCCTGTCTTCCCTTTCCATGGTGTGTGTCGATAATATGGCTAGTGCAAGTAGTAGGCGAAGAAGGATGCGAGGGAGGCGCCCACCATGGATCCGAGGACTGGCAAGCTGACGCTAGCCCCGCTGGTTGGGGACGGTGCGGGGGCCTCCTGACCACCCTCGTGGGCCATCACCGCGCTCACAGAGGCAGCGGCAAAGAGGACTGCGCAGGCGATCTTCTTCATTTCCATTGCGGCGCGACCGGCGACCGGCGAACCAACCTCCTCCACGAGCTTTATTCTCTTGGAAAAAGGGTCTCGAGATTGGATCGCCGAATCACGCTTGGAATGCAGCAGCCTGAGGGGAAAAAACATCGGGAGGAGGAGGAAGGTCTCTTATAGGCTCGTTGGCTGGCGACAGAACGTGACAGTTGTTGCGTTCCACAATGTGTGGGTTGTTGATCTATGAATTGGGATGGCGAGGAGAGGTTTGCTCGTCGCGGTTGAACGGATCTCGCGTTTTTGTTTTTGTTTTTGTTTTGGTTAAAAGAAAAGATGCAAAATTTAATAATAGTCAGGCCGTGAATTGCCGGAGTAACCGACTCCTTTCTTTCTTTCTTTCTTTCTTTAGGGAGAGTCCAGTCCATATGCGAACCCAACCCATATTTGATAACTGGGCTGGGCCTCGAAGACTCTTTACTTTTAACATTCCATCTCCGGTTTCGAAAGGAGGATTGGGCTATGGATAGACATGCACAAGCCCCCAAGACGGAGCTAGAAAGAGTGAAGAACACAACACTGTCACTTTGGGGAGAGACCCGAAAAATCGACTTTACTCCAAAGCAGGAACGAAAGCACTTTGAAGCTAAGCAATAACGACCTCGGATTGAAGAAAGAGCAATTGTGTTTGTGTCGGTTCCTTAGTGACGTCCAACTCTCCCTCTCGACCTGTTATCTTCAAAGCTGAGCATACGATGATGATGCTGCTGCTCATGGGCCCCTCTCCACTTCTCTCCTCTCCCGCTATAAGTACCCCCCCCAAACGGCTCTCCACACGAAACAAATCCCAGCAGACCGTGCCAGCACCCATCCCTTTTCCCTGTTAAATTCTAGCCATGGCACCTCCAGCAACCTCATTCAATTCGCTTCTCTTGGTCACTTATGTTGTTGTGGTTGCTCTTCTTTCCGTGCCCGCGGCAACCCGCGTTTCAGCTCAAGGATTAGAGCCGTCGCCTGCGATCTCGCTGGACACTGGATCAGCTCTCTCTTTGGGTGTGCCCGGAGCTGCCATCCTTTGCTCTTTATTGTTGGCCACGCTCCATCTCTTCTTCGGCAACTGAATTTCGTCACACACCTTCGCATCGGATCCCGTGCATCCTATCATCTTTGTCGTCGGATGCTTTCTGCCCAATAAAAATGTGATTTACGTTTATATTTATTATCTTCATCTGTCCTTCTTATGTTTCATTCCTGTATATACACAAAACGAATTACAGAGATCCATTCATATTTATACATGTACACTCCACATATAGTTTCCCAATAACACATGGAGGAGCATACACCTATTGCTGATAGCAATATTCTTTTTTCTGTGTTCATTGATTTCTCTCCGTGATCTTTTTGCAAACTACATGGATGTCCACGTATCCATCCATCCATCCATATATAACATGCGTGCGCAGAAGATTCGACATTCCTCGATATAATCATTCCGCAGGTAGTCTAGCAATTAAAAACGATTTTTTTTTATCTACTTCTCTAATCTAAAGGAAGAAATCCATTTTCGTGCATCGAAGTAAATGCGGAACTGATCCATCATGACCATTTATCATGCAAGCCCTACATAATTCGTGGATTGGGTTCGTGTAAGAATTTATTGTGAGGAAGGAACAGTAACAGCAGATTGTGTATGATGGGCATGTGACCATTACTATTTCATCTCAAAGAAATTAGCCCAACAGTTCCTGCATCATTCACAAAGTCCACAACCAATCGAACCGGTTCATCACGTGCTTTTTCATTGGTAGCATCTACAATTTTTGAAGGGGAAGAAATCAATATTTCAAACTTCAAAAAAAAAAAAAAAAGTGGTTAGTGTAAGAGTGGCTAAGTTGTCTCTTGTTTAGGAAAGAGAAATATCGAATAGTGACTCAAGCCATTAATAAGACTCCAAAGCTATTTCCAATCGGGAGTTCGAACTTGGTACTCTTTGTCATGGCATGAGAAACGACCTCCGTTATAACAAGATTTGGTAAAGGTATAAGATATTGGAACCTGCCTGATTAGTTTGTTTCCGCTATTTTTTAGCAAAGAAGAAGTTTTTCTTTTACTCTTTTTTTTTTTCTGCCGAATTTCAAATTACTACTTAAGCTTCAAAACAAATTGCAAAAGAAGTCATAAATGAATTCGCGTCGATATTCCTATAATTTATTTTAAAAAGCTCTAGGTGTTCCGGATTTAAATGAAAAGCGAAAGTCTCGCTTTTGGGTTAAAAAGCCAAATTTGAAAGCCCTTTTCAATTTAAAATATTGCTACGTACATATTTTAGAGCATTTGTCTCCGGGAGAAGCAAAAGGTGTAATTTAGAAATGTACCCTCGCCCAACAATAATCGCTTCGAATGCTCCCAGGCTTCCCCCAATGAGATGGCAAGCTGCCATTGGTCGCAGACAATTACCCACCACATCCCAAAATGACGTCATACTTGGCGAAGAGCATCGGATAAGAGAAAAATCATCTTCTTCTTCCATTGCAGAGACCCCTCACATCCACCAATCCTTCGCCACCACCAACACCACCACCACCAGAACACCACCGCCATGGCAACATCGCTCTCACCATCTACCATCCTTTCCTCCACCACCACCGCCAAATCGGCCCAACCCCCTCTCACCGTCGCCACCAAAACCCATATCTCAGCCCACCCCAACAAACACCCCTTCCCAGGCTCGGCCGCCGGTCTTGCGGCCACAGCCCTTGCTGCGGCCACCCTACTCACCACCGTCCCGCCTTCGCTAGCCGAATCACCACCAGCGACCTACAACCTTTACTACGGCACAGCTGCCAGCGCCGCTAACTACGGGGGTTATGGCGGCAATGCCAACAAGAAGGACACGGCCGAGTACGTCTACGACGTGCCCGACGGTTGGAAAGAGCGTCTGGTCTCCAAAGTGGAGAAGGGCACCAATGGGACGGACAGCGAGTTTTACAACCCCAAGAAGAGGACGGAGAAGGAGTACCTGACTTTCCTTGCTGGGTTTAGGCAGTTGGCGCCGAAAGACGTCGTCTTGAACAATTTGGCCCTGTCCGACGTGGAGTTGCAGGACCTGATCGCCAGTGCCGACAACATATCATCGGAGGAGAAGAAGGATGAGAAGGGGCAGCTGTATTACGTGTACGAGATCGATGGAGTAGGTGCTCACAGCCTGATCTCTGTGACCTGCGCCAAGAATAAACTCTATGCCCACTTTGTGAATGCGCCCGCTCCTGAATGGAATCGGGACCAGGAGACCTTGAGGCACATTCACGAGTCATTTAAGACTGTCGGATCCTATTAGAACTTCTTTCCCGAGAAAAATTTGTATTCTGGGTAATGATTTTTGTAAGAACTTTTGAGTTTTGACTATGTAATGTGTGACTCCCATATACTTATATCAAAGTTTTGTAAACCAGTCCGCACCGCAGCGTTCTTCAAACCAGTTACATCGGATTTTGCATTGTCTACTCATAAGCCTTACTTGGCATTCCAGCTTTAAAAAAGCATCGCTACTTGAACAATATTAAGTAAAGCTAAACAACTTTTCTACTGCTGCTAGACACTCAACAGTGATTGCCCCTAAGCAAGAAACGTTACAGGTACAGCAGTTGCTGACAAACGCCAATCTTCAAACTTGTCACCGAGCAGACCAAAGACAGAAGAGAAGCTCAGGATACAGCCAGCATTCTGCATAATATTCTTATACATTAAATGATCCAGTATGAACTACCACATGTCAGCATACAGACCGATAATTTCTCCAATTCTTTTCCCAGTCACACCATACCTGCAAATACAGATCCATCACTTGGGATGTTTAGAAAGGGGAAATGAAACTCTCTGCGGCGTACTCTGTGGCACATCTGTTTTCTGCTCCTGTGATGGATTGGCATCACTTCTTTCATCTTCTTCGGTTTCTTCCAATGCCTGAGCAGACTGCCTCCTTGGGATTGCAAGTTGGTAGTTTGGGCTGATCAGCGTGTCCTGTTCTGGAGGAAGTGGAATTCCGGGACCTGATATTGCCTTTGGTAATGGAATCTTGTTCCTGCTTCTAGCCAATTCCAGTAAGACCTGATAGACAGTAACATCAGCATCAGTTTTTGACCGCCTGGTACAATAACCTCAAACAAGTAAACCATGAACACCAGACGTGTAACTGCGAGTTCACACACATAAGCCCTCAATAATCAATGAATTAGAGTAACTGAGCATTCAACAGCAAACACAAATGTCCAGACTTCGCAAAGACTGGAGTGTGCAGTTTAAAAATTTTGAATTCATGGTCTTCACATGCCAAAGGCCATGAAGAAAATGGATAATTAAGACATGCCAAAATGCCAAATGCCATCATGCCATCATGCCAAGACAAAGTTCTAACTGGGAATCAACTTTAACTCAAGTTGAATGGACCATACACTACAACCCAATATGGTTTCTGCTTACTGGTCGGAGTTCCATTCACAAATTCACTCCATCAAGAAACTGCCACAGCTGACTTGAACAAGACATCATGCATTGAAACAGAGGATTATCCATGGTCATATGGACATATGTTCGGTGATAACAAATCTATACAATTAACGACATAAACACTTTACACACCTCTCGTGGAGGAGGCTGTGAAAAGGTGAAATTAACTTTTGACTGGACTGCAAGCTTAACATCATCGCAATCAATTGCAGCCTTGCCAGCATGCTCGGAGTAGACCTGTGCGTCTGTTAATACGTCAACTACATACCGATACCACAACTCTAAGAACTGGTGCATGACACGAGGTTCATACTCCTCGACACCCATTGATTTCAGCAGTGACTTCACAACCCTGGCATCTCTTGGCAAATCATTGTCTTTCTCCGCCATCGCCTCTAATGTCTATGATGACTGCGTAAAAGGATGCCACATAGATATCAGAAAGATGTAAAAAGCAAATATGATCACTTTGCATTTTAAAAAGGCAGGATAAAAAAAATGAGTTGCGAGAACTTAATTCCCCCAGCTTAAAATGACATCATAGGAGGAATTATGATCATTAAGTAATCCCTTGCTCAGAATTGATAAGAAAATGAGAAGTACAAAATTACTCAATTTCACACAACAAAAAGGGAGAAAATGTTATGCATGATGAGCCTGGCTGAGAACCACACTAATACTAACATGAGAAATTTTTTGTTAGAAACAGAATTGTGCTGGAGAATGTCAAGGATATATCACAATGAGCTCTTAATGACATGCTCTGTACTTTTCATGGATCATGCCTCCAGTGAATCGCACTAAAGGGAAAATGTGAAAGAAATTCATTTATAATCACAATGGGAGACGGAAACACCGGCATAACCCAAAGGTTTCATTGGGGAAAAGAAATAAAGTCTTCTTGGTCCTGCAAGTTAATCATCAACAACAGTAGCTAACACAGGCCATCTAGCATTTTCTCATCAAAAGGGAGTTATAGGAAATAAAATAAAATAAAAACTGCATCTTAACATCTTGATGTCCACCCATCTAGAAGTCTCAGTTGTTTGCCTTAGCATAACCAGACAAACACCAAATTATGTAAATGTCAAATTATCACTTAAAAAGCCGACAAGAAATGCTAACTCTCCCAACATATCTCAAAAGAGTTTGCACAGGATGAATAAGGGAAATTGCCCCTCTATTTAATACTTCAAAGGGAAAAAATCCAATCAGAGATTGGCAATCTCAATACAATGCTTCCAGCAATTTAAAACAACGACACAAAAGAATTGCACATTTGTATGACCCATGAACAATAGGGACTCTTCATCGCTCTTGGACAATATGCCATCTGAACTTAGATTAATGGTACAAAAGGGAATGCATACAGAGAGGAGATAGTCTCTCTCTCTTTCTCTCACTGGAGATGAGCAACGATTGAGGGATTCATGTTCTCTCTTTATGGAAAATGTTTTCCAGAAAGTCATGTTCAAGGAAAATGACAATATTTTCCGGTATTCGGCTATAACTGACAATGAACTGGAAAAAAAATTTCATTGTATGGTGAGGAAAACTTTCTTTGATTTCCTTTGCTCATTCCATTGTTTTCCCTGTACACTTAAACACTCCAAACAAAACTCAGCAAAATTCCACGCCAAAACTCATCACTTGTGAGCGCGATACACTTATCATCACGTACTTTAATACCAACAAATACTTGGACGTATTTACATGAACTGAACAACGGAGCTGACGTAGGCTAGAACCATATATGTGCCCTTCATACTGAAAGGACGCACACATGTTTTACTCCACATCTCCAGCCAACACAAAATTTCCATCATCAATTCCCAGCCATCACATACACGACCAAAGCCGTGAGGAGAGCTCAGTATACAAAAGTGGAAAGGGTATTAAAACAGAGAGAAATCATAGCAAAACCGAATATCCAAACAACAATTTGGACACTCAATTCTGTTCAGGAAGATCTGCAGGCTATGAGAATTTTATATCATACGTTCAGTCAACAAATGGCATGAATCATCAAACGGATTCAAGCAATGACAGACTATAAGAAGGCTTCAACGAGCCAAGTTCTAATTGAATTATCATGTCACAACTCTCGGATCAAGCAAGAAAGAAACACGGACGCCTAAAAATATAATATTTTAATTGTGTGAGGTTGAACAATGAATGAAATGGCTATTGAACTCGTTTGTCCTATGAACGTGCATTCTGATGTCAATTAGGCATTTTGTCGAACGGGTAGAATGAATTTTGGCTAATGAACTAATATGCAAGAATACGATAATGATTCGCTTCTGATCATAACTTTCGAACAACTTCCCAGCAGTAGAAGATTCCATAGAAGAAATTGCATACCTGAGTTGAACCTCTGAGAATTTTGACACGAACGCTTTCAAGAAGTGGAAGTCAATTCGAACTGCGAAAAATACCCTAACCAAAACACAGAAAAAATGGGGCAAAGCCACTGTTCAGAAGGGTCACAAATTCCTCATCTTTCAGATTATCACGATGCCTCGTTCAATATCCCGAGCTCAACCAACCTAAACCGTATAAATCGACAAGTCCACACCACAAATTCTTTAAAAACAAAAAAAACAAAAACCCAAGAAACTAAAGGAATTTCAAGTGAAGAAATCGACTTACCAAAAGAGAGGCGATCAAATGCAACTTCGGTCGATTAATCCATAGGTGTGAATCAACCGAATCGAACGTATATAGTCAACCTCGCTCAATGGAATGCACTCGACATTACAAAATGAGGAGCAAGAAAGCGGGGGAGAAGGAGAAACTCCGGAGGCGGAGAGGCGAAAGGAAGAGGACGAACTCCGGGGAGGCGGACAGGCGGAGGAGGAAGAGGAACTCTGGAGAGGCGGAGAGAGATGCAAGAGCAAGAGCGAGTAGGCGAGAAGATGAAAGGTGAAGGAGCGGAGGGAGTGCTGAGAGACGGAGGAGAAGTTCTTGCGTGGGAGAAAGTGGAAGTCATTGTTCGTTTTAAATGTTTTTTTTATATTAATCGAAAATAGGGAAAATTCCAAAAAATTGACCCAACTACCTTAATTTCTCAAATAAAGACTCAAAGTTAACCTTATTCAAATAAAAACCTGAAATGCCAATGATTATTTTAAATAAGGGCTTGACATTGCCAATCATCGGTTAGCCATCGACCGGCTAAATTTTTCGATTGGTCACTTTTTCTTCTTTTTCTTTCGTTTTTTTCTTTTGGTTCATCTTTTTCATCATCACCGGTGCCCGACTAGGCATCGATGATGCCCACACAGGACTTGGTGAGGATTGCCCTCACCGGCCACAAGCAAAGTATAGGTGAGGCCATCTCTCATAGCCCTCCACGAGGTCAGCCCTCGCTAGTTGCAGGCAAGGCTAACCTTGCCAATCTAACGAGAGTTGCCCACCCTCATCGCCTATGGGTAAGGGACGAGCGAGGCCATCTCTCATCCTGAGGAAGGCCGCCCCTCACGGCCAACCGCGAGATTGGCCCTCGCCCGCCACAGCAAGGTCGACCTCGCTAAATTTGGTAAGAGTCTGCCACTCTTGCCGGCCACAAGTGAGGGATAGGTGAGGCCGTCTCTAACCTTGAGGGAGGTCGCGAGGAGCTTCATTAGTGGCTAGGCAGCCACTGGTGATGAAGAAGAAGATGAATTAGAAAAAAGAAAAGAAAAAAGAGTAAACAGCAAAAATGCATTTGATCGTCGGAAAGTCATACTCTTATTTGAAATAGACATAACTACTTTAAATCATATCCACTTTAGGCCTTTATTTGATAAAGTGATGGCACTTTAAGCCTTCATTTGAAACAAAGTTAATTTCAAACTCCTATTTGAGAAACTAAAGGCACTTAGAACCCTTTTTTGGAATTTTCTCTCAAAAATATTTGTTTTTGACTACTTTATTTTCTGTACATCAAGTGTTGGAAAATTCACAATATATATATTATTTATTTTTTCTCTAAAAATACAAAATAATTAAAAAGGTCAAAACTTTTATCCTCTTCGTTTTAAAAGGACAAGCATATGAACAAGCTTCCCAAATAATATATGCAGGGACAATTTAGGAGATGTCCTTGTGAATTTTATTTTCGTTAAATAATTTTTTCTAAGTGTTGATGCTATTAAAGACATGAGAAGAGAGGCTTCATATTCCATATAAAATAAGAAGATGGGGGTACCAATGACAAAATATATAAATCGATTGATTGTATTGCAAATCAAATATGCTTTGAAAAAGTCCATTCTTATTGAAAATTATCGGTTTCCCAAACCAAATTCTTTTTTCATAAAATATAAAATTGCAATCCGAAAATTATTTTCATTTTCATAAAATTAAAAACATCTCCACAAATAAAAACCACATGTTCTTAAAATTTACTAAAAATGAGGTTGTGTGAAACGCTAATAGGAAAATTTTCAAAAAAGGGCCCTAAGTCTTCTCATTTTCTCAAATAAATACTCGAAATATACATTGCTTATAAAAGTTTGAAGTGGTCATGATTATTTTAAATAATGACTTCACCTCACTAGTTGCTAGTGGGCTAAATTTTCTGATCGGTCAAAGGGTTCTTCTTTTTTATCTTTTTTCTAGTTCTTTTTCTTCCTCTTTGCCAGTGGTCGGTCGGCCATTGATGACGCCCATAGAGGGCTGGGCGTGGGTGGCCCTTGCCGCCCATAGGCAAGAGGTGGCCTTGCCTAGAGAGATCGCCACTTGTAGCCAACCAGTCGCAGACGACGGCCTACAAGCCCTTGCTGGTTGCAGGTGAGGGCTTGACGACCCTCGCCAGTCGTTGGCAAGGGTTGGCCTTGCCTGCACTTGGGTAGGTAAGGGTTAAGATCGGCGAGGCCGACCCTTGCTAGATTTGGCGAGGGGGGCCTTACCTTTGGTCGATGAGGGCTTGTAGGTCCTTGTCCATGCCCAATGGGCTGCGAGGGCAACCCTTGCCCAGCCTATGTGAGCGTTGTTAGTGGTTGACTAGCCATTGGTGAAGAGAAAGAAAAAGGAAAGAAAAAAAGTGAAAATGACAAATGAGGAAAATACCTTTGATTATCGAAAAATCAAGTCCTTATTTAAAACATACGTAACCACTTCATGCCCTTATTTAAAAAAATATGGGTACTTTGGGCCATTTTTTAGAGTTTTCCCAAGTTAATATAAGTAGCAAGGTTGCTTGGGGGTATTTCCTAAATATTTCAATAATTTCAAATTATTGTCTTTCTGGTGTTATATGCAGTCGGTAAATTGTTGATAAGAATTTTTTTTCCTCAAATATGCTTATCAAGTGTCCCAATAGTATTCAGTGAAATTAATCGGGCGGATTATTTATATCAAAGCGAAAAATCAAAGAGAACTTCAAAAAGATGTGGGAAACTTGAGTGGACTGTGCTTGGTCCAATCGACGCCTCGCCTTTCAAGGCAACGAATCACCACTCACCCACGTGCCACGTGGATCTCCAGGTTGTATTTGTCAATGGCTCTATCTTTGTTTGTTACCCTACAACCAAAGCCAGCTACCATCGCGCGCACTCTTTTATAATTTTTAGGTGACCAAGGTACTTTTGAGTTTATAGCACGCGGTTGGTCTAATTACAAGGTCTCGATGCCATTAAACATAGAAATTATCATCGAACGAGGCTTTTCACCCTAGGTCATTTGAATGTTGTAAAAGTTTTTAACAAATGTCATGGCCCTACATCTTCATAACATCGTCTTACAATATTATAGAAAGACATGCAATAACTTCGATTAAAAATATCACAAAACGTTTACACAACCGTATTGAATAAAATTGCTAATCTATAACGATACGGTACAAAGTGGTATGCATCTACAAAACAATCAAAAATTGTATGCAAAAGCTTTTGGTCAAGAATATGAATTTTTTTTTTTGTCGGACAAAAGAAAAACTTATGACCGGATGAGATAATGTGGTATGCATTTTTCTAAATTCGTTGCATAATTTTAAAAATTAATGTATGAGATTTTTGCTATAAGCACAACCGAATGTCACACACGCCCTGGCAACGCATCACATGACATATGAAAGGCATGTGATGATTGACCTTAAGTATCACAAAACTTGGAAGATTAAAAATAAAAAATAAAAAATGTAAAGTACAGGGATCTCGGCTTTAACTACGACCGACCATCGCACCACTTGCTAAAATGTTCCATGATATTAAAAGATGCCATATGATCATTGGCCTCCAGTAAGGGACATTATTAGACGTTCCTGTAAGATTTCGTATATTATTAAAAAGTGTCATAGTCATTTTGGTGGCGAGGGCCTACTCGTGGCCATGTGATGCAATTTTAAAAGCAATGGAATAGTGGTCTCCATTGGGGCGGGAGCTAAGCCTTACTCGCACAACTCATAAATTTCGGTGCTAAGTTGAGGGGCTTTGTTTTGTTTGTTCAAATTTATCAAAAGAAAAAAGTTCCGTCAAAATTCTATATTATATTTATATTCCACAAAATTATAATGATTTCAATATTTATATGATATAAAAAAGCGTTCAAAATTGAAAAAAAATCAAAGTATATGTCTCTTAAGACTTGACTTGTGCAAACCAAAAGTTTCAGTGGACATATTTTATAAATAAAAAAACAAATGCTGAAGTAGGAAAATGCCGTGGGAATCAAATCATTTTTTACAGTTCAAATTACATCTAACGGGACTTTTTTGTCACAAAATATATTTTACTGCAGTATGGTGGCTAATGCTGTAGGAAAAAAATAATATTAAAAATAAAAGAGAAATTATGGCAACTCAAATTTGAAGAGAATCTTATTTTGGATGTTAAACAAGTCGAGGAATGATAGTTATTGTCGAAAATTGAATGAAAGAGCGTAAACTGAACTGTGAAAAGATCTAGGGGTTTGGGCAGTGGTGGCGTTCCCCGTCTCTCTCTCCTGCCGTCTCTACGGACTTTTTTTTAAAATGTTTTTTATAGTGTTATTCCGTTAATCAAAATTATTTTACGATTTAAGACATCTCTACTTTTAATTTTTAAAAGTTATTACATCGGGAGTCGCCACGATGCATTTAAATAGTCAAAATGAGAAAGGGGGCCCGGGGGGTGGGGGGGTTTTAATTGCACGCATCCGGCCAGTTGAAAAAATTCAGAATCGAGAATTTTTTAATTACGAAAAGTTTAGATGCAACGAAAATTCCCCATGTTTTTATGGGCGGTGGTGGAGAATATCACGGCTCGGTGGGTGGGCCCCGTCGCTAATATGCTAAAAAAATATCTTTTTTTTTTCCCAAAATAATAAAAGAAAAAATAAAAAGAGAAAAAGGGGAGAGAGAGAGAGAGAGAGAGAGAGAGAGAGAGAGGGGCGTGTACCTCTACCTCCTCGCGGTTCAAACGCAGACCCTCTGACCCTGTGACTATAAAATAAAAAAGGCAGAGAGGGAGCGTCTTTCCTCCTCCACACAAATCGCCCTTTGCTTTCGCCTCCATTTCCTCTGCCTCCCCTCCCTCCTCGGTCTTCTCTCCCGAGAGAGAGAGAGACAGAGAGACAGAGAGCTGAGGTCCGACTTCTTCATCTCGCAGCCTCTCAATCGATTCTCCTGAGGTATCATCTACTTTCTTAAAACTCTCTCTTTTTTCGCATCTCGTCTCTCTTCCCATCTGAGATCCGTTTTTGCTTTTTCGCATTTTCCTTCTCAGGTTAAGATCTCCCCTCTGTAATAACCTCTCAGATCTGATTGTGTTCCATTTCGTTTATTGCTGTTGTCTGCTGCTCCTCGTCTGTTAGATCGATCTGCTCCTTTTCCATTTTGTCCGGTTTTGTCCCGCTTCCAATTTTACGGGAGTTGTGCTGTTTCAGTCGCCATAGCTCAGATCTTTGGTTTAGCGTCCCCGTTTTTACCTTCATCGCTAGTTTGCTAGATCTATAGTTTTGTAGCGGCGTACCTTTCGCTTCTGCATAGGAGGACTCATCTAGTGGCGTTTGGCTCCGTGGGGATTTCGTTATATCGGGTTTCTTACTTTAGTGGATTTTTATCGGTGTAATCTTGCCGTATCTTAGGATTTTTCTGCACAGGTCATTCCCTAATTCCATTGAACTTGCGATGAGGAACGTATCTTTTATGTTTTCTCTTCGTTTGGGATTACTGTTCCTTAATTGCTTATAGGTTCTCTCTAGTCATGTGCTAGTGTTTGCCTACTGTTATTTCCAACTTGATTTTCTTTCTTTCTTAAATTCTCCAAGCATTTTGCTGATGATGTATTCTTGTATGCATTCTGACTATTTGTCTACACACGCACACACACACGGAATATGTATGTATGTATAATTTTGCATTTGATCGATTAGGTCCTGTGTTTTAGCTCTACCTGCTCTCACATTGCAACCACAATCCACCCTTTTTTCCTCATTTATCTCTTTTTGAAAGATCACCTAATCGTGTAACCAGCATTGCGTTTCAGTCACAATTTTCTTGAGTGAGTTTGTTTCTGATGTGTTGGTTGCTCATTGACTGAATACTTTCATCGTGGGACATTTGGTTCTTTTTGATTGTCTATACATATTTCAAGCGTCAGATTTTTAATATTGAAAAGGGATCAATATCTTAAGTTAATTCCTTCTTATTGCTATAGCAATAAGAAGAACTTGTCGGCAAGGAAAGGAGGGCCATAGCATCACAAACTTGTGTGCAGGTTCATTTTTTTTTTTTAAATTCTTTTATTACCCATTTGTTCTTGCGATCAGTGTGCAATTTTCTTTGTTGCTGTCAAATGACCATCTCTGGAGCTATGCTGCCTGCACCTTAAACCTGTGGATCATTACCATAACAGTTTCTTCAGAATATGGTGTTCTGTATATTGAGTGCATTTTGTCCTTGCAGGTCGAGTAAAGATGGTCGATCAAGGTCAAAACCCTACTGTCATGCAGAAGGTAGCTGGCCAGCTCCTTCTCCGCACTAGCCTTTCTCAAGACATGCGAGGCTGCGATGGGGCTTTCCAGCGGCCTGCTTTGTACCAAAGGCGTGCCTATGGAAATTACACCAATGCTGCATTGAACTATCCAACAATGCCAGCATGTAGAGCCTCCACTGACTTGTCCATTGTTGCTTCGACAGCATCTCCTGTGTTTGTTCATGCCCCAAAAGAGAAAGGATTTGCTGGCTTTGCCATCGATTTCCTGATGGGAGGAGTCTCTGCTGCTGTCTCCAAAACCGCAGCTGCTCCTATCGAGCGTGTGAAACTTCTAATCCAGAACCAGGATGAGATGCTTAAGACTGGTCGGCTGTCTGAACCGTACAAGGGCATTGGCGATTGTTTTACGAGGACAATAAAGGACGAGGGATTCGGTTCCTTGTGGAGGGGGAACACTGCTAATGTTATCCGTTATTTCCCCACTCAGGTGACTCATGCTTCATGCTTTTTCCTGGTTCTTGCAGCATATTTATGTTTGTCTTTGGCATTTATCTTACCGGTATTTGAAATGTGGGCCAGGCCTTGAACTTTGCATTCAAGGATTACTTCAAGAGGCTGTTTAACTTCAAGAAAGATAGAGATGGCTACTGGAAGTGGTTTGCTGGTAACTTGGCATCAGGAGGTGCGGCTGGTGCTTCTTCCCTTCTGTTTGTCTACTCCCTGGACTATGCCCGTACACGTCTGGCCAATGATGCAAAGGCTGCCAAGAAGGGCGGGGAGAGGCAGTTCAATGGTCTTGTTGATGTTTACAGAAAGACGCTGGCTTCTGATGGTATTGCTGGCCTTTACCGCGGTTTCAACATCTCCTGTGTTGGGATTATTGTGTACCGTGGACTCTACTTCGGAATGTACGATTCTTTGAAGCCGGTTCTCTTGACTGGAAATTTACAGGTAAGGATTTCTCGAGGGACATGCGTTTTTTCCGATTTCATGCCTCTGCTGATATAGTGAACTTAGGAACTCCTAGCTTGCCATAATGAACTGGAGAATGAAATAAAGTAGGAGATGATAATAATTGCTTTTTTGAGGTTTGCTATCAGGATATGAAACCGAGATTTGCTGTTATTTCCCCCTTATGACATCTGTTGTTCAATCATTTCAGGATAGTTTCTTTGCTAGCTTTGCTCTCGGTTGGCTCATCACAAATGGTGCTGGGCTTGCATCCTATCCAATCGACACCGTTCGCAGAAGAATGATGATGACCTCTGGTGAAGCTGTCAAGTACAAGAGTTCTCTGGATGCTTTCTCTCAAATTCTGAAGAATGAGGGTGCCAAGTCTCTCTTCAAGGGTGCTGGTGCTAACATCCTCCGTGCCGTTGCCGGTGCTGGTGTGCTTGCGGGCTATGATAAGTTGCAGCTTATCGTATTCGGCAAGAAGTTTGGATCTGGTGGTGCCTAAACACGAATGCAATCTCTAATATGCCGTTTAGATATCGATGTTGATGAAAACGATCGAGCTCTTACTCTTTATAGCCCGGCAAATTTTTTTGGTGAAATAATTCAAATTTAGAGGGTGTTTCTCCCGAACAGTTGTTATTCTTGGCTGGAAATTTGACCCTATAGACCGTGATTTATTTAAGCAGTAGCCTGTCATTCTGCTGCTAGGAACTTATATCACATGATTTGGAGAATCTTTTTCATGAGGTGTTCTGTAGGTTTTATGCGAACTGGGTTTCAATCATATGAGAAGAGTCGAAGCATACTTTCCGTCATTCATGCGGATTAAATGTTAGAAATTATGGTTATGTTTGTAGTTATCTGTCTCTTAGCATGTGCGGTTGTTCCCTAATATGGAGGTGTAGACATTCTACTCTAGACATGCTTCCAAGTGATTAGCAGGTGTCTGACCGCTTGGGGTTGTGTACCGTCTCGTTGCTGGTAGAAGGTAAAGTTGGGTTGAAGTCATTCCGATCTGGGGGTGTACAGGAGAAGGAGGTGGTTCGGCGAAAGAATAGCTGAAGCTTCTGTGGTTTTGAGATTCAATGGATCTCAATGGTGGGAGGATCTCTAAGACAAAGAAAGGGGCAGCTCCAAGAAATCCTCATTTCAAGTTAGCAACAGAGATGGAAAACAAAAAGACACGCTCAATTGGATGGAAAAAAAGAAAAGAAAAGAAAAGAATCGTTGGTACACCCGGGAACAAATCGAAAATAATCTCTTCATCCCAAATAAAAACCCTGTGATTAAAAACATAATTTTGATACAATGCAAGTATATGCATAATCATCTTGCGGTTCCGTCCCAAAATATACATATATTTTCCATTTTTGATTAATGGTATAAGGACAGTTTTCAGAGAAATTAGGAATGAAAAATCTGCGGCAGTTTTCCCTCTTTTAATAGAAATAGCAATTGAAGATACGTATATTTCTGTCACGGGGATCCCTGTCCGTGAGTGGAAGGGAAGCTCATTTACGGGTCAAACATGGGCGCCAAAGCTCCTTTGCCCATGGAAGCTTCCGCTTTTACGGAAGAACAAACAATCAAATTTGACGGAGTCGGTTGGAAAAACATCTTAGTTCTTTGTTGGATCGTTTTGTTCTCCGAGTGTTTTGGATGAAACGGGAGTGTTGACCGGACGCTATGGGGTGACATTTCTAATGAGAATTATAGCAAAAGGAGTAAATGTATTTAGCGATCAGTTACAAAATAGCATGCCGAGGATTCCAACAATCAAAATCCCAGGCATTTTATCACGTTTTAATTTGGCTGGACAGTGGCCTCGGCAAACTGTGTCTGGAATTGATGAGGAGGGTCGTTGGGAATGTTGAAAAGGACGCGAAGAAATTGCGGTGATATGTGGACATTAATCAAAGCCAGCAAAAAACACGAATCTTATTTGGGGGAAGGGATGCCGTTGACCAGCCGCTCCATTCAAACATCATACGTCCTCGCTCCTCCTCCTCTACAGCGTCTTCGCACGAGCAATCATCCTTACAAGGGCTCTTCCTATCACGCCAATCCATTGCGCACCCATTGATCTTGTAAAGCAAAAACACATACGAAATTGAAAGTGCTGATAATCAGTTTGACGATATTCATCTGCCATTTTTTTCATTCGTTATAAATCATTACTAATTTAAATATTATTTATTTGGATAGACATCGAATCGATGAACGTATAACTGCTTTTAATAATTCGATATGATTTCATAGTTTCCTTAAATTTGATATAATCACATCAATGTATTGATCCATCTCATTTTTCAATCAAATGATTATATCTAAAGTTAATTGGCGCGATGAAAAATTCTCGCTGGGTTATCTTTTTTTTTAACTGGACGATCGTACCGTGTGGCTATGCGATTTTATTGAAATGGAGGGATCGAATTATAGGCAAATTAGAATATGACGGGCGGAAATGAGAATTTGTAGAAAGTAGGAGGACTGAATGTGGAGATAACGGAGAAAGGTCGCTCTTTTCAAAGTCCCTGGGGCGTCTGAAAGCGAAATATAAAAGGAGGGTCTGCCCTCCACAAGAATCGCCTCTTTCCTCCACATTTGCCTCGGTCTTCTCCTCCTCCCTCCCCCCCGCACGCGCAGAGAGAGAGAGAGAGAGAGAGAGAGAGGCTCCGAGGTCCTTTCGCAGCCTCCAATCGACGACCCCCTTTACTCCTGCTCCTCAAGGTAATCGCCGTTATATCTCATCTCTACTCTCCTCCTCACTTGCTCCTTCCTCTCGGATCCATTTCTGTGCGTCGTAGTAGACTTCTCCCGGTAGATCTTTTCTTTTCCTTTGTTTTTCTCTTTTGTCGTCGTCTTCGTGTTTTTGCATCATCTACATCTCAGATCTGGTTCAGTCTCGGCCCGATTGTTCTCCCGTGTTCCATTTTCTGCGTTAGATCCGTTTGATTTTCTTTGTTTCTGTCTTAACGTGCTATAGAGGTGCGTTGGTCTTGATCTGTTCCTGGCTCTTGCTTCAGATCTGAGCGTTAAGAGGGTCTTATTTGATTTTATCCCTTAGCTTGCTTGTCTGAGTATTTTAGATCTCTACCGCTTGCTTACTGGGTTTCCACTTCGTCGGTGCCGCTGCCGAGATTCGTTCTATACAATTCTCTTCCGATTTGATCGAAACTTGTGACGAATTCGAGTTTTACTTCGATTTGTTTTAGATCTTCCCTCCCGGGTTATTCTTGTGATGAGACGCTGGCTGTTTCTAGATGATTTAGTAAATTGTCTCTCAGCAAATGCTTTGCTGACTGTGAATTCTCTTTTCTGATCTCGACGAATTGTTTCTGCATCGAATCGACAATCAATATATCTGTAGCCCATTTTTATTTCTTTTGCTTGTGGGCTACCTATCTGATTGCTGTCTGGGTCGCTTTACCGTAAATGGATGATTATTTAAGGTGTACCTTGCTTATGCGTATGGTTTTCCTCGACTTGCTTTTGTTTTGTAGTATTACTCGGCTCAGATTGTGTGTGTTTTTTTTGTTGATAAGATGCTCTGATTATTGACGTTACTCATCCCCTGTCAAAGAGTCGTTATGTCTGTGGGGAGACAAATGTTTCGTGTTGCCTGTAGGGCTGCTTTACATCTATCATTATCAAACTTTGACTGGGATCGCCTCAACTTAATTCTTTGGCTTTTGATTTATCTGAGTATCGCTGTAGATGGCACTATGCGTAACTCATATGAATTTATTTTCCTCATACCTCGGTATGTCGCTGCAGCAACTGAGACAAATTTCTCAGTTCGTTGCTTCACCATAATATATGCTATACTAGTATCTCCATTCTTGCTGAATGACCGTTGAACAATTAATTCTCAATTTGCTATCATGGAAACTGAGGGTGTCATTATTGCAGGTGAAGTAAAGATGGTTGATCAAGTTCAACACCCAACTGTCTTGCAGAAGGCAGCTGGCCAGCTCCTTCTCCGCACTAGCCTTTCTCAAGACATGCGAGGTTGCGATGGGCCTTTCCAGAGGCCTGCTCTTTCCCAGCGGCGTGCATATGGAAATTACACCAATGCTGCATTGAGTTATTCAACAGTGCCAGCATGTAGAGCGTCCTCTGACTTGTCCATGGTTGCATCAACAGCATCTCCTGTGTTTGTTCATGCCCCAAAAGAGAAAGGATTTGCTGGCTTTGCCATCGATTTCCTGATGGGAGGAGTCTCTGCTGCTGTATCCAAAACCGCAGCTGCTCCTATCGAGCGTGTGAAACTTCTGATCCAGAACCAGGATGAGATGCTTAAGACTGGTCGGCTGTCTGAACCGTACAAGGGCATTGGCGATTGTTTTACGAGGACAATAAAGGATGAGGGATTCGGTTCCTTGTGGAGGGGGAACACTGCTAATGTTATCCGTTATTTCCCCACTCAGGTGATTCATGCTTCATGCTTTTTCCTGGTTCTTGCGGCATGTTTATGTTTGTCTTTGGCATTTATCTTACCGGTATTTGAAATGTGGGCCAGGCCTTGAACTTTGCATTCAAGGATTACTTCAAGAGGCTGTTTAACTTCAAGAAAGATAGAGATGGCTACTGGAAGTGGTTTGCTGGTAACTTGGCATCAGGAGGTGCGGCTGGTGCTTCTTCCCTTCTGTTTGTCTACTCCTGGACTATGCCCGTACACGTCTGGCCAATGATGCAAAGGCTGCCAAGAAGGGCGGGGAGAGGCAGTTCAATGGTCTTGTTGATGTTTACAGAAAGACGCTGGCTTCTGATGGTATTGCTGGCCTTTACCGTGGTTTCAACATCTCCTGTGTTGGAATTATTGTGTACCGTGGACTCTACTTCGGAATGTACGATTCTTTGAAGCCGGTTCTCTTGACTGGAAATTTACAGGTAAGGATTTCTCGAGGGACATGCGTTTTTCCGATTTCATGCCTCTGCTGATATAGTGAACTTAGGAACTCCTAGCTTGCCATAATGAACTGGAGAATGAAATAAAGTAGGAGATGATAATAATTGCTTTTTTGAGGTTTGCTATCAGGATATGAAACCGAGATTTGCTGTTATTTCCCCCTTATGACATCTGTTGTTCAATCGTTTCAGGATAGTTTCTTTGCTAGCTTTGCTCTCGGTTGGCTCATCACAAATGGTGCTGGGCTTGCATCCTATCCAATCGACACCGTTCGCAGAAGAATGATGATGACCTCTGGTGAAGCTGTCAAGTACAAGAGTTCTCTGGATGCTTTCTCTCAAATTCTGAAGAATGAGGGTGCCAAGTCTCTCTTCAAGGGTGCTGGTGCTAACATCCTCCGTGCCGTTGCCGGTGCTGGTGTGCTCGCGGGCTATGATAAGTTGCAGCTTATCGTATTTGGCAAGAAGTTTGGATCAGGAGGTGCCTAAGCAAGTGCGTTGTGCCTCTTAGATTTAGACGGTGATGAAAATCTCGAGTTCTAATAATTTACTCCGGCAAATTTTTTTATGGAATAATTTTGAGTTAGAGGGAGTTTCTCCCAAACCGGTTGTTACTTTTTGGCTGGAATTTTTGGTACCATTAAAATCTGATTTATTACGGCGGCAAGAGTTCCTTTGCTGCTTGGAACCTCAACGACATGAAATGCGTTATTTTTCTGAAGGTACTTCTGTGGTGTTTACTAGATTGAGGTCAAAGGTCTTTGTTGGATCCCTCTGTTTCATCTTCAGTCTAGCTGTTTGCTTTCCTTGATTTTGGTCATATTTTCCTGGATTGATGAAGGTAGTCGGGTGCAGAGTCTTACGACCTTGCTTTATTTTTGTGTTCTCACTTTTGCCTTTCTCAAAGCCCTCTCTATTCATCCATTTGATATAGCTGCTCTTGTCTTGCATGATTTTCTTCCTGTCTAATTGGTAACACGGAGAGCTAGTGACAATTCCTGACTTGGCCTTGAAAATCCGGTATTTTTTTCAGAGATCCATGAGGGGAAAAAAAAAGAAAAGGGAGGGGGAGGGGGAGGGGGGAGTTTGTAGATGGTGGATACAGGCCCTGTTTGGTTCGGCGTTAAAGATTCTTTTCATTTTTGCCAAAGCCTCTTGGGAAAAAAAATTTTGTGTTTGGTTCAGCATTTAGCCCAACATTGGCCAAATGCTGGCATTCCAAATGCTGAATGCTCAATGCTGGGGGGACCAGCATTGAGCATTTGGAGAAGGCAAGTCAAATCTCATTTGACTTTTTTTTTTTTAAGAAATTCGGTGGAGTCGGCCACCGCTGCTGGGCGCGACCCCCGGCGACCACCGCCGCCCGCCCAAGGTCGCGCGACCTCGGGCGGCCTCCCCGGGTCACGCGACCCCCGGCGGCCCCACGGGTCGCTCGACCTCCGGCGGCGACGCCCGGGTCGCGCGACCCGGGCCTCGCCGGAGGTCGCGCGACCCGGGGCCTCGCCGGAGGTCGCGCGACCTCGGGCGGCCCCCGGATCGCTCGACCTCCGGCGGCACCGCCACGGTCGCGCGACTCGGGCGTCGCCGAGGTCACACGACCTCAAGCGGCGTCCCCTGGGTCGTGCGAAGGCGGGCGGCGGCCAAATCTGGCCGCCGCACTGGTCGCGCGACCCAAGGGAGGCTGCTCGGCGGCCGGACCGCCACGCCTGAGGTTGTCCGACCTCAGGCGAGCTCTCCCATGACCAGATCTGGCCGTCGGCAGTTGGCCGGCGGTGGCCGGCAGTGCGCCGACGGTGGCCGGCGGTGGAGCTCCACCAGATTTAAAAAAAAAAAAACTTTCCAAATGCGGTATTACCAAACGGCATTTTTAAGCCAAGGCTATTTTCGAATGCAAGTTTGCCAAAACACGATAAATTTTGGAAAGTCTCATTAAATAAAGGTATTTGCATTTTCTCTATGTCCTTTCCCCAAAAGCGAACCAAACGGGCCCACAGTTGCTGAATTCCACTGCATTTTTAATGCTAAGTCGACTGTTTTTTAAATGAGTATGAAGTTCACTGGATCTTGTTGTTGGTAATTAGTTGTTTTGCAATCATTCAAGGGCCGCCTTGTGTGTGCTGACATACAAGGGGGCTTTGTAGATGGCGGATACAGTTGCTGAATTGCACTGCATTTTTAATGCTAAGTCGAATGTTTATTGGAATTCACTAAATCTGGTTGTTGGTAATTAGTTGTTTTTCAATCTTTCAAGGCCTGCCTTGTGTGTGCCGACATACGGTAGGATCTAACTCGCTGACTTGAAAGCGTCATTGTCCATTTTCCTTATGGTGAGTGGGATGTTGTCAAGTGCTAAGTATGCATCTTTGACATGCTACTCTTAGATGAAATAGTAGCCGCATGGGACTAAGGTGTCACAGGCGAAACTTTTGGCTTTCACCATGGGATGATACATCAATACAAACGACCGTCTGACGGAGGCGGATTTCATGGAGAAAAGCATGCCGCTAGATATCTAACATGAAGAGTAGAAGAGGGAGTGTAGAAGAGACGGCTCTTAACAAGTTAGAATGGATAAATTAGGTAGTCTGCTGCGTACAAATCTTATTATAAAACACCATCACCGGACCTGAATATTTTGATTTCATCACCGTTACCCATTAACAAAGATATAATGATGTTGCAAAGGAAGAATTGCCTGGGGCAGCTATGTTGCACAAACTCACATGTGAGTTTATGATTAGATTAGAATCTCACTTAGCACCTTGTCGAAGTTTGTGGACAACAACCCATTTGGATCTGTTGCCTCGTGTGCTAGTCTCTTCCACTCTGATTCTTGCCTTCATTTGTTTCCCCTTCTCTCCTTCCATCAAATCCCTTACTAGCCTTTCCACTTCCTCTCTCTTGACATCACCTGACAACTCCACACCTATTTCCCATCTACTGCAAGCATAGGTGCAGTTTGTCCTCTGGTCCCCAAAAGATGGCCAGCAAATCATGGGGACTCCAGCAGACGCTCTCTATGATAGAGTTCCATCCACAGTGCGTTAAGAATCCTCCGATTGATAAGTGGTTTAGAACCGCCTCCTGTGGGCACCAGGCGGCAAGCATACTCCTTACTCCTGTTTCTTCGATGAATTCCCAGGGCAAAACTGCTGAATCCCCATTTACAAGGTCAGGCCTAATTATACACAAGAAATGGATGTTCGCTGTTGGCCAGCCCCATTGCAAACTCAATCAGCTCCTCTTGTCAAGATAGCTAGGCTTCCGAAATTAACATATAGAACTTGGTTAGGTTCCTTCATGCCGAGCCATCAAAGACATTCGGTATCTTCTCTCCATAGATTGCAGTCAAATGATTTTAGGGGACTCTCTTCCTTCTTTAACTTATTTAGAATTAACGAAAGTGGACCAATAGCAAGTAAATGAGGATTGATGGATGACGGTGCATTAAGCACGTCCGATTCAAGGGCATGCTGACGCTGTAAGTGCTTGCTCAACAGCATCCATTGTAAAGTTGAACAAAATATCATCTGGATCCGTGGTTCGTAGGAAAGTGGGCAAGTCCCACAATTTGATGTTCTTTATTCCTGGAATCCAGTCAATTACTGTATCCAAATAGCCATTTGTTAAGTAACTGGTATCTGCATTCACACGTGATATTTTCAGTCTTACATGGATACAGAATCCAAAAAGAAATCACTGCTTTACGATGATGAAGTCTAGTTTAGATAGATGAATTCTGGACTTGAGAAATACCCTGCTAACCTAGGACCGGGCAAGATCGAGCCAAAATTCGGGTGGGTGAGCCAAACAACATTGAACTTGTTTGTGGATGGTGGTGTGAGGAGTCGAATGTATGCTTTGCACATAATCCACTCGCATGTCCGCTCCTAAAGCCAATGAGCTTACTTGTGGGGTTAAAACAAAATTAGTTGCCTCGTAATTTTTAACTTTTAAAGGCGCCTGACCTTTTCCCCTCAGCATTCTGTATTGTTTGAATCCCATGAAGGAGCAGTCTGGGCTTGTCCACAAGTGTATTATAGGAATGCTGAATTCCTGAGCAGCTTCATTGGTGGCAAATGACATTAACCTGAGATGAGGTCAGAAAATGGAGCAGACATGTCTGAGAGCATCGATTAGAGCAAGGACGTCTTGGCTTGAATCTGCATCAGTGAAAGGAAGGCCATCTTTGGGATGGTTAGGAACTGAAAGTCAGGGAAGCCATCGAGGGCACCGACACCTCTCAACTTGAGTAAGCATCGATGATTATACTGTGTTCATAAAGGATATACAGAAACCTTCTGCATATAGAACCTTCGCTAGCTTTAGCATGCTCCTATGTGGCTTTGGTATGGAGCTGGGATACAAACAGCATGCTTTCTATTTCTCTTAGCTGTGGCTGATTGAATGTCCATGTCTTTCTCTCTGTGTGGTGGCTCTAGTTCAAAGCATAATCTAGGAAAGAAAGGCTGATATGGGTTAGTCTGACTTTCTGTTGAGGGGGAAGATATATTGCAAATCAGGCAGAGCCAAAGGTTTATTGTATTGATTTACTTTCTTCTTGTAATTTTCTATGCGTCTCTGCACGAAGTCTACTTGCTCTACTGCACTAATAAATATTACTCATGATTGGGATTGGTTTATAAGCATGCTACGGTTTGAAGGATCAAGACGAAACTTCCATCCATATATGACAAGCCTGAGTATTTAGACTTTTGCAAAACTAAGAAAGACCGATGGATGATTCCTTTTCAAAGAATGGTAGATGAGTTTAGTCCTAATTACTGTCATAATGTGATGCCGGCTGTTGGAAACAAATGAACCTGTGCAATATGTTAAAAGAAGCAATCGCAATACTGAAGTTCGTAGACGCTTGAGATAAGGTCCATATGCCGTCCAAATTTTATTATCTGATGTTCCTTTAGAGGCCAGTTTTGTCTTATGATATTGTCCAGTGATGACTAACATACTTGTGCTTTGGACTAGCCGGAAGCAGCTTCCTAAAAAGAGTTGATGTCAATGGGGAACCGTGTCATCTGTTGAAATAGGCCGAAAATCTGGGACGGGAGTAGTACACATCCACAGAAATCTTGTCAAGAACATGGAGCTAGTGTCCTAATATCGCTGGACCTTTTTACTGTTCTTTTTGATGGTGCATCTTTAAAATGCTATTGCTATATGCTGTATTCTGCTGAGCCCTGTCTGACATAGATTAACCGATGAAGAGAACGTTTTTGGGATCCACCGCTATTTTCGTACCGTACATGCATCAATGCTGATTTTGGGTGTCGGGCCTGTTTTGCGTTTAGTTTAAGTACTCAGTAGCCTTTGATAAATACTAAAGTACTTAGTAGCCAGAATGGAATGATGTAAAGTTAATATAATGCAAAAAATTAGAAAATTCTGGAATGGTTTAGAATGATCTTAGAATTCTCATTAATTGAGGCTTCGGTGTGTCCGTGGCCGACGGAGAAAAGTCTTCCGTTCATGTTAGCACAGTCAATGTCTCAATCAAAAGCCAACATGATGTCATCCATCCCTACCAGGCCTTCCTGTTGGCGTTTAAAACTGACTTTCGTGAAGTAGCAAGATGCTCATTTCCCCATTGTCTTTGGCCACAGTTTCCACTTAATTGTTGCAGATTCTCAATTGATCGATCAGTCAAAAGATGCAAAGTGCAGATTTTCTTGACGTAATTTTTGGGCCTTTTTATTCGCATGAAATCCTAGTATGGTCAGTCATGACGAGATGGTTGATCCTCTAGGAGAATGCATGCAGGGTCCAAGGTGTCGCAGAAAGGGGAGCGTCTTTTTTCAAGTCCTCTTTGCCGAGGGGAGAATTGGCAGGAAAATCCCTGTGAGCACGGGCCTTCATATTTTTCCAGGTCTCACATGCACCCCTTTGACTTTCACCGTGAAATATACAATAAATGCATTACTCTCGTTGAAGATGAATCTTCACCGTGACAAGAGCATGCTAATAGATATCTTTGAAGTTATGACCAGACGACTTTTGTCGTAGGGAACAAGTTTACTGGATAGATGAGTTAGGCAGTCTGTGAACCTTTTGAAAAACACATGATACGAATATATGATTTCATCTTCGTTACACATAAACAAAGTACAAGGCTGTTGTGAACGAAGAATTGCCTGTGGTGGCATTGTTGCACAAACAGACGTCTATTCTGTAGTTAAGTTAGAAGCTCATTCAGCAGCTTGTCAAAGTTCGTTGACGATGACCCATTTGGATCTGTTGCCTCCTCTGCTAGTTTCTTCCACTCTGTGATTCTTTCTTGCATTTGTTTGCCCTTGTCTCTGTCCAACAATTCCTTCACTAGCCTTTCCACTTCCTCTCTCTTGACCACACTTGACAACTCCAAACCAATTTCCCATTTACTACAAGCGTAAGTGCAGTTTGTCCTCTGGTCCCCGAAAGATGGCCAACAAATCATTGGGACTCCTGCAGACACGCTCTCGATCATAGAGTTCCACCCGCAGTGCGTTAAGAACCCTCCGATTGACAAGTGGTTGAGAACAGCCTCCTGTGGACACCAGCCAACAAGCATACTCCTTCCTTCTGTTTCTTCGATGAATTCCCGGGGAAGAACTGCTGAATCCCCTCTTACAAGGTCAGGCCTAATTATCCACAAGAATGGATGTTTGCTGTTGGCCAATCCCATCGCAAACTCAATAAGATCTTCTCTTGTCAACACGGCTATGCTGCCGAAATTAACATATAGAACCGAGTTCGGTTCCTTCGAGTTGAGCCATTGGAGACATTCGGTATCTTCTCTCCACAGATTGCAGTCCAGTGATTTCAGGGGACTCTCTTCCTTCACTAGCTTATTTAGAAGCAACGAAAGCGGACCAATTGCAAGTGCACGAGGGTACATGGATGATAGTGCATTAAGCACTTCCGATTCAAGGGCATCAAAGGTATGGAAGATCGCTGCTGAAGCTGTATTTGCTTGCTCAACAGTATCCATCATAAAATTGAACAAAATATCATCGGGATCTGTGATTCGAAGGAAAGTGGGCAGGTCCCACAATTTAACGTCCTTCATTCCTGGAATCCAGTCAATTGCCATATCCAAATAGCCATTTGATAAATAACTGGTATCTGCATTTCACGTGATATTCTTAGTCTTACATGGATACAATATTACGAAAATAAAACCTCTTTCATTTTTTTTTTACGAGGAAGTATAGTTTCAGGTTGGTAGACACGGGGCTCAAGAAACACCCCAGCAACCTAGGACCAGGTAAGATGTAAGCCAAACATCAGGCAAGAGTAGGCTGGGAATTGTTTGTATGTGATGTTGTGGGTGGTCATACAAAAGCCATGCGCATAATCCACACACGGCCGCTGCTTAATCACTGTCTACTCACAGAATTAAAATGAAAATTTTTGGGTTTGTACTTTTACCTTTCAATGGCGTCAGACCTTTTTCCCTCAGCGTCCGGTATTGTTTGAATCCCATGAAGGCGCAGGCGGGGATTGGCCACAAGTATATGATAGGGATGCCGAATTCTCGAGCAGCTTCAGTGGCCAATGACATATGTCCATCTGAGAAAATGCAAGTGACTGGAGGAACATCAGAGCTGGAGGCGGTGTTGTTGAGATTGGAGATGAGATCACATAATGGAACAGACATGTTCTTTCTGACAGCATCACATACAGCATTGGCGTCTTGGCTCGAGTCTGCATCCGCGGGGGGAAGGCCGTCAGTAATGGTTAGGAACTGAAAGCCATGGAAGCCATCGAGGGCTTGAGGGCCTCTTGACTTGAGCAAGCGTCGATGGTTGTACTCTGTGTTCACGAAGGATACGTAGAAACCTTTAGCATAGAGAAGCTTTGCTAGTTTTAGCATTGCTCCTATGTGGCTTTGGTATGGAGCTGGGAAACAAACGGCGTGGCTTCTCTTAGCTGTGGCTGATTGGGCGTCCATCTCTCTCTCTCTCTCTGGTCGCACTACAAAGCAGAACTCAAGAGGATAGAAAGCTGATGTGGGTGTGTCCAGCTTTATTTCTCAGATGAAGGGGAAGATGCAGTGAATGCCAGTCGGAGCTGCAACATTTCACTTTATATATACGTTGAAATTACATTGGCAGCAAGTCTACTTGATGAGCAAGTGTCGGCTGTAGAGAAGTCAATGATGACGGTGGCCGAAGAAAATCAAGAACGTGGAGAGCAAGCAACAAGTTGATAAAAATGAATATAGTTGGGAGACGAGCCGTGGAGAGAGCAAGCGACAACTCTTGTCTTGTAAGAGCCGTCCAGCGATTTAAAAAAAATAAAAAATACTTGGGGCCAAAGATGCGGGATCGGAACAGTGCATGCACATCCGCACAAGTCTTGCTAAGAACTGGGAGGGAGCGTCCCTGTGAGCTTTGCGGGACCATTGGCATTCATTATTAATTTTTTGACAGGTGCATATAACAATTGGACTTGTAATGGAATAAGAATATCAAATATAAAAGAGCAATTAAAGGAAAAGACAATAATAATAATATAGCTTAGTGCATGAATATGCACGTACCATATTCGCATGCTAATATATTGGCTAGTGGACTATTGGATGGACCTATGTTACACGGTTGAGCTTTATCTTTTTTAGTCGGGATAGGTTTGATGATATTTCTTTTTGGCAAATAGAGAGAGAATCGGCTCTTCAATTTGAGAGTGGCCGCGAGAGAGAATTAGAGAGATTGATTTAGCCGGGATTGGGAAGGTTGATTTTGTTTCGATTCACGCATACTTGAAGACCTCGATGAGCTGGATTAATTTCATTTTCGAATTGCTTGGTAAGAATTCAAACTCCTAATTCATCAAATTGAATTTATTTTTTCGGTTAAGTTGAGTTTTCAGGTTGCTAGTTTTTTGTTTTTGTTCGAAAGTTGTTGGGTTGATTTTAAAGATTATTGAGCGGCAAAATCAGGTTGTAATAAAATTTTAGGGTGTCATTGTTGCGATCTCCCTGATGAGAATACATTAAATATTGCCCCTAGATGGTTTAATGGATCACAAAACAAATGCGGACAATTCCTCTTTCAAGGTGATGTCAATACTTAGTTTGGGTTCTCATAAATTGTATCGATGTAACGTGATTTCTTTGTAAATTAAGAAAATATGTTTTACTTTAAGGAGTCTCCTTTAAACCTATTAGAAGCCTATTAGAGACCAAGTAAAACGTGGGAGGCTCTTTTATTTCTTTGAACAAGAAACTCAGGCCTGGGATTTGATTACACTAGAAATTTATTTCATTATGTCGAAAAATTGGTACCTTCTCTCTCCTTATCCGAAAAAATTTCATGCAATCTTTCCATTTTAAAATCATCATATGCACATCTAGGTGACCAAGTAAAATCTGAACTTGATGCGGTGTGGTTGAGAGTGGAGATGAGATCAGAAAATGGAGCAGATACGTTCTTTCTGATAGCATCACATATAGCAAGGAGCTCTTGGCTCGAGTCTGCATCCTTAGGTGGAAGGCCGTCAGTGATGGTTAGGACCTGAAAGCCACGGAAGTCATCCAGTGCTCGATTGCCTCTCAACTTGAGTAAGCATCGATGCTTGTACTCTGTATTCACGAAGGATATGTAGAAACCTTTTGTATATAGAAGTTTTGCCAGTCTTAGCATTGCTCCTGTATGGCTTTGGTATGGGCATCGGATACAAACTGCATGGCTTCTCTGACCTGTGACTGTTTGGGTGTCCATCTCTCTCTTTCTCTCTCTCTCTCTCTCTCTGAATGCCAGGCAGAGCCAAAGTTGGCAGCATCGATCCACTTTGTGCAGGAGTTCTACACGTCTATTGATGCGGCTGCTCCTTTAAAATAATAGACTCCGTTCATCATCGTGATTAGTTTATTTATAGCCATGCCACTATTTTGAAAGATCAAGACACAAACTTCCACGTATGATGAGCGCGAGCGTTGATTTGGATTTTTCAAAACTGAGAAAGATTGACGGATGGCTCCTTTCACAGAATGGTATACGAGCTTTTTTTCCTTGTGAAAGATTTGATGGGCGGCTTCTTTTCACAGAATGGCAGATGAATCTCTTAGTTTGTCATTACATTCATACTGCTTTGCCTGCTTTCGGAAACAAATTAAACTGCGAAGAGCAATAAGCATACTGAAGTTTCTCGTCCATTTTGAGATAATGTCACATGTCTTCCCAAGTCTTCCTACTTGAGTTTCCTTTAGAGACAACTTCTGTCCTGTAATAGATGTCCAGTGATTGCCAATTAATTGCGGCTTTGGACCAGTTAAAAGCAGCTTTCTAAAACGGTTGCTGTCCATGGGGAATTGGCATGTTCTCTTGTGAAATCGGCCAAAGATCTAGGATGGGAACAATATATCCACGTACAAAACACCATGTTAATTTTCCGTTTGTTGATTTGGATGAAATTAATGAAAGAACTAGATTGCACAAATAGGACAAGTTTTAAGATTTGATTATATTCTTTAAAAGATTTATAACTTCATTGAATTTTTACGATAAATTCTAGAATTACCAATGCACTCACCTTTCTTTTTCTTTTTCTTTTTTAATAGTACAAGTGTAATGTAATATGCAATATCAGTGTAGTATTTTTTTTTTTTTTTGGTTGAAGAGATTAATGTAGTTAGAAGGGAACACTTTTTGCGAATTTTGCTAACCTAATTTTTTGCTTGAAGACCCTCCTGCATACCATAAAGAATTAGGTAGGCAAATCCGTCAATGATGATAGAATTTGACTCCTAAACGAAAATACCAATAGTCCATAGTTGTGCATTCGTATTGTTTGTTGCATTTAAATAGTTCAGACATTTGGGTGTCAAACGAAACATATTCTTATTCATAGGTTTCATCTAAATTGGTCCAACATGCAACTCAATCTTAAATTTAGGCCCTAAACTCATTTGAATTGTCAAAATTAAGCCCATATGAGCCCGGCCTCTAATGGGAATTTCCTCTTCCCCTTTGTTTTTTCTGAATAGGAGCATGCGCAATACATGTATGTTCTAAATTAGGAAAGTGAATGAGGCAAGACAAGGAATGAGCGAAGAAATTTTAGCTAACGCAATCAGAGAAGGTGAGAGAATTCAAGAAAATCTTCACTTCATCTTTTGAAGATCATCACCGCTTATAAAATTCCAGTATACTAAACCGTGCAAACGGTATGACTTGAAATGTAACTTTTGGATTGGCAATTGAAGTGACGGCCACCTTTACTCTTGTGCACCAAGTTGAGTATAAAGACATTTAGTATTATCCTGAACATTTAGACCAATTCCATTAGACGTTGGTCTTCTCATAATAATGAAACAACATGCTTAAAGCTTATCCGTTAAAGATCTCTCCCTGTTTGTGTAGTATATTTCTGGAGCAACTATGAAAATGGACTGTTGGAAGATATGCTCGCAATATTCCAATCGAAGATTGAAATTGATACACTAAATCAATTTCATATTTGATACAATATTACAAGAAATATTATTTCCTTTTATTGATCTCCTTTTTGTACTATATATTACAAGCCCCTTGTACATTGAATACACACAGAAATACATAAAGTCCTTCTATTCTCTCCTATTCTATTCTCTCTCGCTTGTCTCGCTTGTTTTCTTTCTTGGTATCAGAGCCACCGAGCTTTAATTACGCTTCCGCACCAATATCAACCCTTTTCGCAATTGCCTGTTGCCTGAGTGTTCTGACCTGCAAAACAGAACCAATTTTCTGGCAAAGGAATCGAGTTCTCGCAAAACAAGAAGCAAGCGAAGGAATTTACCATGACTCGGAATACTTCCGCAGCCTCCCAGCAAGAGCGATCAGAAGGTTTGACCTCCGAAGTCCAGGATCCGATCGTTGCAGATTCTGGAATCCGAAGCCCACCCACTCAAGCCCAAGATTTGCAAACTGACCAGGCTCAGTTAAATCTGGGGCAGCCCACTCTGGGCCAGCCCAACTCGGGCCAGCCCATCGCGGGCCATCCTTACCAGTGGATCCCTTTTCAGTGGCCCATTGCGGGTCATCCAAATCCCATGTTCTTTGGGCCGGGCCCAAACACATCTCGCCCGTTTATCAGAATTATCAAGGCTACACCCAGCCCATTGGCAGCCCACTAGCCTCAAATGGGGCAAGTGTGTCCAATGAGCCAGGAGATTCAAATGCGGGCTTTTCGGGTGGGCCAGGAGATCCGAAACCAGGAAACGGGTCGAATGGACCGGGTATGGGCATGAATCCCTACCCGGTACTCCCACCCGGATATCTGCCGTATCTGATCGCGGCTGTCACCGGTAGGTCGGAACCCGGCAACGCCCTCTACGTTTCTACCGCCGATGGACCAGAACTGAGGCTCATCGGCCACCAATTAGCAGGACCCGAAGGATATTCAACCTGGGCACAGGAGTTCCGTCGAGCCCTCGTCACCAAAGACAAAGACGGGTTCGTCGACGGAACGGTACCGATCCCGACGGACGAGAAAATGGGTAAACAGTGGAAAAAGTGCAATCAGCTAGTTAGAACTTGGATCAGAAATTGCATAAAGCCGGACATCGCAGCCGACGGCTTATTGTGATGTGGATTATGCAACCTGTCCCATGAGCAGAAGATCCATCACAGGTTTCTGCATTAAACTGGGAGAATCTCTACTCTCATGGAAGACAAAAAAAACAGCCAACTGTATCACTGTCTTCAGCAGAAGCGGAATATCGAGCCATGGCAAAGACCAGGATCTAGGGATACAAATAAAGGGACCAACCATGCTGTTTTGTGATAACGATGCAGCCATCAAGCTTGCAGTCAATCCTATAGTGCATGAAAGGACAAAACATATAGAAGTGGACTGTCATTTTACTCGGGATAAGATTCAAGAAGGAATAATCAGAACAAGGGGAATTGGAACTACAGAGCAACCAGTAGATGTCTTTACAAAACCTCTTTGTCAAAGGCAACACGCATATCTATTAAGCAAGCTAGGTGTCTTGGACATCTATAAGCCACCAGCTTGAGGGGGAGTGTTGGAAGATATGCTCGCAATATTCCAATCGAAGATTGAAATTGATACACTAAATCAATTTCATATTTGATACAATATTACAAGAAATATTATTTCCTTTTATTGATCTCCTTTTTGCACTATATATTACAAGCCCCTTGTACATTGAATACACACAGAAATACATAAAGTCCTTCTATTCTCTCCTATTCTATTCTCTCTCGCTTGTCTTGCTTGTTTTCTTTCATGGACCTCTCTATCTCAATGTGTGATCACAAAATCGACATAATAATCACTGGAGATGCGTAAGGAATACAAACCGAAGAATTGAATTGGCTCTATTTATGAGCTGTGTACATGATTCCTTCTTCACAATCCATTTCGCAAATCCTCGATTTCCTCCTTTAAACGAGCTCCATTCACGACTCCTCTTAGTAAACCTTCATTTGTCTTTATGTACTTTCACATATCCTGAAAAAAGGGGAGGCGAGATTCACAAGTTAACAACTAGCAATTCCTATATACCTTCTTTTGATCATGTCGGGACCCTATCATGGTTCACTAACACGTTCCCCGAATGTGCAATGGATTGTTTAGATCGTGTATGCATGTTTGTTTGAGTCTTTCTCTTGGCCTTTGCTCTTGAATGATTCCTTTTCGTGCAGGTTTGTAGCCTTGATCTAAGACCGGTCACTATGGATTGGATTTATTGCAAATTCTTGTGAGATGGACATCTTAGTTGTTTGTTTGCATCATGATTGGCTATGTCATGTTTGCTTTAGACGCAGACATGCATCAAGTGCGGTTTTGTTAGCACTCCTTACTGTAAAGAATTCGTATTGCTAAATGTACATGATGTAGTCCAAGTGGCACACCAAATCTCGGTCAAAATTGGTAGAAAAGGACAAGTTGGTCTTTTAAATTATAGTTTTCACTTCGATTTTGAACATTATATCGCTTTAATTATCTTCCAGTTGGCAGTCCTGCAGGAATTCTAAGATTGAAAAGTCCAATACTTAGGACGATGGTTCATCGGTCCAAAACTTCGGGGCCAGGGGTCACGTTGGAAAGTGTGGTTCCGGTGTTTAAATTATGTGTGCGTTCAGAATATAGGTTGATTCTCATGCATATAAATTTTCCTTCATGTTTTGATTCGGCATGTAGACTGCTTTGCTTTTATTGTGGCATATACTTAGAATTTAAGTTTTTATTCGGTTTTATACAAAAATAAATTTAAAATTTAGAATAAGATTAACAAATGAATAAATTAAAATGAGATTGCATTTAAGTGGCGTCTTTTAACTGTGTTCGCCTTTGCACCGTTAAGTATTTACCGATTCTGCATATATTTTTGCATATTAGGATAGGATTCCATATTTGTATCGAGATAATTGCTATATTACAAAGAGTAGGATTTTCATGAGTAAACGTTTCCATGCACACCTAGGCCATTTAGATTGCATAATGATTCAATTACACTGTCATTTTGATAATTGCGTGTCATAAAAAGATATAAAAATATAATGCATGTCAGTAATACTAAACTGCATTCTTATAGAAAAGGTAACACAAAATGTCTAGGAGTGCATTTACGAAAATTTTACATACTTACACATAGATTCATTCTTATAATATTCAATTATTTTTTAGATTGCATTAAATATATTCCACATTTAATAGTTCATTTTGGGAACTTAATTTACATAGTAAGATATTCATAGCACTTCACATTCGCAAATATACTGAGCATTAGTTTATTTTCGAGATTTTTACATTAAGTATCTATTTATACCTTGTGGGGTCTTGCCCCGAGACTTACTAACTAGGATTTGTAATAATTTGCCACCGATACGGCTCGGATTCTTTATCATCTTGCATTTTAGTTAATTCATATTTTAGGATATCACCTGATTATGTATAGTATTTTTGCTTGAATGATTTTGTGCATGATCACCGGCGATGCTCTGACAAAGAGGATAAAATGGGGACATAAGATTAGAAAGACAGCATGAAGGGTCATTTTTATTAAAAGATAAAAGGGTAGCAAATTGGTGGTCGATATTTTCTAGCGCAAGGAAGTTCTTGGACCCACAAATCTTAAGTTTGCAGAAGTAATACGGGCTCCGACGTTTTACCTGGTCTTCTAATCGATCTATAATAAATTAGTAATGATTTTTAAAGTAAAAATAAATGATATTATCTGAACAAGAAATCAAGTTAAGGCCCATGCAATGCGCAAGCACCACCTTGCAAGAGGGACCATTCATGCGCCTTCTTGATAAACTATAAAAAATTCCTCTGGGATTTATCTCGGGAGAGTGGCGACATAGTTTTGTATGTACATATGCATTAATGCTGGTTTTTGGGTGGTCCGCCTGTTTCGGGTTTTAGTTTAAGAGCTTAGTAGCCAAAATTGAATGATATTAAGTAAATCCAACTTTAAAAACCAGAAAAGTCTGCAATGGGTTCCCTTTTTGTAAGTTACTGTTAGTTGAAGCATACTCCCGGTCGATAGACCACGTAGGCCGAAAGAAGCCAACTGCATATGCTCTTAATGTATTGTCAGGACATTGCATTCACATGAAATCCGAGAATGCTTACTCTTCTATTTATTAAATTACATGGTGGATCCTCGGAGAATGCATGCAGGGTCCAAGGTGTCACAAAGGAGGAGCGTCTCGTTTCTTGTCTTCTTAGCCAAGTAGAGAGATTGCTTGGGAAATGGTCATAAGCATGAGCCTTTCAGATTTTTCCAGGACAGTTGTGGACAAAGCAGAGCATTCTAAACAATTTTTGAGTAGCTTGAGAGTTTCCCACTCCACTTTTTCTCCGTAAATTCAGGACGTCTCGATCAGGGGAGCCGAGGATCCATGTAAAAGATATAGCACACCTCCTCCTTAAGGATTTGGGCTGACTCATTCACTCGACGTTTTCAGTCAATTTTCAATGATGTTGTAACTTGTTAGCATGTGCGACAGAGAGATTAGGTGAGAAAAGGATATCGCAGAGAAAGATGGGAATTATGAAAATGAAAAGAAAGGAGGAGGTGTACTTGATAAACCGATACGAGCTTCTGCAGTACACAGCTAAAATTTCTCTTGCAGGATATTATATCGACCTGTCAGAATCAGTGAATGCTGCTTAAAGGACCTGTCTCAATCAATTTATATGGCGCTTTTTGGTGCACCTTTGGAATTTTGTTCATGGATGATGATTAAACAGTTGATGAAGTACTCTGTGATGATCTATAATGGCGAAATCAGACTGAAACAAAAGGATGAAAATTGGGAGGGATCCATCAAACCATATACATGGGTGGAAAAGGGTCAACAAGAAAAGGACCTATTAGCAGAGAGGAATGAATGTAGCTTGAGATGGCAGTATTTAACATATGATATTGGTCTTAGGGTATGTTTCTTTCTGTGGTTCTTCAAATAAATTTCCAAAGAGCACTGACTACTGTAGCATAAAATGTTTCTGCAGCAAATTAGAATATTCAAGAAATGGTCCCTCCAGAAGAGTTCCCGTTTCTGGAATATGCTGTCAACTTGATTTAAGGGGAGCCAATCATGAGATCTGTAGAGCTTCTCTTCCTCTCTCTACTTTTGTAGATAACTATACACTTAATAGTTGCTTCAATGTGCTTTGGAAGCATGTTAGGTCGTCGTCTCAAAATATACAAGAATGATACAAAAACATGTCAAACATGAAACTTGGATTCATTAAGACAGGTAAGAGTAACCGAAAGCAATTTCACTCTCTGTCCTTGAAGAGAGAGAGAGAGAGAGAGAGAGAGAGAGAGAGAGAGAGAACGAATAAATGTCAAGTTGAGAGAGAGAGAATGAATAAATGTGAAGTGGAAGCAAAAAATGGTAGTTTGCCTCACACACGCACAAAAGAGATGATTACCTTATGAGTGAAGAAAAATGAAGCGGAAAAGGACAAGATTGAGTCAAAGACAAGAAGACCAAACTTCGCTTTCCAAATTATTATGCATCCCAGAAACAAAAGGTCCCCCTCCAATCCGTTTTTCCCACTCTTCCCATCAATCATCCATTCAATATTATACACCTATCTCACTTCCCCCATCAGCCAGTTAATCATGACTGTGATATCTTCTTGTTCTCTCAGACGTATGGTCTCTACTCTCTCTCTCTCTCTCTCTCTGGTGAATGCAGGGAATTAAACAATGATAAAAGCTAGCTAATAGTTTCATGAGAGAGCATAATATCCCATTTCTAAGCAAACCCCACAACCGTCGCCATCATCATCACCATTGCCACTCTTGGAAGCCTCTTCTCCTCTCCTCTCCTCTCTCTCTCTCTCTCTCTCTCTCTCTCTCTCTCTCTCTCTCTCTCTCTCTCTCTCCCCCAACAAATAAAGGCCACCATGTATGCCTCCTATAGATATATAGAGCTTTCTCTCATCTCCATCAAGATAGTTAAAAAGAAAGAAAAGAAAGATATAGCTGGATTCAACAATGAGGAAGCCAAGTGAGACCATGGGAATGGCAATGGGGATTAAAGAGAAAGTAAGCAGCAACCCTCAGAATAATAAGCTGAGGAAAGGCTTGTGGTCACCAGAAGAAGATGAGAAGCTGATGAGGTACATGTTGACCAATGGGCAAGGGTGTTGGAGCGACATTGCTCGGAATGCTGGCTTACAGAGATGCGGCAAGAGTTGTCGTCTCCGATGGATTAATTACTTGAGGCCTGACCTCAAGCGAGGTGCCTTCTCTCCCCAAGAGGAAGAGCTCATTGTCCATTTGCACAACATTCTCGGCAACAGGTTCTTTCTCCCTCTGAATAAACAAGTTGATGCATGTTAAATATTAGTGACGGTAACGGAATATCAATCATAAAGTCACTCGATAGAATTATTGGTATAGATTTGTTTTTCTTGCCATATCATTAGGATTATCTGAGCCAAAAGAATGTAGTTGCATTGCATGCCGCCCTTATTTTTCATGTCACAACCTCAAATTAATGCCGAAATATTCTCATACTCCTTTTCATTCCCAGGATGGGATCATGGAGTAATCAACTTTGCTTAGCAACTTAATGTTTCGAATGGTGATCAGTTTCCAGCATTGTTAATACCATCTCCAGCAATTGAATTGCTGTTAACTAAACCATCCTTGGTTGTTTCCAAATATGACCTGAAGAAAATCTCTGCAACTTGTAATCTGTTGTCTTATTTCTCTTGACTATTTCATTGATGCTTACTATTCATGTTACTGTAAATTCAGATGGTCTCAGATCGCAGCACGTCTTCCTGGAAGAACTGATAATGAAATAAAGAATTTTTGGAACTCTACTCTGAAGAAGAGATTAAGGATGAATTCTGCTACATCTCCACCAAACGACAGCGATTTATCCAATCCACGAGACATAACTGCGGGGATTATGCCTAGTTTTCAAGCACAATATGACGTCTTAGCTACATGTATGGACTCATCTCCCCCACCATTCCCCTCGATGGACAATATGTCCATGCCAAACCATTTCGATCCTTTTCCTACACTGAACAACCGCTGTGACACATGGGAAGGAGTCGGGTTTTTCACCTTCCCCTCAAGCATTGCACCGGCCAGTATGGGAGATGATTCGAGTTATTTGAATTTGGAGCATGCAAAAGTGGGACTTTTAGGAAGTGAGTTTTCTGTTCCCCCACTAGCTAGTAGCACAACCACCACTGAGGAGAATAATTACAGATCCATGGGTTGCGGCATGGATGGGAAAGGGGAGAACAGCTTCTCCAATAACAATGATAGTTGCTTCAGCAATACTACTACTGCTAGTTTTAAAGTGGAGGACGACATGTCTGGGTTTGGGAATAATTTGCAAGCACCTAACTTGAGAATCGGGGAATGGGATCTGGAGGGTCTGATGGATGATTTGCCCTCCTTCCCTTTTCTTGATTTCTAACTCCCATTTTCCTTTTTTTCCCACCCCAGAGGATAAAACCGTCCCTTCCTCTCTCTCGATCTACCCCATCAATTTTCCTTTCACAGAATAATGAAAGAACTACACACATACTAGAGAAATTTCTGTTAATACTGCATGTTTCATACAATAAGTCTCTTCCTCTGTCCCATATGATTCCGTCAGCGGATCGAGATTCTGTACAATGAGATCTCGGATATTGGAGATAACAGCAACGGAAGCTTGGATTGCAACCGTGAGATAAAGAAAGTTTACGTATTATTCGTTTCATGTACATCAGTTTCATTTGAAGGTTTCTTGGTAGGGAAGGGCGTTGTTGAGAAATGTGAATATTACTCCAGATGTGTAGGAAGGCAGAATAAAAGATTAGTTTGGTGAAATATTGTAGCAGGATTCACGTAAAACAGCAAATAATGCCAACGTGGATTCGTGGAGATTGAGATTCATGTAAGCATCATCATGGAAACAAAGCTTTCAAACGAAGCATCTCTCTCTCTCTCTCTCTCTCTCTTCACTGACCGAACAACAGACAGATGCTTGTAGGGCAATTCACAAATTTCAGCAATCATTTACGAAGAAGTGTGACATTGCTTGACTATTTCATTTTTCTCAGAGGAGAAAAAGATTGGCGATGAAAGAATATTAGGGAGAAAAGAATCAAATGTCAAGACCTGAACTTTTTATTTTTTATTTTTTTAACAGATATGTGTCCAAGTGATATAACCCCGAAAACCCAACATGTGGAGGGCTCGTGAGGTCCAAGTATTAATGAGAAAGGCGTGTTTATGATGCGGAACCGATTTACGATTTTTAATCGCACATATTCCTACAATTGATTTAAGACATCTTTTATTATTATTATTTAACATCATAGACACCGACTTCACATACATCAACTCGATAGTAATAAGGTGGTCCGTTCATAGGCATTGTTTACAACATCAACATAGGACAATGATAGACAATATAGTACCCAAACTCCAGCGTAACTTAATAAATGTTCAATCCCCAAAAGGAGACTTCAACACAAAGTTCACTTGGATAACAACTACGATCTATCTAAAGTCTATTAACATATAGGCACCACCGTTCGAACTCGAGACAAAAGAGTCACCGTCCACCCTTGTTGGGCCACACATTAGATATAACACTTAGATAAAAGAGAAATTGATCTTAGCAAATCTCGTTCTCCAAACTGATCTTCGTCGCTTTCAGACGTTTTGGGAAAAAGATTGTTGTCATCTTCTAAATGTCTAAAAAATGTAAATATCGAATGAGTTAATGCACTCGGCAAGTGATATTCCCAAATCTAGTATCCTATTATTTGATTTATCTGAACTAGTAAATAATAGCACTAACAGTCAATGCCCTTCCTATAAATGAATCAATCAAAAATGTTGCCTCCACACCAAGAGATAGAAATAAAGAGTATGGAGAGAACATTTAATAACACAAATCCAATGCATGCATATGGACGTGTAAAAAATGATGTGCGGGCACCATATAATAGCCCACCAGTATAGACGATTGGGGTTATATTCATATAGTGTGTCGTCTATCGGTAAAAAAATCATCTCCTAGAAGGGGGCATTGCCTCGAGGAGCGGAACGTATCATGCACTGGCCAAACCTCTATAAGATGTATCATGTATCGAGACCCGATACCGGATACTACACGGGTCTCTCTTAATTGGCTTCTTGTGAAAAACCCCAACTTGGCGGGCCCTCCTTGTACACATTGTTTACTTACTAGGACTTGTGTATAAATAAACAAAAGAGTAAAAGGAAAGGAAGTTAAGAAGAAGGAGAGGATCAGAACAAGGGGATCGATTATTATTGTTTATGGTATCGCTTTCGATTCTCTGTAGTATCAGTTGACCAGACCCTGGAGATGTTATTCAATGGAGGCAATATCCGGCCTATAACCGTCACTATTTGCTTTGGGGGTAAGGCATGGATTTGTTCCTTGAACCTTCACCAAGCTTTCATCTCAATCAATTTTTCTGCGCGTGCTCGGTCAATAACTGGTTGACGTTAGGTTCAGTGTGTTTTACGAAGGATGAATAATTTGCAGACTTTTTTTCGAAAATAATCGTTCGAAATAATTAGTTAATGGAAAATGTGTTCATTATTAATAATAATTTATATCTAAATATTTTCATGAATGATAAAAATATTCTTCAATTTATTGAACAAATTTATTTTAGGTTCATTTCTTGCAAAATAAATGTATCATTAATATAATTTGGTGAATACATGTTCTGATTGGGGAAGATGAACGATGACGTTGGAATGAGTGGATTCACGAGAAATCGTTTTCTTGTGACATAACCGGATTTGAGGCCTCATTCAAGCTTTTGTTGAAGGGTGGGCACATTCTTCCATCGCTATATTAAGAAATTGAGAGGGACCCGTGGAGTACTCCTTCTTCTTTGACACCGATTAGCAAGCCAATAGTCGGATACCACACAATCAAACCTGGCCTGGTCGCATTACCCGGGTTAGATTTTCTTATTACTTTTACTATTACTACTATTATTATTATTTTCAGATTTTCCTTATTTCAGTTTATTTTATTTAAATACCACGTTAACATATAAAGGTAACTTAACGACTCAGCGATTCTGTCCATGGTTTTGATAGAAGGATAAGTTTCAACGAAAAACATCAAGTTTAGGACCTAATGGCACCAAAAAAAACAAAAAACAAAAAAGAGGTAGAGTCGAACAATTTTAAAAAGTTTAGAGACCAAGTAATAGTCTATGTACAAAAGGTAGACAAGGGTGGCCTTGGAACTTTATTTTTTTTTTCAATTGTTAATGTAGTTCCTGAACCGCCACATAAGAATTTTATTGAGCCAAGATAATGATATAGATTACCACATTCTTTCAAAATTCCATACACACACATGTATGACCACTCACCAGGACTTGCGAAACGAATCCACCAAGCAAATTCTAAGCAGTGAAGTAACGCACGGCCAAAGGTCAACTAACTCCTGCATTACCACCCTCCCTGAATCCTACCTTCGCCGGTTCATCCTATTGTATCGATTTCTATTATGAAAATTATCATAAATGTCAGTGTTCTTCCCAAGCAATAACCGTATATTTTTCATCATTATTGAGATTACATGTGTCTACACTCACAAATGCTGGGTTAGGCCGTTTGCTATATACAAGAGGATGTCCTTACACTTCACCACTCACTTCGACCATCGCAGAGAACAACATGTCGAAGCTGCTTCTCGTCTTCCTCTTCCTCTTCTTAGTTGACGACCGCCATGTCTCTTCCTCATCCCTCCTCCTTCGTTACCTTAAGAAATCATCATCATCATCATCATCTTCTTCTTCTTCTTCTTCATCGCCTCCCGTGATTTCTCATCTCAGACTATCGCAGCCGAACACAGAGCTCTTAGCCGATCCTTCACCGTTCGATCACTTGAAGTTGTTGACCCCATCTTGCGTCCTCTCGGTGGCCTTCCTCCCCCAAACCCTCCCAACCTCCGTCCTCTATTCTCCGCCGTCCGATTGCCCCTCTCCCTGGTCCCACGTCTCCCTCCAGATCCGCGTCACCTCACCTTTGCAGCACCAGTCCAACCACTTGCTTAGCCTCTGGCTTGGTGGCGCCGAGCTGCTCCGTACCAGCACCGACGGAGCAGGGTGTTGGGAGGTCCGGAAGGACATCACCAAATACTCCTCGCTCCTTTCGGAATCTAGCATCCATCTCACGCTTACATCCCTCCAATGGCCCTCTAACATTGCGGTTTCGTGGGCCCACCTGGTCAATGTCACTCTGTTTTACTACAACCACGGTTGTAGCTCTGTAATCACCGATAAGGTCACCCTCCCAGCAACTGTGTCGGGTGGAGATTCGAACCGCAATTTGGTCTCTCTGCATTCTTTCGATGACCCAAGTCCATCAAACAGTGAAGACCAGGTGCGGGAAGCTCCACGGAGTTCGTATGATACACCGTCCGATCTGATCATACCAATCAACGGGGATGGTGGATTCTGGTTCAGAATCCACAACGAGAGTACCATCCAGTCAAAGGATGTTCAGCTACCCTGCAATGCTCGCCGAGCAGTGCTCGAACTGTACGTGACGTCTCATGGAAGCGACGAGCTTTGGTACTCCAACGTTCCTCGTGAGATCGAGCATCGAGCTTTTAGGGAAGTTTTTGTGACGGTCGATGGCACAATTGTCGGATCGGAATCACCAATCATGGTTTTGCCGTTCGGAGCATTTAGTTTTCCATCTTATGACATCGAGTTGACACCTATTATGGGCTCCATGTTGGACGGCAAGCCACACCGTTTTGGGATTGGAGTTTCTCACGGCAATCCATACTGGCTTGCAAGCGCAAATCTCCACGTTTGGTTGGAACATCAATCATCGGCAGTTGAAGCGAACTCCATACTGCATCACTACCCAGCTCTTCACTACGAACAGGTGTTGGAGAAAGCCCGAGGGTCATTGAAGGCAAAGGCGAAGAGGAAGATCAAGCTCTTGGGTTGGCTTAAAACCAGCCGAGGGAATTTCACTACTTATGTATCCCAAGAACTTGAGTTCGAGAGCTTCATAAGGTACGGAAAGAACAAAACTTGCAGCGGGAGTGGGATGGTGGAGCACGAGATTGAATCAGAGAGAGAGGTGCTTGTGAAATCCGAAACTGGTGAGGTAATATCCAGAAAGACAGCAAAAAGAAAGTACCGTGTCACTGTCGGCACTCAGGCTCTATCGGAATTTGATGATCCGAGCGCCTGTCGAACTGCGCTGAACATGAGCGTGAAGGAGAAGCATGTTGAGGGAGATAGGTCAAGATATTATTACCTCAGTCGAAATTCAGATGGGCTGAGGGAATCGAAAGAGAAGGACCATGCAGCGACTGGAGGCTCCGTGAAGACAGAGCAAAGGCTGAGTTATAAGGATGAAAGGGGAGGTTGCTACTCCAGGACTGTTGTTGCGGTTGATGGGAAAGTCATCCAGGATGAAACGACTGTCGGTTGTGCCCCTGCCATGTGAATATATAAATACGTCTAGGCCCTCTGTGCTCGTTTTTACGCTCTGTAGTGTAAATCAATGCCTATGTGTGTGCTTGAGATGCATGTGAACTTAATCCACACATGCCGATATAGTCCAATCCCGCGTCCATTGGAGTCTCCAACATCATTTGGAGTTCATGTGCACGCATAGTATGAGGTGCGATGGAGCTGTTTGTAATTGTCTCATGTGTGCCCTGTGTTATATACATAAGCCTTGTACCAATGTTGGCACTTCTTGCAAATTGAATGCGACAAAGTATGAGGGGTGTGATTTCCACTTAAGCACCAGCCTTCCATATGTTGCACATGTGCTTTTTGGAAGTCGTGAATGAAACTAAGCACAAGGAGAAAAAGAACCACAACAAATATATAAAAAAAGATGGGTGAAAAAAAAAATGTGGCTAGAGAGTCGAATGTTCACAGGAAACGCCATGCGCATAGCAGGCACACACCTTAACCAATCGGCCAAATCGGCTTGCATCAGACTAGTGGGAACTAGCTGGATCCAACAATGAGGAAGCCAAGTGAGATCATGGCAATGGAAACAGGGATTAAAGAGAAAATAAGCAGCAATCCTCACAATAATAAAACGAGGGAGAAGACGAGAAGCTGAGGAAAGGGGTATACTAGTTAGTAGTTACCTGCTCGCATCTTTCCTAAGTTGCCCAGGGAACAAGCACCAGAAGTCTCAGCAGCTTCAGATGTTTGCAAAGACAAAGGAAAAGAGGGTTGCGGAATTGCATAAGTATGAAGTCAATCTACCTGAACAATTGGCGAAAGAGTTGAAAATTGCAAATGCACTATCAGTCTTTTATAGTGCTAAGCAATGGCATCTTTTCAGTTGCCATACGCAATGTTGTGCAATTATCAACCCAAAACTCAGAATTGAGGGCAATTTAATGCAAGTGGAAAATTAAAAGCTTGTTAAACTTTTACTAGAGTTCTGGATCTTCTTCATTTGCTCAAAGAAACATAGAAGCAAAAAAGCTAACGAGACTCTGCAAATAGATGACCTCTTGAACCAGTAATATCTAATCTTTTTGACTTGGTGGTGGGTTCGCTTGGCTTAAAAAAGAAGAAAAGAAATGCATGGGTTGAAAAGTCAAAGGCAAAGGGGTGGAAAAGTGGGCGTTCATTTTCGTAGGGCCCGAACCAGCTCGGGAAATAGAAAATAGAAGAGAGAGAAGAAACAATAGGAAGAAGAAGAAGAAAACGAACGAGGAAAGAGGGCTTTATGTATTTGTGGCACAGGAATCTCGTCAAGCCAGATCAACAACGCATCATGACGCTCAATAAGTGATCATGCCTCTCTTTCATCCAATCGAAGCATTTTTTGAGTTTAGAGCTCAAATTCGGAATTTTGGAAAAATTGAGCTGCGAAGTCTTATTTTTGAGTCGTTGAGCTGCGTATATATACAAGAATCATAGTTTAAGATATCATGGAGCCGTGGGATTTTACGGAACTGGATTTGACCTTGCGGTTTGCCCGGAACAAAATTTTCAACTTTTTCGTGCATGATGAACAATATGCGCCCAGCCATTTCGAGGCCTTATTTCGTTGTTTTTCAGCTCGAGTTTGGGTCTCCAAGTTGTGGATATTTTAATGCTTAGAATTATCTTCATTTTGACTATAAAATCACTTGGAATAGGATTCGGATGAAACAATTATATCACAACCAAGTTTTGCGCTCAAGCCCCGGGTGTGCAATGGCTTTGTATAATCGCATTGTATAGGCAATTTGTTAGCTCGTGGGGTCATTTTATTAGTGTTAAGATGTAGTTTAGCTATTTTGTAGTTGAGGTAGAGTTTTATTTGATCTCAACATTATTACTTGATTATCTGATAGGGCTACGACTTTGATGATACAAGTATTGTTTACTATTTTATCGTAGGCAATGAGGTAAGAAAAATTCAATGAGTTATATTAGCAAAACGAAATAAAAGATTTCGAGTTTTTTCTTGATCAGGCGACACCCGGATTTGAACTGGGGAAGATCTAGGCTCTCTTTCTTTCATTTCATACTGAAAAAGAAAATCATTAAGAAAAAGAAAAGAATTCCCTCTATCTAGATAGACTGAACAATTGTCATTGGAATGGCCATAATTCAAAGAACATTATGTAGTCTTAGTTCCATTTAAGGAGCCATTCATGTAATCATCCCTTACGAAAAGAAGAAGCAAGAAGTGGGGACTAAATAGAAGAATGTGTGATCATCCCTTACGAAAATTAAAAATAAGAAGAGGGGACAAAATAGAAGACGTCGCCTGAGAGATTCGAACTCTCGCGGGGAAACCCCATGTACTTAGCAGGCACACGCCTTAACCACTCGGCCAAAGCGACGCTTTGCGATAATCTATACATAATATTTATATTAATCATTAATTATTTTTGGCTGGGCTTTCCGCTACCGGGGGATGCAATCTTCTTGGGCTTTTTAAATGATCAGACTTGGATTCAGGTGGGACTATGTTTTATTCCGAGGCTCTAACTACTATTTTAATTAGTAGTAATGCAAATTTAGATTATCAATTACATGCGAAACTAATTAAGTATAAATGTGGGTGATGTTAGTGATTCTAACCAATCAATCAGTAGGATGATTGGAAGAGAATGTTGCCCATTCAGGACTATAGTCCCCTGTCGATGGAACATGCGAGCGAAGTGCACTAGACTAGCATCTTTGCCTCTTTGCTTTACTTATTAGTTTCCTTTGACTGGACGTCAATGTTGTACAGCAAGGCATTCATGAAGGCCATGAATCTGAACTATAGCCCAAAATGCATCAAGATTGTTGAGAAGCGTAATTTGGACAATGAATGTGGTAGTTGATAGGACAATTTCAATGTGTGATCAATTTTCAAAAGAGATATGTAAGGTTGTCCACGATCTAGCCGATTCTACTAGATACCTCTTCTCCATGTCGGTGCTAGTTTTTAGCATGTTATGCTCCTAGCTGTTTCCAGACATGAATACGATAGACCAAGTGGATGTTCACTTCCCTTGATTGACATATATCTACCTCCAGGCATGGCATTCCAATGCTAAGGGAATCTTCTCTGATGAGGAAAGTTTGTACGTGTTTGGACAGAAGGTCCTTTGATCTTTTCCCTAAGCGTGAGATCGAGTTGAACTTGGACACTCTGAAGTGATGCATGACTAGGGGAATATGTGAAATATTACGGCTTTCTTCTCTTCCAATTAATCAAAAGACGGAAAAAAGGCTTATCTAGCGTGCCTTTGAGATTTTCTAGAATGATATTTCCAAATGGGTTATTTATTTTTCAAATGAATTCGAAGGTGATATTTAGATGCCATTCCATTTGTATCATAGCTTCAGCTCAGGAGAATATTGCCATTAAGTCAGACAGAAGTCTTTATGCGAATGAATCTCATCTTGCGTAAGGTTATATGGATCAATATACCACAGATCGCATTATTGCCAACTTCAACTTTTTTTTCAGGCGGTCCTTCTATTCCCAATATATTTCATCTCGAGTAATGCTAGTAGTGTGGACATATAAAGCAATGTGGCCACGGGACCTCTATTAGCATGATATTACGTGACATGACAATTAAAAAAATTAGATTTATTTTCTTTAAAATTACATGAAGATTTAGGATTGCATGATAGCATCAAGAAAATTGTGCTATCGAGTTATATTAACTATTTTATAAATAAGAAAAACTCGATGTCCAAGGCCATGTATTTAGTTACAATATCTATCTTATAATTGAAAATCATGTTGTCTAGTGAGAAATACAAAAAATACTATATTCATTTCTATGAATATATATATTCATATGTTTTGTACGTATATTATTAATTGATGAAAAAAATTTAGAAATTTAAAGTACATTCACCTAAGTATAATAAGGCATACATTTCTATCCGTTTACAATTTAAAGGAGCAATCCCTGCATGAGTTTAGTGAACGTGCCAGAGAAAAAAAAAATACTGAAGATCGTGTAGGTACATATCTATAATAGGTACAAGTACAGAGAATCTAATTCATAAAAGGTGTCGTAAAAAAATTGAAAATGAACCCTGAATTACCAGATAAATTCCACAAGGGTCACTAAACAGTCATGTTTTTAATAATGATAACTGAACTTTGGTTTTAATTACTAAATGCTTCATATTTCAGTATATCGGTAATTGATCCAATTTAGCGGATCCAAATGCGTTCACACTCTGGGAAATGCTAGAAAAATGCAGCGAAACTTCGAGGAGTTGACTGCGCGGAACAATTTTTGTCCGGGGAGTTGATTGATGACCATCTTTTCTAGTCCTCCTTTCCGGGTACACCCGGATATGCTTTTGTATCTGGTGCAGTTCTTACCAGGCACCCGCGTACACGCTCGAGCCTTGTTCCTAGGGGCTGATGTCAATTGATGTCTCGGGCTTTGGACTCTTTATATCTCCGACCTCTGCTGACCCCTTCTCTCTCTATGATCGCAAATCTCCACACGGGTCATTCTCATTATTGCAGTATGTTAGGTTATTTAACTTGTCCTGTTTCTCGGTTTTCCTTGGTTTGTTTTGACCTTCTTTGATTCACAAGAAACTATTTGTCTTTGTTTATGGAATCCTAAATAGGGGTGATCGAGTCCAGGGTGGGTAGGGTCCAGATTTAGAACCTGTACCCGACTCTGTTATAATCGGTTTCGTTTTTTTGGACTCTGTATCCAACCCTATTTGCACCGGACCCTATTTTGGACCCGACTTTGTTTTTCCGGTTCGGGCCGGTCCGGGAACAGGGTCTACCTTGTTTTCCATTGGACCTATTTTGGGTAGCGATCTCGTAGCAGGGAGTGGTAGAGGGCCTGGCGGTGGTCTGAGCTTTGTTATGTCGATTGAATAGCGAGCTGAGGCAACAAGCAGCAAGCAACCATCGACGGCAACAAGTAGCAAGCAACCATCGACGGCAACAAGTAGCTACAATCATTAGGGCCGAGAAGACACTTGCTTGTGGATATAGCCCGTTCGCCTTGGCTCAATCCGCCTCCACTACCGAGCCTCATCCCCACTTTTTCGCCTTGCCTCTACTTCAGATTTGGCTAGTCCCGCCCCGTCTCCTCCCCTCGCTTCCTCCTCCCACTGGAATGAGGGAGCTCGGCTTTTGCTCCCCCAATGATAATTTGTTTCATGATTGAGACTTGAGAGAGTGAGATGTTTCCTTTTTTAAGTTAGGGGTTCTTCAATTTTTTTTATAAAGAAAACCGGTTCCAAAACCGGTCCGCGTGGGTTTGCACTTGGAACCGGTACCCGGACCGGTTACAACCAATTCCCAAAAATTGGAACCGGTTCCCGGACCGGTTTCACCGAGAACCAGTTCCCGACCCTATTTTTTGGGTGGTCCGGTCCGGTTCTTAGGTAAACCCAGTCTGGTTGTACATCCCTAATCCCAGATACCACTTGAGCAGTTATCTTGGGGGGATAGAGAGCTAGGGGAATTTTCTCTGATAAGGAAAGTTTTGTTCATGCGACTTATCTCCAAGCGGGAGCCGGACTCGGAGTCGGACTCGGACTTGGACACTCTGCAGAATGGTATAGCTGGGGGAACGTTCTACTGAGGGAGGTTGCGTTGACCTTGTACGATCTCGCCCTCCTGATATTGAGGCCTCTATTTCTTTCTTGTATCAAAGTTCCTGACATTCGTCACTTCACCCGAAAAAGAGCAAGTTTCGTCATGTTTAATGTCTGTCCATGCATCGCTCGTTATCTCCTGCTCTAGATCCGGCCACCTTCAATCTAACACAAACGCTATGTATTTGTATGCATATATATATATATATATATATCAGAGACCGAACAGATCAATTTGTCCATTTATATACATTCATCTGTCCTATTCACTAGCTTATAAAGTGTCGTTATTCAGAATTGATATATAGAACCGGCTTTCTCATTGGAGACATAACAATGGTCTGCTTTTTCATTCACAGATACCTGATAAATAATCTTCTTGCGCACCCTTCATATAACTAGCTTATAGTTTCTCTGCCTGAATGTTTACAAAGCACATCCGGCATTGTTCCCCAAAAAATAATGCCATCCATAGATAAGGTGGAAGACCGTTATGACTGATGTGTTCTTCGTAAGAGCTTGTATATGCTGGATGTCGAGGAACCCTCATCTCTACCAGTGGCAATCTGCTGAACATCCGCTTCTAGGACTGGCAAGAAGTGCAGTAGTTCTGTTATTTCTGAAGCTGACGGCAATGTTGCCGGTGAATTTCTGTCCAGTTCCACAGTGTCGATGCAAGAATCGATTTAGCTGGATTTAGCTGCAAACGGTAATGCTACTTCTACTTCAGTTAGTAAGAGAAGTAGCGGCGTTTAACAACGGCAGCTATCTAAAGTACTAACTCATTATTGACTTTTTGGTTTAATGGGCTTTTACACTAGTTGGGTATACAATCTTCTTGGCTTTTTAAAGATATAGCTCCGTTTGTTGTGTGAAAAATTTGACATTGCTAGAAAATGTATTTTTAAAAGTCATTTCCAGAAAAATGACAACATTATTTAGTGTATGGATAAAATCTAATAATAAAATGAAAATTCCTTTCCATCATTTTGAAAGGAAAAGTTAATTTTATTTTCTAAAGAAACATGTCCTATTCATGTGATAATTAATACCTAGTCGTGAGAGATCTGGGCACCTATGCTAGGGTCTTGGGCCCAGCCTCGAGGAACCTAGATCCAACCTTTGTGGCACATGGCTCGGCTGCTGAGGAATTGGCCGTGGGAGCTAGTGACTTTAGTGCGGGAGTAGGGTACCCAGGCATGACCACTAATGATCCAGGCTTGGGCAACGATGTTCTAAGCCCGACCTCAAGAGACTCGAGCTCAACCTTTGTGGACTCAGGCTTGGGAGTCTATAGCTTGGGCATGGAAGTCAAGTACCCAAGCACAAGCACCAAGATCTTGAGCTGACCTTGAGGGACTTGGACTCGGCCTTAAGTAATTGATCATAGCCTCGATGGGCCTAGGCACTAGTGGCTTTGGTGTGGGAACTAGGTACCCTGGGCATGGCCATCAAGAACCCAGCCTTGCCTCAAAAGACCCTTGCCTTGTTGTCAAGCTAGTTGCCCAAGCATTGCTACTGGGGACCCTAACATGGGCACTAGGTCTTCGGGTTGGCCTTTGCGGATCCGGGCATAACCTCAATGGACCCGGGCTAAGGCATTGGTGACTTTAGCGTGAGGGCTGAGTACTTGGGCATGGCCATTAGGGACCAAGCCCAGTCTCGATGCATCAAGCCTAGGTGTTGAACCGAGGTCTAATGCCAAAGGATTGGATAGGGGTTCTAGGGCTTGGTCTTTGTAGATCAAAGCTGGGGTGCTAGTGACTTGGGAGCGAGAGTTGAGCACTAGAATATGGCCCTTGAGGACCTGGGTGTAGGTGATTTGGGCACAACAGTTGGGTACTTAGTTTCATGCATATGCACAAAGGTTTTGGGCTTGACCTTTCGAACATAGGCCTAGCCTTTTGTGGACTAGGGCTTGGCCATTGAGGAACTAGTCTGGACCTCAGTGGACTTGAGCTTGCAAGCAGGGTAGTAGGGCATGGTTGTTGGCCATTCGCAAATGAGCACTAGGGTCACATGGCCATCGAGGAGCTAGGAATGAGCATTGGGATCACTCAAGCATGATTGTTGAGGACCTAGGTAAGGGTACTAGGGTCCTCAATCGACCTTCGTGAACTTGAGCCTAACCTCTATGACCCAGCTTGACCAATGACAATCCAGACATGAGTGTTGTGGTTTATGTGTCCAAGCATTGATTTTTAGCTGTATATAAATAAAAATCATTATCTCATATCTAAGTATAGGTTTTTCATTAAATATGGAAAGATATTCCATTGATTCATTTTCTTAGGTCATTCAAACAGCAAAAATAGAGGAAGATATTTTCTGCTAGAAATTTTTCAGAGAGACAACGAAATCTTAGACTTGGATTCAATCATATTCATACTTTCTCTAATGAACCAAATTTCTAGTTAATGGGTTAGAAGATATGAATACCATTTACATACAAAATTAATTAAATATAACTGTGTGTAATGTTACCCTTGGATGGAACATATGAGCGAAGTGTACTGGCATCTTCACTTCTTTGCGTTACTTATTAGTTTCTTTTCATCGAACATGAATGTTGGACGCCAATGTTTTGATGAAGGCCATGAATCTGAATCGATAGCCCGATAAACAACAAGATGTTGAGAAGCGCAATTTTGTGCGATAGTTAATATACTTCTTTTTCCATATGATTACTATTTTTAGCATGTTATACTCCGAGCAATTCCCGGATATAAATATGTTTGAAAGACCAGATATATGATTCCTTTGATCGACATCATCTAACTACACCCGTGCATTCCAAATTGCTATTTCAATCCTAAATTTACTATATCCCAATTTAGTTATAAACCTTTGAATTGTTTTAACATAGTTTTAAATTTTTGCGTGGAATTCCAATATAGTCATCTTGACGACACTCATTTGAAATTATTGATATTATGGTTCAGTTGTTACTAGCGATTTTACATGTCATGACCATGATCTGACAGGACAATTTTACTTTAAACGAAGTGTTTTGCATAATTTTCTGGATTTCCATTTTCTTTATTTTTTTGGCAATCTAACGAGGAAGGGCGGCTACTACAATAACAAGAACAACTCATAATTTGAGTCTTTGAAAATTTTGCTTGCTAAGACGATTTATAACAGACAATAATGATAAAAGTGGGCTCGCCAAGATCTGGAGGAGCGCCCGAGCTCGCCAAGAGCTTGCCGAGATTTGGAGGAATTCAATTGCTTGCAATGGAGGATCAAGCTAAGGCAGATTTTCGTGACGGGTAAGCGGGAGCGGGAAATGGTTGTCTTAGGAACGCTCGGGGTGACAGAGTAGTGGTGGCGGTGGACTTGGGAGTCAGATTCTGCGGGTGATGAGCTTTCGCTTGAGGTGGGTGTTCCTGTAGTTTTTTAAAGAACGACGAACATTAAAGGAACGAGGAAGAAGATGAATGGTAACTACAAGAGTTAAAAAAAAAAAAAGGAAAAAAGAGAGAAAGGAAAAAAGAAGAAGAAAATTAAGCAAAACGGCGTAGTTTCGACTTCGTTTGTTCACGTCAGATTGTCGGCTATGCCATGTAAAAAAGGCCGATATCATTTCGATTCAAATTGACACATCAAATTATCAGTCGTGCCACGTACGATGGTCAAATAATCAGTCGAAAGAACTATATTTGAATCTCATGTAAATGTTCAAAACATTGAAATGTCTAAAAGGTTGAAATCTACACAATAAGTTTAGTACCAAAATAACAATTTTCCCCATTACGATGGTGCATTAGAACATGTATTTGTGCACTTTGAATGTTGGATTTTGGTATGCTACAAAGCATTTTGGTACCACGTTTGAATCTTCAACAATTTTTTCAGCCGTTAGCGTTGAACGAGTGGAAGCAGAGAATGCATTTTCTATATTTAATACGACTATTAAGAAAATAGAGACTTATTGAATCCGCGTGACAGGTCTCAACAGACTACATCAATGGCACTATTCAATTATATTAGCCAACTATGTGCATGAATGAGCAACAACCGATGACATCAAAATTACTTTAAAATTAACCATCGATAGTGGTTCAAATTTTTGTTGTACATTAATATGTTAGTCTGTTTGACTTATATGCATGCCGTGAACGAATCAAGTTCTCTTCTCTTCCACATTAATCAAAGACGAAAAAGGCTCATCTAACAGTACCCTTAATATTTTCTCATATACATAATATATAGCCATGTGACATATAAAACAATATGGCCATGGGACCTCTGGTAGTAATATTACACGAGGGACGACACTTGAATGTATTTTCACCTAAGTATTACACGACATACATTTACATACATTGTACAATCTTATTTACTTTAAATGCAGCTTCCTTCTATATAAGTTCACTGAATGTGCGGGACACAAAAAATTTACTGAAGACCGTGTACGTATATAATAAATATATCATAAGTAAAAGTAAAACTGAAGAATCTAAATTATAAAAGTACCATAAAGAAACAGACAAATAAAGCATGCATTATTAGATAAATTCCACAAGGGTCACTAAACTATGGTGCTTTTATAAAGCAGAACCGAATTTTGATATTAATAATTACTATAAATGCATCATATCGTAGTACATATTGTAATTGATAGCTAGAACTTGATCGAATTATTTCAGGAGCGAATGTTGGTTTGCGAGAAAAATAGAGTCTAAGTTTTCAATTTCGTACTTGAAACAGACATGAGAATCGGGGTAAGTATTATCGTGAAGATTTTGCGTCAGTCAGAACTAATGGAGGGAGATGAACAACACTCGTCCACTCCACCACTCCGAATCAATCTATCCTTGTTGGAAGTTTCTCCATAATTTCGGTCATGAAGCATGAGAACCCTCCCTCCTCAACAATCCTGGCCATCACGGCTACGTGCATCAGAACTCGTTCGTTTGGAAAATGGCGAATCTGTTTCCATTTTATGATGATCTTCGGCTTAGGGCAGGCCGGACGTCCGAGGTTAGGATAGCGTTCGGGGATCCAAGTGCATTCACATTCGCGAATGCCAAATGCAGAGAAGTTCCGAAGGAATTGATTGCGCGGGAATTTTTTATAGCTGTGGGTACGTGGATTGATTAATTCACGACCGTCTTTTTCTTTTTCTTCCATTTGTCCGCGTGTACGCAAATGTGATTGTATCCGGTGCAGTTCTACATGGTTATGTCTCCGTCATCTGCTGACCCAGCCGGTCCGTACAATTGCCTTTATTACACGCGCTCCTCATCGTTGGGGGCGTGATAGATGACGGAACTTGTCTTATTTCTCGGGGCTTCTTTGGTCCTCGGGTTCACTATAAACTAGTCGTCGTCGTCGTCTTTTTTTATTGGAATTCCAGTTGTAAAAGAATACTATCTTGAGTAGTCATCGGGGTGGGGTGGCGTGGAGCGGGGGAGGTGGAAAGCTAACGGGAATATTCTCTAACAAAGGGGAGTTCATACAGGCATTGACATATATAGTGTGGTAGTTGATGGGACAACTTTAACGTGTGATCAAATTTTCAAAAAATGATATATAAAATTGTCTATAATCTGGCCGATTCTACGAGATACCTTTCCTCCCAGTTAGTGCTGGTTTTTAGGATGTTATGGTCCTAGCCGTTTCCAGACATAAGTTACAATAGATCGAGTGGATTTTTTCTTCCCTTGGTTGACGTATATCTACCTCCATGCATGGCATTCCACTGCTACGGGAATCTTCTTTGATAAGGAAAGTTTGTACATGAATGGACAGAAGGTACTTTTGTCGTTTCCCCAATCGTGAGTTCGAGTTGAACTTGTACACTCCGAAGTGATGCATGACCAGGGGAATACGTGAAATCTTACAACTATCTTCTCTTCCAATTAATCAAAAGACGGAAAAAAAAATTATTTAGTTGTACCTTTAAGATTTTCTAGAACGATATTTTCAAATGGATTTTTTTATTTCTCCAAAGAATTCGAATGTCATATTTAGATGCCATTCCATTTATATCATAGCTAATTGCTAAGGAGAATGTTGTCATAAATTCAGAAAGAAATCTTTATGCGAATGAATCTCATCTTGCGTAAGGTTATATGGATTAATATAACATAGATCGCATTATTGCCAACTTCAACTTGTTTTCAGGCGGTCCTTCTCTTCCCAATATATTTCATCTCGAGTAATGCCACTAGCGTGGACATATAAAGCAATATGGCCATGGCACCCCTATTAGTGATATATTACGTGGCATGACAATTAAGCAAAACGAGATTTATTTCCTTTAAAATTACGTGAAGATTTAGTATTACAATGATGAAATCAAGAAAATTGTGCTATTGAGTTATATCAACTATTTTATAAATAAGAAAAACTCGATGTCCAACTAAAACCATGTATTTACTTACAATATCTATCTTATAATTGAAATTCCATGCTGTCCAATGGGATATGAAAAAAGTACTATATTCATTTCTATGAATACGATATGATATACTCATATGTTTTGTACATATATTATTAATTGACTTAAAAAATTTACAAATTTAAAAGTATTTTCACCTAAGTATGATAAGGCATACATTTCTAAACGTTTACAATTTAAAAGGAGCAATCCCCGCCTAAGTTTAATGAAAGCGCCGAAGAAAAAAGAAGTTACTGAAAATTGCGTAGATACACGTATATAAACTGTAAAAGTACAAAACAATCTAATTCATAAAAGGTTTCTTAAGAAACTGAAAACAAACCCCGAATTACCAGATAAATTCCACAAGGGTCACTAAACAGTCATGTTTTAATGATGAAGAACTGAACTTTGATTTTAATTACTAAAATGCTTCATATTTCAGTATATCTGCAATCGATCCAATTTAGCGGACCCAAATGCGTTCACATTCTGGGAAATGCTAGAAAAATGCAGCGAAACTCCGAGTCGACGGCGCGTAATAATTTTTGTCCGGGTTACATTAACTGATTGGTGACCATCTTTTCTAGTCCTCCTTTCCGTGTACGCCCAGACACGCCCGAGCCTTGTTCCTAGGCGCCGATGTCAATTGATGTCTCGGGCTTGGACTCTTTATATCTCCGACCTCCGCTGACCCCGTCGCTCTCTATGATCGCAAATCTCCACACGGGTCATTCTCATTATTGCAGTCTGTTAGGTAATTGAACTTGTCCTGTTTCTCGGTTTTCCTTGGTTTGTTTTCACCTTTCTTCGATTCCCTATAAACTATTTGCCTTTGTTTATGGAATCCCAGGCACCATTTGAGCAGTTAGCTTGGGGGTTTGGAAAATTAGGGAAATGTTCTAAGTATCAAAAAAGTCCTAAATCTATTGCATTTGTACCAATTCAATCATAAGCTTTTCAATTAGACTAAGCGAGTCCTAATTTTTTCACATTAGTATCAATTTAGTCTATCTGGCTAATTTGGGTCGGAAATTGCCAACGTGAATAGTGGCTGGTTGATGTGGCAGTCTTATGTTGACGTGGACATTTTTAATAATATTTTAATAGTTTTTGAATTTTGTAAATAAATTTTTTTCTTTTTTCTTTTTCCTTTCCCCTTTCTCTTCCTCCTCTTTCCGATGGCCATCACCGGCCACCGGCCACTGGCTATAGCCATGGCTGGCAAGGTCTCACTCGCCGACCACAGGCAAGGGTCGGCCTTGCCTGGTCGAGGGCGAGTGTCGGCCTTCCATGTGTGGCCGAGCAAGGCCTCATCACTAGATCTAGCAAGATTGGGTGAAGTCGACCTTCATGCAAGCCTGTGCCGCGCCTCATTGGGCCTCGCCTAGGCAAGGGCAAGGATCGGTGAGCATCACCTGGGCAACGACGAGGCTTGATGAGCCTTGTTTGACCATCGTCGAGGCCGGGGCGAGGCTCGTAGGCCTCATGGTCGCCTAGTCGAGGGTCGACAAGGCCAACCCTCACTTGAGGAGAGGCAGCAAGGCCACTTCGGCCTTGGCTAGGGTTGGCCTCGTCCAACCTTGCCAAATATAGTGAGGGGGCCTCACTCGACCACGCCTAGAAGGCTAGTGCTCACCCCCGGCCAAGTGAGTGCAACCCTCCCCTATGGCTGGTGAGTGCGACCTCACCAAGGCAAGGCCAACCCTCACCGGCCATGGCTATGGCCGATGATGGCCATCGGAGAGAGGAGGAAGCGGGAGGGGAAGGGGAAAAAAAAGAAAAAAATTATTTAAAAAATTCACAAAATATTAAAATATTATTAAAAATGTTCACATTAACGTTGGCCATGTCATGTCGGCCAGTCAACGTCCATGTTAGCAATTTCTAACATAAATTGATCGAATGAACTGAATTGGTACCAATGTGAAAAAAATGTTTAGGATTCAATTGGTTAAATTAAAAAGTTTATAAATAAATTGAAACCAATACAAGAAGTTTATGATTTTTTTGGTATTTTTTCCAAATATTCCCTGATAAGGAAAGTTTTGTTCATGCGACTTTTCTGCGAGCGGGAGCTGAACTTGGATTGGACACTCTGAAGAGTAGTATAACTAGGGGAACGTTATACTGGGGGAGGTTGCGTTGACCTTGTACGATCTCGCCCTCCTGATATTGAGGCCTCTATTATTTTTTTGTATCAATGTTCCTGACAATCGTCCCCTCACCCAAAAAAGAATATGTTTCGTAATGTTTAATGTCTGTCCATGTATTGCCCGTTATCTCCTGCTCCGGATCCGGCCAACCTCAATCTAACACAAACGCTATGCAATTTGTATGCATATGTATATCAGTGACTGAACAAATTAATTTGTCCATTCAGTCCTATTCAAAATAGCCTATAAAGCATTGCTATTCAGAATTGATATATAGAATCAGCTTTCCCATTAGAGACATAACAATGGTCTTCTTTTTCATTCACAGATACCTGATAAATAATCTTCTTGCACACCCTTCATATGACTAGCTTATTGTTTCTCTGCCTGAATGTTCACATAGCACTTCCGGCATTGTTCCCCGAAAAATAATGCTATCCACTGGTAACGGGGATGACCTTTATGAATGATGTGTTCTTCTTAAGAGCATATATATGCTGGATGTCAAGAGGAACCTTCCCTGTCTATTAGTGGCAATCTTCTGAGCATCCGCTTCTAGGACTGGCAAGAAGTGCAGTAGTTCTTTTATATCTGAAGCCGACGGCAATGTTGCTGGTGAATTTCCGTCCAGTTCTGCAGCGTTGGCGCAAGAATTGGTTTAGCTTGATTTAGCTGCAAACGGTAATGCTACTTCTACTTAAATTATTAAGAGAAATAGCCGGGTTTACAACGACTGCTATCTAAAGTATTAACTAATTTTTGACCTTTTAATTTAATCGGCCTTTACACTAGTTGGGTATACAATCTTCTTGGCTTTTTAAAGATATTGGTTCTCTTTGTTTCATGAAAATTTGAAATTACTAGAAAATGTATTTTTAAAAAATCATTTCCAAGAAAATGGCAACATTTTCTAGCATATGGATGAAATCTGAAAATAAAATGAAAATTCCTTTATGTCATTTTGAAAGGAAGAGTTAATTTTAGTTTCTAAAGACATGTACTATTCATGTGATATTAATAATACCTAGCCATTGGAGGCTTGGGTGAAGATTGCATCCCCCAATATGCATGCCGTGAATGAATCAACTTCTCGTCTCTTCTTATTAATCAAAGAGGAAAAAGGCTCATCTAACTGCACCCTTTATTATTTTCTCATATACATATACATAATTTATAGCAATGGGGCATACAACACAATATGGCCCCGGGACCTCTGGTTGTTATATTATACAAGGGACAAATGTATTTTCGTCCAAATATTACACGACATACATTTATATATGTGTACACTCCGATTTACTTTAAAATTAGTTTCCTTTCATATAAGTTCAATGAATGTGTGAAATACAAAAAATTATTGAAGACTATGAAAACTACACTATCATCTAATAGCTTAAACTTTTAGAATAGTTGACAGTGGTTCCACAAAATCTCACATGGTATTAGAGCTAGAGGCCTTAAGTTCAAGTCTCATGTGTAATCCTCATCTTCTCAAGGGGTTAGTTGAGGACAATTTAGTTTCAAGTGTGAGCTTTGACTGCCACGTCTTACAAATAAGTATTGTAAAAGTTTGAGAGTGAGAGTTAAAGTAAAAGTAGAGTAAGACCGAAAAAAAATACATATGAAAAAATTTAAATTATAAAAGTATTATAAAGAAACAGAAAATAAACCACGAATTACTAGATAAATTTCACATGGGTCACTGAACCATGATGTTTTAATAAAGAAGAATTGAATTTTGATGTTAATAATTATTATAAGCGCATCATACTCCAGTATAGATTGTAATTGATGCAATTTAGTTAGAACTCAATCAATCAAGGGCAAATGCTGGTCTGCCAGAAAAAGAGAGCCTCAATTTTCAATGTTGTATTTGAAAGATACATGAGAATCGAGGTAAGTGGTGTCATAAAGATTTTACACCAGCCAAACCAATGGGGATCCACTTCACCATATCGATTCAATCAGTCCTTGTTGGAAGTTTCTCCATGATTTCGGTCATGAAGCATGAGAACCCTCCCTCCTCAACAATCCTGGCCTTCTCGGCTACGTGCATGAGAACTTGTTCGTTTGGAAAATGGCGAATCTGTTTCCATTTAATGATGATCTTCGGGTTAGGGCAGGCTGGACGTCCGAGTATTAGATAACGTTCGGAGATCCAAGTGCATTCACATTCTGGGAATACCAAATGCAGCGAAATTCCGAAGGAATTGATTGCGCGGGATTTTTTTATTTTTTAAGCTGTGGGTACATGGATTGATTAATTCACGACTATCTTTTTGTTTTTCTTCAATTTGTCCACGTGTACGCAAGTGCGATTGTATCTGTTGCAGTTCTTCTATTTATTGATATCTCCGTCCTCCCCCGCTGACAAAAAAAATATCTTCGACCAAAAAAGAAAAAGAATATATCCGTCCTCCGCTGACCCAGCCACCGAACTGTACGATTGCCCCTCTACTCCCGTCCTTGTCATCGTTGGGGGCATGATAGGTGACGGAACTTGTCCTGTTTCTCGGCGCTTCCCTGGTCCTTGGATTCACCATAAACTAGTCTTCGTCAGTCTTTTTCTGTTCATTGCAAACCCAGGAATAAAAGAATACCATTTTGAGTAGCTGTCATCTGGTGGGGTGCGGGGAGGTGGAAAGCTAGCGGAAATATTCTCTAACAAGAAATGTTCGTACAGGCATTGACCAAATGTCTTTTTGACTTCTCCCCAAGCGTGATCTCGACTGGGACATGGACACTCTGCGGTTTTACATAGCTGGGGGAGTATGATACTGAGGGAGGCTGCATTGCAGTATTTGCATATGCCGATCTCGTTCCTCCCCCCGCATATTGAGGTGTCTATTTTTATTTATTTATTAGATCCACGTCCATGACATTTGTCGCTTTACCCGAAAAATAAGTAGATTTCTTGCGTTTGATGTCGCGTACTGCATGCGGCATAAGTCCCCAAAAAATTGTCCCATCCACAGATAAAGTGGAAAGTCCTTTTTGATCCATTTAAATGAATACGAGCTAATAAATGGGAGGTGTACAAACAAGTCGTGAACTAGTAGCTCCTTTTAATTGCCGACTATCGGAAAGATCAACACATTGAGATTAGTTCAACACATGGCTTATCTAGTTGTACCTTCATAATTTTCTAAAATAATTTTTTCCAAGAATGCGACATACATATTTTCTTAAAATTTGAAGGTGTGATTTAGATGTCATTTCATTTGTATTGTAGCTGGCTAAGGAGAATAATGCAATCATGTGTAGAGAAATTCTAACGTAAATTAATTGTGTCTTGTGTAGCATTATACAAATCAATATATCTGAATACGATTGGCATTTTTAGACGTGTAAGATCCGATTTACTTAAGAAGGACCATCCTCTCATAAGTTGAAAAATCCATTGGAGATCGTGTAAATATACATATATTAAAACTAAAAGAACCATGGAGAATCTATTTCATAAAAAATATCATAGAGAAATTGAAAATAAATCATCGATTACTAGATAAATTCCACAAGAATCACTAAACAGTCATGTTTTCATAACGAAGGACTGAACTTAGATTTTGACGCATCATATCTCAGTATGTTTGTAATCGATGCAAAATAGCCAAAAACCGTCGAAATTTTAGGGGTAAATGCTGGTCCGAGATGGCAAGTCACGTGAAGTTTCGGTTGAGAAGCAATAAGGGTGCAATAATTGAAATGAGAAATCTTCCCTAAAGAACTTCGTAGTCGTATGCATTTGCGTGTCGGGACTACGTGCATGAATTTAGACAACTGGTTCGGGTTTTATTTTTAGAAGATATCTAGGAAGCCGTTCGAGAAGGAATCGCATATTCAACGGATCCAAATGCATTGACATTCTTGAGGAATGCTATAACATTGCCGCCAAACTCCGAGGGAGGTACATGAATCGATTCATTCATGACCACTTCTTTTTATACAGAAATGCGATGGTATCTGGGGCAGTTCTTAGGTAGCGCAGCTTTACACACCGATACCGCCCAAATTTGAAGTGGTCCTGGACCGCCGCGTAGGCCATAGTCCACTCCACTCGTTGATCATCCCATGTATAAGTTGGCCCCACTTTTCGTATTATTTTCTCTCCTCCGTTACCCCTTTCTCCCTCTCCCTCTCTTTCACCTCCTCTCTTTCCTTCGGTTACTTCTTTTTGCTTCTGCACCACGCCATAAACCTGGTAATTCCTGCACTTCATTGTCAAGCTCCGCAAACAAGATGTGCACAGCAAGATAGCCACTTGAACACGTGGCAGCCAATTAATGGAGTGACATATGGCCTATGTGTCAGTCCAGGACTACTCAATATATTCTTGGCCTTGTTATTTACGATGATATTCGGCCCGTGAATCCAGGTACGGGAAAGCTGTGGGAATGTTTTCTGAATAGTAACGTTTCTTCGTGCTTGGATAGACGTCTTTTGAACTTTTCTCCAAGCGTGAGTTGTTCCTGAAACGAGGGACTTGGACTTGAAACATTCTGCGGTGTTGTATGTCTATGGGAATATGATACCGAGGGAGGTTGCATTGCGGCATCCATCTACGGATCACATCCCCAAATGTCGATGCAGTTAAATGTAATAATGCAAGATAGTAAATTGAGAAATTTGTGTATATTTCAATATATCATAATAAAGAATATTAGAATATTTACAAGCTTTATGAGAAACTATCAAAGATAGCATATAATATCAATTAGGGTATGTGTAATCCAAAGAGGTAACACATAATCTTAAAAGATATGGAAAACCAATAGAAAAATTTTAATTATCTTTATTATAGGAAAATATCCTTTTGACCAATATATATAGAAAACTATCCTAGAGAATTATATTAATTATCTCTAACATCCATACTCAAACTCAAGCTAACTAATAAAAATAAAAATCCGAAAATGCCTAGGCTACAGATTTTAGGATTGGGTTGGTTTGAATCCGTTTTTAAAGCAGCAATAAAATAGCAAGCAATAGTGCGATGCGGTTGGCATCGTAATAGCAAGCAGTTGATGTGACTGGCTTTGCTTGTGGAGCAGTTATTGAACAACATGGCTTGTGCCTCTGGCGTCGTAATGACCAATATGAGAATTAGATGGAACTAGCAAGAGATTGATGCAGCTGGCTTTGCTAATAAAAATAGTAACTTGGCTTCCTTATATAACAGGGTTTGGTAGATGATGTTGGCTATCAAATGAGATGAACAATGTTGAAATCAATTGGCAGATATTAGGACTCACCGGATGAAAACTATGAAACAATATTAGCTCCATAAATGCACTCTGGCGTGCACTTCAAGATCTAAGATCTAATACCAAGTTTAATGTAATAATGCGAATAGTAAGTTGAGGAATTAATATGTATTTTGACATATCATAATGAAGAGTATATCAATCAATTTATAGATTTTACAAGAGACTATCAATGGTAACATATATAAATCAAGATATGTGCAACCAAAGGAGATATTGTACAATTTTGAGAGATACAGAAAACCAATAGAAATATTATAGTTATCTCTAATATTGATAAATATCCTAGAGAATTATCATAATTATCTCTTATAGACGTGTCTAATTTCTTTCTTGTATGAATATTCCTGATGTCTGTCGCTTCGGCCAAAAAAGAACCAAGTGTCATCGTGCTTGATGTTTGCCCATGCATCACTTGTTATCTCATGCTCTTAATCTGGCAAAACTCAGTCTCACACGCATGCAATTCTACGCGCGCACGCGTGTATATATATTCAAACAATGAATAGGTTGGTTTGTCCATTCATATACATCCACCTGTCTTATTTACTAGCCTACGGAATGTTCCTATTCACAAATGATAGATAGACAGAAGCGTTTCAATTCGAGACAAAACAATGGCCCGCCTTTTTATTCATAAATACGTGATAAATAATATAATTTGGGTCTTTGTATCTTCACATACTGCATGCGCCATTATTCCCCACCCAATTGACTTATTGATAGAGAAAGTGGAAAATCCTTTTTGACTGAGGGAGGTTCCAACTGTCATCATGCTGGGGGTTGTGTATATATTGACTCAATTCTTATGCATGTCTCTCCATGTCCTTTTTATCATCTCCCCGTTCTTGTGAGGTATGGACTTCAGTACCCTCTGCTAGAGTTTCCTTGCTACGGAGGTCCATCATAAACTCTTTGATCTTTTGTGCTCGCTTGCGTTCTTTCTTGTCGCTTAACAACTGGTCACCTACTTAGACACCAGAATGTCATATTTCGTGGACTTACTTTTCTGAAGATTTTAGTGTTTTAATCGTTTCTTTCTCATCCAGATCTGGAGCCTGCTACACCCAGCAAATAGCGAACACTAGAAACTGTGCACTTGATCACGGTGCATCAAGAGCAACATTGTACTGGGTGGCAGCAAGCTGGTTGAATTTGTTAGATTTAGAACTTTGGCAGATTAAAAATCAAGTTCATTTTCCTCAGACTATCATGGCCAATCAATCTGATGTTCACGTTGCCGACAGTATCATTGAGGACAGAGATCTAAATACTCCAAAGGCTATGACTAAAGGCACTGACCAGCATGATCCTGTGGTTATCATAAAGGAAAGTGATCAGCATCCATTGAGAAGCAAGTGGAACATCCCAATCTCTATCTTCTTCAGAGATGTAAGGTAAGGCTACTCTGGCTGCATCTTTGAACAGCTAAGACTAAGGCTAGCTAGATTTCTCATTTACACTCCTAAATAATGCTTAGTGCAAGATTTCAATTAGTGTTGGTAGGATATCATCTTTCACAACACTAATCATTTTGGATATTCATTCATGTAATGCTTACCTAGCGCAAGTAAAATGAAGTCTAGGCAAAAATGAAATGGCCTGCCAACTAGCTCATTTCTATGATGTCAAGCGTTTCATCCTTTAGTGATGCCTGTCATGGGAGCTTAATGTTCAAGTCATGTCATGACACGAATTAGTTGAATGAAATGTATTTTACCTGTCTTTTTCAATGATAAACAATGGTCTCAAAATGGATTGCAGGCATGTATTCATAAAGGATGGACTTAATCAAGAGATATGGGGGATTGCTTTACCTGCTGCCTTGGCTTTGGCAGCTGACCCTATCGCTTCCTTAATTGATACTGCATTCATTGGTCATTTGGGTATGATGATCAAATCTACACTTTTCCATGTGAAGTCTAGGCAAGCTGCTATTGTGATTTCTTGGACTGCAGAATGAACTCTATAGCATGTCATGGTTTTGTATGATCATATTCACAATTATCATAAAAGGCCAAGGCCATGAAAAGTTTAAGCTGGTAGGAGCTCAAGGTTTCTACTGTTCAAGAACTTGATTCTGGGTCTACGTTCCTATGTTTGTTTGTATGTCATTTGACTGATCGGTTAAGTTGTTAATAGGGTTTTGTAATTGGAGTATTTCTTATGACAGCTTTAATTGCCATGTTCAATAGCATGCAAATGCCTTTTGTATAATAAGAGATTTCAGGGTTTTAGTTGGTTAAATTCCCCTTGAGTCTATCTTACCTTCCTAATGTGGAACATTTGGTGAATAGACAAGCTGGTTTATTTTATTTCCATTGGTACACCATTATGTGGATGGGTTCAAAATAACAATAAATCTGAGGACTTAGCTCATTCTATGACGACGACTTCAGAAACATAAGTTTCCAATTTGCACATTACAATGACTCATTATACTTGCCTCTAGGCTTTAAGAGGTGTGATAACTAGATGAACGCTATGCCAACTTTGTCATGTGTAGGTCCAGTGGAGATTGCAGCTGTAGGAGTTGCCATTGCTATATTTAATCAAGCTTCGAGGGTTGCCATATTCCCGGTGGTCAGTATAACAACTTCATTTGTCGCCGAAGAAGAAATTATTGGAAAAGCATGTGCTGGCCTAGAAAAAGATGAAAGCCCTAAGAAATGCTCGACTAAGAACATAGAAATGAAAGAGTCTATGCTTGATGATGAAATGCTTGAGAAATTGGAAAGGGGTTCCACCAACAATCATGAAATGAATGATTTAGTTCCAACAGAAGGTATTTGTCTTTGAAATGTATTGCCATACTCATTTCACTACTAAGCCAATATCCCTTCAAGCAGTATTGTTTATGCTGGACCTCAGCTAGGAAAAAAAATGAGCTCCATATGTTAGACACTGAAGTGAGATTCGCTTCATGCCCTAAATCAGAAGCTGAACGAGTCTATCCGAAATTCCTCCCCGCCCCTTTTTCTTTTAGATAATTGGGATATAGTAAAAGCATACATCCCATTTCCTTCCCCCCACTAGTAGGTACTCCACAACAAATACAGGTCTTGGTAATTTTAATCCATGTATGTCTGATCCCATCTCATGTTGTTAGTTTTCACTAATTCACCGGAAGACTTGCTGAGATGTTAGGTCTCTAATGACTTTACTTTTAATTGACCAGATTTTTCTGCAACTACAAGTAAGTCCACTCCAATATTCAGTAGCAAACCAGAAAAGCCCAAATTGAGCAAGGAAAGGCGACATATCCCTTCCGCATCTACAGCACTAGTACTTGGCGGGATCCTTGGTCTCTTACAAACAGTGTTTCTGATATTTGGTGCTAAACCCCTCTTAGCTTTTATGGGTGTAAAATCTGTAAGTCTTTTGTTTATGTCTTTGGCTGAACTTTTTTAACTGCTAATATTCTCCTTACTTTTTTAAGTGCAAAGTTTTATCTGTTTGATATAACGTATGACAAACAAAACGTGCATGATACCTTCCGCAAGTTTTAATTCTTAAGGTGGCCCCATGAGGGGACGTCATACATTTATATTTGAACCCCGATTCCGAGAAACCCCTTCCGGCCCTACGTACAGGCAACAAAACACAAAGCTATAGCAATCTCAGACACTCTAACAGTGAAAAACGCTCATTATAGTTTGCCTCCTCACATAGACATAACAATGAAACATAAGTAGATTACGCCAACTAATCCTTTTCCTTTTTTTATTATCAGGTTAGTGGTAGCGACATTTTAGACACTTGGTCTCGCTTTTTGCATTTTCCCCTTTCTACATGATCAATTGCCTTTTGATTGACATTTAGTCAGAGATCTAGCATTATGTATTTAAGGTCACTGAATAAGCTAGCAATGACTTGTGTTGCCTTGACATGATTTTAACTAATAGTATCTATTGCTTGTTTGGACAGGATTCTCCCATGATGACCCCTGCTAGAAAGTACTTGACATTAAGATCACTAGGGGCTCCTGCTGTTCTTCTTTCTTTGGCAATGCAAGGCGTGTTTCGAGGATTCAAGGATACCAAAACTCCTCTTTATGCCATTGGTATGGGAGATAATATCCATTCTTTCTCAAATCTTTTGTTTCCTACTACTGCGTCAAAATAGTAATTCTGCATTTAAATGATTTCATTTATAATCTACTACATTATATATTATTAGAAACTTAAACTATGGAGAAATGGGCTCACAATGTATACATAACATATTTTTCTTAATATTTCACGTTGTGTGTAAATCAAGTCTTATACGTGAAATTTACATCAACTAGATGAATGGAGGCATGATTACCAGAACAGGAGAATAGGCAAAATTACAATAGACAGAGTGTTAGAATTTGAAATCTATTCTTTAATACTGGGTTCGACAAACGTTTTTTCCTCAAAAGTTTGACCAGTTAGAAAATGGGTCAACATTGTATATATAGCATGTATCTTAACAATTCTCACTATAATTTTAAGTTTAATATCAAATGTGGAAGCAAAGTTGATATGTCCAACATAGACTTAAATGTGTTTATGATGAAAGTGCATGAGACAATGAGAAATCACCTATGGACTAATGAGACAGAAGAAAACAATGATTGTAGATCAATTAGAGCTATTTTATTGGAGCTTCAAAGCATCAGATTTTCCAATTTGTTTAAAGTCTAAGCTGGAGGAAGACTGCTTTTCTGGACAAAATGGCCAACCGATAGTCGTCATATCATACATAATGCACTATTATAGAGTCAAAGAATGCTATAACTTCTTCGTTGTGAAAGTTAACAATGCCATCAGCAGTGAGTCATGTTATATTTGCCTATATCTTTAACAGTTCACTGACTAGATTATAGTGTGATATGTCTTGTTAAAACGTATAGTTCCTATCCCAGATGAAGTTGTTGCAACTTCATCCTCGAATTAACTTCAGCCGGGGGTATAGAAAGATATTGAGTTTTTTCAGTTAGGAAATAAAATACAATAGGAGGGTCTATAGATTTCCCTTCTTGCATTTTACAAAGTTATCATTTTGTAGGTTATACTGGTGCTTCATATTAACAGAGAATTTAGTGGTTTTTGTGGCTTGGCAAACTGGAACTATATTTATTCTCGATAGTTATTTAATTGTTAATTTGATTGGTTAATAACAGTTGCAGGAGATCTCACAAATATTGCCTTAGATCCGATACTTATTTTTACCTGCCATTTGGGAGTCAGTGGTGCTGCAATTGCACATGTTCTTTCTCAGTAAGTAGTCTTCCCTAATTTTTTTTGGTTCTTTACTTATGTCTCTAGAAGTTACATTGATTCGTATGTTCATAAGCATGTCATAATGTTTTAAAGAATTGGCAATTGACCATCTTCTCTAGATTTATAAATTATCTTGTGATTTTGTCAGGTACTTAATATCTCTTATTCTCTTATGGAGGCTGATGAAACAAGTTGATCTCTTACGTCCGAGCCTTAAAGATTTACAATTAGGCCGGTTCTTAAAGAATGGTCAGTGAATATTATTGCATGAGCAAATGCACATAGATTCATGTATCAACTAAACAACTTTATCACTTTATCTTCCTCCTTCCTTCCACAAAGGGGGTAGAGTTGCCCTTTAGGTTCTACCTTTGTCTAATATGAATACTAATAATTTATTTGCTCATAGTTATATAGTTATGTGCTCCCCGAGCATTTTCCTGCCACAATAAGAAATTTAATTCTCATTTGTGTTTACATTGCTATATACTCTTTCTGAATTTTGAGAATATCACTACTTCTAAAGGAATGCTTGTGTTCATTCATAGGATTTCTATTGTTGGCAAGGGTGATAGCTGCCACAATCTGTGTTACCCTTGCTGCCTCATTGGCTGCACGGCTGGGTTCAATTCCTATGGCCGCATTTCAAGTATGCTTACAGGTTTGGATGACATCATCACTTCTTGCTGATGGTTTGGCTGTTGCTGGACAGGTGAAACTGCTTCCTTGAATATTTTCCTAGAAATGAGGAATACTTCCTCAATGTGTGATGCCCTCACAGGATCTTTAAGTGAAGCAAACCTATGTGCATGAGGCAATTAGCTTCTTGAACAACAAGAATGGGATTTGATAGAAGTGTTATTCGCTTTCTTGAAAAAAGTTAGAACCACATCTAGAATTCTCTTTTGTTTTCTCCCTCCTATACCTTTTAGTTTGATATCCAGTTAGAAACTTGTTTTAAAATAGTCATTATCCACTTGAGCATAATAGAATATCTCAAATAGTGGACATACTGCAGCTTGGTATCTAAGGCCAAAACGAGATGAGGAATATGTCAGAGGTACCAATCTTGGGTTGAACTTGTGAACGAGAGTTATTTTTCAATGTTAGCATAGCATATTAAAAAGATTTGCAACTAGCTTCTTTAAAACGCCTAGTTATTAGCAAAATGCAAAAAGAAGTATCATCCATTACATTAGCAGGTGGATGCCATTTGAGATTTTTGATACCAGGGTCTTAACGCAGAGGAAACTACTTCATTCATAAATATTAGAACACTTGAACTTTTTGGCCATGATTTTCATGATGTTTGATTTTAGTAACTAAAGGATATGTTCCTTTAAAAGTTTTTGTTCGTTGTAAAGATTATGCTATAGCCTTATCATTTGTCGTACTGAATATACCATCATCTTTTATCTTATAACACCTATCATCATGCCTGTATTGATCATTAAAAAGTTATTTTTAATGTTATAATGTGCAATGTCGGTAGTGACCATTGACTAAGATGTCCCTTCTCTACAAATAGGCAATCCTAGCAACTGCATTTGCGGAGAAAGATTATGACAAGGCAACTGCGGCTGGATATAGGGTATTGCAGGTACTTATTTTGATGAATCATAATGACTTTGTGAACCACCTGATATTGTAAATTGGAGATTCTTGAGAACAGAGAGAAAAAAGGAAACAACTAAATTTCTTAGATCTAATGATAAGCAGCATTTGAGTATCAAAACAAAGAACGTGCGCAAATATTCATCATTGTAGAAAGAAGCATCATACCCATTTAATCTTTTTTTGTTGCATTGTCTCCAAATGATAAAGTTGTGCAATTACCAAGATTCTTTCTAAGATAAAACCAGCATCATATTTCAGGGGATGATGTTTCCCCATTCACAAAAGGCATTACTTTTGATTACGTCCATAGAGATCATGTGCGGGGACACATACTCACATGTGGTGCATGCCTGCTTTTGCATGTGGCCATACATGCATATGCAGACACTTGAATCCAAAAATGTACAAGTGTGAACTTAAGTGTGGCTGCCACCCCTATCAATATGGTTCCCGATATTGGCTAATGTCAAATGTCTCATCCTATTTTTCTAAATTTACTTCTCTTTAGGCATAGTGGACAGTGGACACAAATGTCTAGATCACTAGCAGGGTGCCATGCTTTTCACCCATGCAGTGTCGTAGCTAAAACTAGTTGATTGCTAGCTAGGCATTCTAATTTCAAAAATATTAAATCATGCAGATGGGATTTGTTCTTGGCATGGGGCTTGCTTTGCTTGTTGGTGTTGGCCTAAGATTCGGATCTGAAGTTTTCACAAAAGATATCAATGTCCAGCATCTCATTTTTGTGGGCATCCCAGTATATTCTCTCAAGTAACTCCATGTCTTACAATACAAGTTTTCTTGCATAAATTTAGTGAATCATCTTCATGTGCATAACAGTTTATTGCAGCTACACAACCCATCAATTGTTTGGCTTTTGTCCTCGATGGTGTCAATTTTGGAGCAATGGACTTTGCCTACTCTGCATTTTCCATGGTAAGCCCTTAAATCTTTGCTACCAAGACTAGTTTTTATCTAGTTCTCGTGAGTTCCAAATATGTTGACCCGATTCTAATAAGTTTTTGTCTGCAGGTTTCAGTCTCCATTGTTAGCATTGTTGCATCATTCCTCCTCTTTAAGAGTAACGGTTATGTTGGAATATGGTTCGCTCTGACTATATATATGGTTCTTCGGACTCTAGTTGGTATTTGGAGGTATGATTTCCTGCTTTTTTTGAATCTTCCAGATGAAGTCTTTCAGTTCTATCTCATGATAGAATTTCCACTTTAATTAACCATTATGCCTTATATTTGTTAAGGAGAAGTTTGATGAAGCATGAAGTTAAGCACCTTACTATTTAGAATCAATTTATCAACTGCAAATAGAAAGTTCATTTCCAATATTCATTGGGAGTATTCTAGAGTAGTAATGCCCCATTTGGATAATATTCATGAGCATGTGAAAGTAAAATTTTGCTTTGTTTGATGTTATTTTGCAGAATTGGAACTAGGACTGGACCTTGGTGCTTTCTCAGGAAATGACTTCTTCCACGGCATTTATGATTATAAATGTACCTTAAAGTTACATTTGGTTGTTTGGATTTCTAGCCAAGATATGACTATATAGGATAGGATATGAAATCCAAGGATTTCATTATATCCTATCCACTATTTGGTGACTTGAAGTAATAAAGTTGGATATATTTATGTTATATATAATACATTGTTTGGTATAAATGACATATCGATATAAATGAACTTAGAATTTACATAAACTGAGATTGTAAGAATCTCTCATGATAATCTTGCCTATTTCATTTTTATTCAATCATTTTTATTATTTTTCCTCTCTTTTTTTAATTCTTTTCTTTTCTATTTCTTTTTTCCCCTTCTATTGTTCTCTAATAAAAATTTATTAAATAGCAGTATACTAATATACCTAAAATATCCAATTAATATAAATACTCAATATATATTCATATATTAAATTTAAATTATAAGATAGAAATAAATTCAAATATTTAAATAAAAATAGGATTAAACAAAAAAATGTATTATTTATATACTATTTGGAATTTTTTATATTTGAATTAAATATCATTTATATTCAAACATTATTTTAATTTTATTAAAATTTAAAAAAATTATTTGAGAATAATAAGTTCGATATTATGGATATTAGTAATCCTATCTATTTTTATCCCACCTCCCCATGCAATAATTTTATCCGGACTATATCCCTTTTATATTCTACTTTATCTTATTTCGAGTAGACACCAAATATATGATAAAATAAATTTTATCTTATTTTGAATTTTATTTTAACTACCAAACACAGCCTAAAACTCTTCTTAGATGGTTCACGCCATTTCCACAACTCATGTTTATTAATATTTCCGTAGAGGCCATACATCTCTTAGATTACACTTCTTCCTTCTTGCCTGGGGATTCTCCAAATTTAACTGCTCAATAATTGTGCATGCACAATGCGTCTTTGTTGTCCAAGATGAAGCATGGGCATTTCCTGCCTTTGTTTTTTTACCATTTAGAAGTTCCCACTGAACGTAAGTTGTTTTCTTGGTGTATGCGTTCTACTCATTGGCGCTTTAGCAGAAACTGAAGATAGAAATAGGCGCATACCTTAAACATGGATGCTCCCTATTCGAGTTCGGATAGTTCAACACCTCAAATCTGCACAATTAAAAACTCACCGAGCCGAGAATCATGTTAGATCTCGACAGTGTAGACTGAAGCGATTTTTACTAATGAAATTTAGACTTATGACAACCTTTAATTTCCTCTTATAATGAGACTCACCATTAGTTGAACGGAATAAACAGCACAACATCTTTAAGTGTACATACACGATGTAAAAGTGCACACGTTTCTTCTTCGCAGAAACTTGGATTCTCGATGCTAAATCACTCTCTGATGGTGTGATCAATTGTCCCAAAAGTATTTTACTCTTAGTCGACTTCCTAGTCACAAATGATCAACTCACTTACGCGTGTACTCAAATTCCAATATGCTATAGTTAACTGCAGCATGTTCACGTCGCAAGCAAAAGAACCACGGCTGCAATCAATACCGAAGTAATCGATGAAAAATACAAATAAGTTCGCCTGATCATTTTGTGGTTGAAGTGGATGTATCTGACAATGCAGAGTGCCATAAAGGCTGCATAGTCGAATCTCTTATTTTTCAACGCTTGGACTTATTAAAGATGTCACATATCCACAAGTACAAGCACAACCTGGGAATGCTTTCCCTCCTTCCTACTTATCCTCGGGCAACAAAACCATTTCAAGCCTTTCAAATTAAAAGAAAAGGAGAGAAAAGAACAAAGCAGAAAGCCCTAAAGGGAAGGCAACTTCATGCATTGCGTGCATGCAAGTGTTATACGTTGCTAATCGGAAGTGGATTTATTGTGTTTGCCTCCTCCTTTAACCAAGCTCTTTACCATCTGCTTCAATCCCCTCTTTTTACGACCCTTCTTCTCAGACTTGCCTTCTACCATCTTCCTCTCGGCCTCCAACTCCTCCTCCACCTGCAAACATAGCTGACCAAACTTTACGCATTTAAGTTACTACTTCATCGTCAATATTAGAAAAGCAGAAACTACCGAGCCAATCATTGACATGCCTTGTGGAGACGGTCCTCTAAACGATGGAGCCTCTCAACGAGTTTGCCTTTGGCTTTGGTCTCCACCAGCTCATGGTCAAGTGGACGACGGTACTTCTCTAGATTTTTTGGAGAAAAGTCAACGGACGAGGCGTGCCCTTCACTGGTCAAAGTCCTGCTTGATGGGTTTGACACTCCAGTTACCCCTTTGTGAATGATCTGCTACCCTCTCTAATCTCCTCTAGTTGCTTTCATTAGAGTTGTCATTGAAAGAGAAAGAAAAACAAAAACGATCACTATAACGTGCTAAGTACTCCCCCTTCATTTCACATGGGAAATTTTAATTCATCAAACCTTGAAATGAGTTCTCTCATGTAATAATCTAGCTTATTGAATTGGAAGGGGGGGGTAATATAAGTAATTTTCTAATGTATCGATGTCGTATCTTTAGCTAACTATTGTCCTAAGATTGGAAAAGTGCTGACAACGATGAATTTGGCCACTGAACACCAACCCAATCCCAGTGGAGAACCCATAGGAAATATCGACAACCAATCATTTCATATCTATTTAGCTTATATTCAAGATACCGAGTTCAATGGATAACAATTCCCTCGTAGTGTAGACAGCGGCATAGCATACAAATATTGTAAATATAAACTACACATTCCGTTTCTTTATTCATGTTTAAAATGAATAATAAGCCACTACTACCTGTAACTAGAGACAAATTAGCATGAACCTTTGAATTGTTCTAATATAATTCTAAACCTTTGTATGGAATTTCAATATAATCATCTCGACGACACTCATTTAAAATTGTGGATATTGTGGTTCGGTTGTCGCCAGTTATCTTACATATCATGATCGACGATTTGACGTGGACAATTTTACTCTAATGAGTGTTTTGCATACTTCATTTGTTATTTTGTTTTTTTTTTCATTTTTTTTACAATCTAACGTGGAGAAGCTACAACTACAACAAGAAGAACAATTCATAATTTGAGTCTTTGAAAGATTTGAAGAATTTGCTCGCTAAAGCAGATTTATAACAGAAAATAATGATAAATTGGGCTCGCCAAGATTTGGAGAGGCTGAGCTTGGCGAGAGTCGGAGGATTACAAGTGCTTACGATGGAGGATCAAGGGGAATATTACCGAAAAAATCATAAATCTATTGCAATTGTGCTTATTCAATTCTAAATTTATTTTAGCTAATTGAGTCATAAATCTTTTACAATTGTATCAATTTAGTCCATCCGACCAAATTTGGCTAGTCGGCACTAACATGAACGCTGGCCTGTGCCAGCGAATAATTTTTTGATATTATTCAATTTTTTTGATTTTTTTATTAATTTTTAATATTTTATTTTTTTCCTTTTTAACTTTCTCTACTTTTTCCCCTTCTCCCTCCTTTTGTCAACTGACTAGTGGGGAGGGCCAATCTCCAGACCGAAGCAGCTAGCTTGGCTGGACTAAGGGCAAGCTCGCCCCGCCATTGCTAGGTGAGGGCCACCCAACCACCGGCGAGGCAAGCATTTGCTTGTGGATTGGCATGCTCACCCTCGCCTAGATCCGACAAGGGCTCGCCTCACTATTACTGTCACCATCGCTAGATGAGATTGAGCTTGACCAACCACTAGTGAGGCGAGCCCCCTCGCTAGATCCACTAGCAAGGGATCAGTAAGCTTGCTTTTGCCCAAGTCCGATGGGGGCTCGCCTCGCCGTCGCTAGGCAAGGTCGAGGTCGAGCTCACTCAGCGATGGCGGGGCAAGCTGACCCTCAATCTAACGACCAGCCCTCTTTTCTAGTCAATCACCGAAAGGGGGGAGGAGGGGAAAAAAGAGAAAGAAAAGATTAAAAAATTGGAAAAAATTAAATTAAATTAAAAAATTGTCCACAGGTGCTAGATAGCTAAATTTTGCCAAATAGACTGAATTGGCACAATTGCCAAAAGTTTAGGAATTAATTGGGTAAAGAAAATATGTTTAGAATTAAATCGGTATAATTACAATAGGATCAAGCTAAGGTGGATCTTTGTGACAGATAAGCGGAAGGGGAAATGGTTGTCGAAGAAGTGCTGGGGGTCACAAAGTCGAGGTACGGGATTTGGGAGTCCATTCCACAGCTGATGAGCCCGTGCTTGAGGTGGGTATTCCTGCGGTTCTTAAAGAACGATGAGCAGTAAAGAAATAAGGAAGAAGATGAACGGTAACCATAAAAGAAAAGAAAAATATATAGAAATAAAGATAAAAATATAGAAAATTAAGCAAAATGGCGTGGTTTCGATTCTATTTGTTCATGTTAAACTGTCAGTCATGCCATGTAAAAAGGCCGACAACCTTTTGATTCAAATTGGCCATATGATAGCTAGATAATTGGTCAGAAGAATTATATTGAAATTCCGTATAAGGATTCAAAACATTGAAATAATTGAAAGGTTGAAGACTACAATAAAATCTGCACTACAAGTTTAGTACCAAAATAACAATTTTCCCCATTACAATGCATTGGAACATGTATTTGGCGGTTTGAAAGTTGGACTGTGGTACAGTATAGGGCATTTTGGTATCACGCTTGAATCTTCGACATTTTTTTCAAAGCTAAAAGAGTGCAAGTAGAGAATGCATTTTCTATATTTCATAGGACCATTAAAAATAGCAACTTATTGAATCCTCGTGACAATTCTCAACAGACTACATCCATGGTACTATTCAATTATATTAGCAAACAACATTCATTAATGAGCAACAATCCATGACATCAAAATTACTATAAAATTAACCATCAATGGTGGTTATAATTTGTTGGGAAAAAGTACAAAAAAGAGTCATAAACCTATTGCATTGGTGCTAATTTAGTTCTAAAGTTTTTAATTGGATTAATTTAATCATAAACATTTTCATATTAGTACCAATTCAGTCAATTTGCCCAATTTAGGACAGAATTGATATCAATGCGAAATGGCTTTAAACAAAATTGATACCAATGAAATAGATTTAAAGCTTTTTTGGGTACTCTTTCCTAATTTGTTGTCCATTTTGTCGTCTCTTTGAGTTACATGCATGCCGTGGACTAATCAAAATTCCTTCTCTTCCATATTAATCAAAGACGAAAAAGGCTCATCTAATTGTACCTTTAGCATTTTCTCACACACGCACATGCGCGCGCGCACACGCATATACATACAAAACAATATGGCCATGGGACCTCTGGTACTTATATTATACATGCGACGATACTTATATGTATTTTCATCTAAGTATTCCATGACATACATTTATATACGTGTACAATCTGATCTACTTTAAAAACAGCTTCCTTTCAATTAAATTCAGTGGATGTGCGGAACGCAAAAAGTTTACTGAAGGCCGTTTACATATATAATATATTTCATAAGTAAAAGTATAACCGGAGAATCTAAATTATAAAAAGTACCATAAAGAAATAGAAAAATAAACCATGAATTACTAGATAAATTCGACAATGGTTACTGAACTATGATGTTTTAATAAAGAACTGAATTTTGATGTTAATAATTACTATAAATGCATCATATTAATTTAGCTAGAACTCAACCGAATTATTTCAGGGGCAAATGCTGGTCTGCAAGAAAAATAGAGCCTAAGTTTTCAATATCGTACTTGAAAGAGAGATGAGAATCGAAGTAGGTCGTTGTGAAAATTTTGCGTTGGCCATAACTAATGGAGGAAGACGAACAACACTCATCCGCTCCATTTGGATTCGATCTGTCCTTGTTCAAAGTTTCTCATTGATTTCGGTCATGAAGCGTGAGAACCCTCGCTCCTCAACGATGCCCCCGGCCATTGAGGCTACGTGCATGAGTTCAGAGAACTTGTTCGTTTGAAAAATGGCGAATCTGTTTCCATTTTATGATGATCTTCGGGTTAGGGCAAGCCAGACATCGGAGTTTGGATAGCATTCGGGGATCCAATTGCATTCACATTCTGGGAATGGCAAGAGCAGCGAAATTTCAAGGAATAGATTGCGCGGAAAAGTTTTTGCTGGGGGAGCGTGGATTGATTAATTCGCGACGATCTTTTTTCTTCCATTTGTCCGCGTGTCCGCAAATGTGATTGTATCTGGTGTAGGTTTACCCGCCCATGCCGGGTCACTTACGATGGCGTTCAGCCCGTAAATCCAGGGAGGCTGGGAATTTCTAGGGGCTGATGCTATTTGATGTCAGAATTGGGACTCTCTTTCATTAGTTATATCTCCGTCCTCATCTGACCCGGCCGATCCGTACGTTTGCCTAGCCACACACGTCCTTCTCTTTATTGGGGGATGTTTGGTTACGGAACTTGTCCTGTTTCTCGGGCTTCCTTGGTCTTAGATTTAATATAAACTATTCGTCGGTCATTCTTTTTTATTGAAACCCCGGGAATAAAAGAATACCATTATGAGTAATCATCTGGGGCGGGGGAAAGCAAGAGGAAAGTTCGCACAGGCATGGACAGGAGGTCTTTTTGACTTTTCTCCTAGCATGATTTGGACTTGGACTTGGACACTCTGCAGTTTTGCCTCACTGGGGGAGTACGATACTGAGGGAGGCTGCACTGCAATATTTATATTTGCGGATCTCGTCCTCCCGGGGATTGAGGCGTCTATTGTTTTCTTATTATATTCATATTCACGACATTTGTCGTATCACCCGAGAAAAGAAGTAGATTTGCCACGTTTGATGTCGGTCCATCATGCATTGCTTGCCATCTCATGCTTTGAATCATGCCAAACAATGAACGTGTTGATTTGTCTATTCCAGCGCTCCCCCATATGACTTGCTTATAATTTGGGTCTCTGCAAGTCCTTCGTGTACTGCATGCGGCGTAAGTCCCAAAAAATTGTGATAAAGCGGAAAGTCCTTTTTACTCATTTAAATGTATATGAATTAATAAACTAGCTTTGGACTCATTTTGATAGATTTACAAACAAGTTGTGAATTAATATCTTCTTTTAATTGTCAATTATAAAAAAATATAAAATATTAAGAAATTTATATTATCCACGTTGAGGAGGTCTATCTACTTATACCTTTATGATTTTCTAAAATAATATTTTCAAGAATGCGACATATGCATATCTTCTTAAAATTTGACGGTGAGGTTTGGATGTCAGTTCATTTGTACCGTAGCTGGCTAAGGAGAATAATGCTATCATGTGGAGAGAAACAGAAATTCTAATGTAAATTAATTGAGTCCTGTGTAGCATTATACGAATTAATGTATGTGAATCCCACGCGCACTTTTATACGTCCACAATCCGAGTTGATTTAGAAGGATCATCCTTTCATAAGCGCAATAACCCATTGACCATGGCGTAGTATACATATGTTATAACTAAAAGTACATTTGAGAATCTAATTCATAAAATGTATCATAAAGAAATTGAAAATAAACCATGGATTACTAGATAAATTCCACAAGGGTCACTAAATTATCACGTTTTCATAACGGAGGACTGAACTTCGATTTCGATTACTAAATGCATCATTGTCACTATGTAATCGATGCCAATTAGCTATGTTGAGAAAGCCTCTTAACAATTTTTGAAGTTGACGAAACCATCCATGTGTTTCGTTAAAGTTTGACAAATGCCTTTGAGTTCTTGTGATTCAGGAGCGTATATTAATCCTGACTTTGTCCAGACTCAAGTCTAAGTCTGTCTGGATATCGTGGATTGTGAATGGACTTGTTACTTCATGGATGTCATCAAAGTCATTGTATGGATATCATCAAGCAATAGGAGGACACTTATGCATGGATGTCATCAAACGTGTTCGTTCTCTAAGACTATAAGATGAGTATCATCACGTTGTGAAAGCTGCTCCTGGCGAAATATACTAAGAGTTAATATTAAATTTAAACTTTAGACTCTGGAAACTACTTATGATTCCATTCGGATGCAAATCATAAACTTATTCTATAATAGCTAGTAATCTGGCTCGGATTTCCTTCATAAAATAGTTCGGTCAGCTCTCGTTTTAAAAGTTTTTTTAACAACAAATCCATATGCAAAACATCTTAATTGATTGGCAATCAATCTTGAGACCAATTTCTTCCAAAATTGAAGATCTCTACTTATGGAAACCAAGATTTTTATTGTATAGACGACCAAAATCAACAGATATTCAAATTTTGTCCCTCAATGGCTATTCAATCTATCCAAATGGTAGATTAGAAGAGATCATCCAAAGATTGGCCAACAAGTAGATTGGAAGTAGAGGAGTATGAAAGAAGACCGTTGGTACTGAGGATAAGAAGGTGAGATCTAGAATAAAAAATCCTAAGCAAGAGAACTTCATACTTGTCTTTCATGAATTCCATTAGTAATTTTTGAGAGACACTGATAGAGTGATCGTGTGAGTCAGAGAGATGATCACATATACTCGAGAAGTGAACACTTTGACTCTGTAACCTCTTATTGATTAACTAGTAAAATCCAATCAGTAAGCCACTAGTGTGGAAGAGAAGACATAGCCTTGATCTAAGCCAAACTTTCATGTGCAATTTTCTCTATCCTTCTACTCTTGCTTATCGCTTATAGTAGAAATTAGCACATCGGTGGCCATCGCCTTAAATCAACTACTATTCAAACTCTAATTTCACTTCATTCTGAAGTTTCTTATCTTGGTTGTTTAAATCGTTTGTCAAATCTTTTAATCACATATTCAACCCCCTTTCTAAGTGACATTGCTAGCTACAACAAGCTGGAACTTGTCGAAATTTCAAGGGCAAATGTTGGTCTGGATTGGCACGTCATGTGAACTCTCGGTTGGGAAGCAACGAGTGTGCAATAGTTGAAATGAAAAATCGTTCCTAAAGAACTTTGTAGTGGTAGGAAGTTCTTTCTTTTTTTTGTTTTTTACGGTCGAAGTAGTCACAGGAAGTTCACTATGCATTTGCCGGGCAACCAAACGAGAGAGGAAGTTTCTTGTTGATTCGGTCATGAAGCATGTCGGGACCACGAGCATGAGTTTAGATAACTCGTTCGCGAATCTGGTTAAATATTTATGAAGATCTTCAGGGTACGGCAGCCAGACGTCCGAGGCTGAATCACAAATTCAGCGGATCCAAATGCATTTACATTCTAGGGAAATGCTAGAATATTGCTGCCAAACTCCGAGGAAGGTACATACATCGATTCATACATGACCACTTTTTTTATACAGAAATGCGATGGTATCTGGTGCAGTTCTTGCCTAGCGCAGCTTTACACACCGCCCAAATACTAGGTGGTCCTGGAACGCCGCGTAGGCCATAGTCCACTCCACTCGTTGATCACCCCATGTCTAAGTTGGCCCCACTTTTCGTATTATTTTCCCTCCTGCGTTACCTCCCTCTCTCCCTCTCTTTCAACCCCTCCTTTCCCCTTCAGGTACTTCTTTTTGCTTCTGCACCACGACATAAGTCCGGTAAGGCCTGCACTCCGCAAACAAGATGTGCACAGCAAGACAGACCGAATTTACGGGGAAAATTCTAAAGCAAACTCCCCCGAGCTTTTACAGTTAAAGTTTAATTAACTTCCTTTCCCATTCCTCTGTTTCCTCTGCAGACAAATCTCGAGGTCATTGAAGCAATGGAACAGAACGAGAACTCAAAACTCGCTCAAAGCTGCAGAAACCTTCATAAATTCACACCCAATCTTGAAAAACACAAACACCTTGACCTCACGAAAACCATGAGCCCGAGCTTGGCAGCATTTTCATCCTGCGCGCAAGCTTCATTACCCGGCGGAATCGTAGTGGGTGGTGGGCTCGTTGAGGCTAAAGAAGGGGTGAGCTCATTGCTTGTGCTATGATGCGGCTGTCCAACTTTGAAGCCATGAGTGAGAGATGAGAGAGGGGGCCACGGAGTAGAGAAACGAAAAATTGAAATTAATGGGTCCCACTTTAACGTGCGGCAGCCAATTAATGCAGAGGCCTATGGCCTGCGTGACGGTCCAAGAGCACCCAATATTTTCTTGGCTTTGCTACTTACGATGATACAGCCCGTGAATCCAGAGAAGCACGGGAAAGAGCTTGAGCTTGTGAGTTACTAGGCGCTGATGTTTATTGATGTCGGAGTTGGACCCTTTTTTTAAGTTCTCTCTCCGACCTCTCCGCTGACCCCGTCGGTCTGTGTGATCCCGTATCTACTCACACGTCGTTTTCATTGTTACTGATCTTGTTCTGTTTCTCGGTTTTCCTTGGTTTGTGTCCGCCTCTTGGATTCCCTATAAACTATTTGTCTATGATGACGGAATCCCTTGAAACAGTGGAATAACATCAGTTTCTTGTGTCTTTTTTAAAGTACCATTCGAGCTGTTATCTGGGGGCGGGAAAGCTGGGGGAATCTTTTCTGAATAGTAACGTTTTTTCATTCTTGGACCACGGTCTTTTAAACTTTTCTCCGGGCATGAGTTGGACTTGGACTTGAACACTCTGCGGTGCTGTTTATCTAGGGGAGTATGATACCGAGGGAGGTTGCATCGCTGTATCCATGTACGGAATGTCGAGGCGTCTAATTTCTTTCTTATATTAATATTCCTGATGTTTGTCTCTTCACTCGAAAAGGAACCAAGTTTTGTCGTGCTTGATATCTGCCCATGCATTGCTTGTAATCTCACGCTCTGAATCTGGCCAAACTAAGTCTGACACGCATGCAACTCTCTCTATGCATATGTTTATCAAACAATGAATAGGTTGGTTTCTCCATTCATATACAGTCATCTGTCTTATTTACTAGCCTACAGACTGTTGCTATTCACAAATGACAAATAGACCGAAGCTTTTCAATTAGAGACAAAACAATGGCCTGCCTTTTTGTTCATAAATACATGATAAATAATCTTCTTGCGCTTCTTTGTTTGACTAGCTCATAATTTGGGTCTCTGCATCTTCGCATACTGCATGAGGCGTTATTCCCCACAGAATGGAGTTGTTGATAGAGAAAGTGGAAAGACCCCTTTGACTGATGCGTTCTTCTCAAGAGCTGAGGGAGGTTCCAACTGTCATCGTGCTGGGGGTTGGTGTTTATATTGACTCAGTTCTTATGCATGTCTCCTTATGTCCTTTTTACCATCTCTCCGTTCTTGTGAGGTATGGACTTCAGTACACTCCGCTAGAGTTTCCTTGCAACGGAGGTCCATCATAAGCTCTTATGTTTTGTGCTCGCTTTATTTCTTTCTTGTCGCTCAACAACTCACTACTTAGACACCAGAATGTCATATTTCTACTCCTTACATTATTTTAATGGACTTACTTTTCTGAAGATTTTAGTGTTTTAATTGTTTCTTTCTCATCCAGATCTGGAGCTTGCTAGACTCTGCAAATAATGAACACTAGAAACTGAGCACTTGATCAGGCTGCATCAAGAGCAACATTGTACTGGGTGGCAGCAAGCTGGTTGAATTTGTTAGATTTAGAACTTGGGCAGATTAAAACTCAAGTTCATTTCCCTTAGACTATCATGGCCAAGCACTCTGATGTTCACGTTGCAGACAATATCGTTGAGGACAATGACCCAAATACTCCAGAGGCCATGCCTCAAGGCACTCATCAGGATGATCCTGTGGTTATCATAGAGGAAAGTGATCAGCATCCACTGAGAAGCAAATGGAACATTCCAATCTCTGTCTTCTTTAGAGATGCAAGGTAAGGCTACTCTGGCTGCATCTTTGAACAGCTAAGACTAAGGCTAGCTATGATTTCTCAGTAACATTCCTGAATAATGCTTAGTGCAAGATTTCAATTAGTGTTGGCAAGATATCATCTTTCACAATACTTATCAGCTTGGATATTCATTCATGTAATGCTTAATTGGCGCAAGTCAAATGAAGTCTAGGCAGAAATGAATTGGCTTGCCAACTAGCTCATTTCTATAATATCAAGTGTTTCGCCCTTTAGTGATGTCTGTCATGGGAGCTTAATGTTCAAGTCATGTCATGACACAAATAAGTTGGATGAAATATACCTCAATTGTCTTTTTTAATGCTAAAAAATGATCTCAAAATGGATTGCAGGCGTGTGTTCAAAATGGATGAACTTGGTCGAGAGATATTGAGGATTGCTTTTCCTGCTGCCTTGGCTTTGGCTGCTGACCCTGTCGCTTCATTGATTGATACTGCATTCATTGGTCGTTTAGGTATGATGATCAAGTCTCTGCTTTTCCAAGTGAAGTCTAGGCAGGTTGCTATTGTGATTTCTCGGACTGCAGAATGAACTCCATAACATGTCATGGTTTTGTATGATCATATTCACAGTTATCATAAAAGGCCGAGAACATGAAAAGTTTAAGTTGGTGGGAGATCCAGGTTTCTACTGTTCAAGAACTTGATTCTAGGTCTATGTTCCTATGTCTGTTCAGACATCATTTGACTCATCAATTGAGTTGTTAATAAGGTTTTGAAATTGGAGTATTTCATGACAACTTTAATTGCCACGTTTGATAGCATGCAAATGCTTTTGGTATAATAAGAGATTTTAGGATTTTGTGTAGTTGAATTGCCTCAAAGTCTATTTTAACTTCCCAATGCGAAACATTTGGTAAATAGATAGTTGTTTTTGTTGATTTATTTGCATTGGTACGTACCATACGTGGATGGGTTCAAAGTAACACAAATTTCCAATTACAGGTTCAGTAGAGCTTGCAGCTGTAGGAGTTTCTATTGCTATATTTAATCAAGCTTCAAAGATTACCATATTCCCGCTGGTCAGTATAACAACTTCATTTGTTGCTGAAGAAGAAACTATTGGAAAAACAATTGCTAGCCTCGAAGAAGATGAAAATCCTAAAAAATGCTCAACTAAAAGCATAGAAATGAAAGAGTTGATGCCTGATGATCAAATGCTTGAGAAATTGGAAAGGGGTTCCACCAGCGACCATGAAGTGAAAGATTTAGTTCCGACAGAAGGTACTTTATCTCTGAAAATGTATAGCTTTACTCATTTCACAAACTAAGCCAATCACCCTTCAAGCAGCAATGTTTATACAGGACCTCGTGTAGAAAAATAACAAAAAAAAAAGCTCCTTATGTAAGACATTGAAGTGAGATTGGCTCCATGTTGTGTATCAAAAGCTAAATGAGTCTATCCAAAATATTTTCCCCTTTATTCTTTTAAAATTTGGGTAAAGTAAATGCTTACATCCCTCCCCCTTCCCCCCACAAGTAAGTACTGTACAACAAATATAGGTCTTAATAATTTTAATACATGTCTGTCATTCCCATGTCATGTTGTTAGTTTCACTAATTCACCGCAAGACTTTCTAAGATGTTAGGTTTCTAATTATTGTACTTTTGGTTGACCAGATTTTTCTACAACTACATGTAAGTGTGCTCCAATATTCAGTAACAAAACAAATAAAGCCAAATCAAGCAAGGAAAGGCGACATATCCCTTCCGCATCTACAGCACTTGCAATTGGCGGGATCCTTGGTCTCTTACAAACATTGTTTCTAATATTTGGTGCTAAAACCCTCTTGGCTTTGATGGGTATAAAATCTGTAAGTCTTTTGATTATGTCTCTTGCTGAACTTTTTTAACTGCTAAAATTCTCCTTGCTTGTATAAGTGCACAGTTTTATTTTTTTGATATAACATACGACGTACAAAACGTGCAAGATGCCTTCCACAAGTCCCAATTCTTTAGGTGGCTCCATGAGGGGACGTCATGGATTTAGATTTAAACCCCGATACCGAGAAACCCTTTCCAGCCCTACCTATAGGCAACCCAGCACCAAAGCCACAGTAATCCCAAACGCTCTTATTGTGAAAAACGCTCATCATAGTTTGCGTTTTCACATAGACATATAACGATGAAACATAAGGAGATAACACCAACTACTCCTTTTCCTTTTCTATCATTAGGTTAGTAGTAGTAAGATTATAGACACTTGGTCTCGCTATTTTCATTTTCCCCTTTCTATATGATCAATTACTTTTTGAGTGACATTCTGCAGGAAAATCTATTCTTATAAATTTGACGTCACTGAATAAGTTAGTAATGACTTGTATTGCCTTGACATATTTTTAACTAATTTGCTTCTATTGCTTGTTTGGACAGAATTCTCCTATGCTGACCCCTGCTAGAAGGTACTTGACATTAAGATCACTAGGGGCTCCTGCTGTTCTTCTTTCTTTGGCAATGCAAGGCGTGTTTCGAGGCTTCAAGGATACCAAAACTCCTCTCTATGCCACTGGTATGGGAATAATATCCCTTTTTCTTAAAAATTTTGTTTCCAACTATTGTGTCAAAATGGTAAATCTGCATTAAATGATTCCATTTATTGTAGACTACATTTTATATTATTAAAAACTTAAACTATGGAGAAATTGGCTCATAATGTATACATAACATATTTTTCTTAATATTTCGCATTGTGAGTAAATCGTCTTATACCTGAAATTTTAATCGACTAGATGACTAGAGGCATGTATACCAAAATAGAAGAATAGGCAGAATTACAATAGGCAAAGTGTCAAAATTTGAAATCTATTCTTTGATTCAAGATTCAAGGGACGTTTTTTCCTCAAAAGTTTAACTAGTTAGAGAACGGGTCTACATTGTATATATGTAGCACGTATCTTAACAATTATCACTATAATTTTAAGTTTAATATCAAATGTGGAAGCAAACAATGATTGTAGATCAGTTAGAGCTGTTCTATTGGAGCTTCAAAGCATTAAATTTTCTAATTTTTTTAAAGACTAAGCTAGAGGGAGAGTGCTTCTCAACAAACTTGCCCATTGATAGTCATCATATCTTACATAATGCACCATTACAGAGTCCTAGAATACTATTACTTGTTTGTTGTGAAAGTTAACAATTCCATCGGCACTAAGTTATGTTATATTTGCCTATTTCTTTGATAATTCACTGACTAGACTATAGGATGATATGTATTGTTGGAACGTATTGTTCCTGTCCTAGATGAAGTTGCTGCAAGTTCATCTTCGAATTAACTTCAAACAGGAGGACAAAAAGATATCGAGTGTTTTGAGTTAGGAATAAAATACAAAAGGAGGGTCTAGAAATTTCCCTTCTTGCATTTTACAAAGTTATCATTTTGTAGGATTTACTGGTGCTTCATAGTTACAGTGAAGTTACTGGTTTTTGTAGCTTGATAAACTAGAACTATGTTTATTCTCGGTAATTGTTTGATTGTTTAATAACAGTTGCGGGAGATGTTGCAAATATTGCCTTAGATCCGATACTAATCTTTGCCTGCCATTTGGGTGTCAGTGGTGCTGCAATTGCACATGTTCTTTCTCAGTAAGTAGTGACATCCGTCCATAATTTTCTTTGGTTCTTTACTTAGTGAATTGACAATTGACCATATTCTCTATTTTTATATATTATCTTGTGATTTTACCAGGTATTTAATATCTGTTATTCTTCTATGGAGACTGATGAAACAAGTTGATCTTTTACCTCCGAGCCTTAAAGATTTACAATTTCGCCGGTTCTTAAAGAATGGTTAGTGGATACTCTTACATGAGCAAATGCCCATAGATGCATGTATCAACTAAACAGCTTATCACTTTATATTCGTCCTTCCTTCGACAAGGGAAGTGGAGTTGTCTTTTAGATTCTTCCTTTGTCTAATGTGAATACTGATAATTTATTTGCTCATATTTTTATAGCCATGTGCTCCCCTGGCGTTACAATATTGAAAATGCTGCCATAACAAAAAAAATTATGAATTTTGAGAATATTATTAATTCCAGAGGAATGCTTGTGTTCGTTCATAGGACTTCTCTTGTTGGCAAGGGTGATAGCTGCCACAATCTGTGTTACTCTTGCTGCCTCAATGGCTGCACGGCTGGGTTCAACACCTATGGCTGCATTTCAAATATGCCTACAGGTTTGGATGACATCATCACTTCTTGCTGATGGTTTGGCTGTTGCTGGACAGGTAAAAGTGCTGCCTTGAATGCTTTCCTAGAAATGAGGAGTACTTCCTCAGTGTGTGATGCCCTTACTGGATCTTTAAGTGAAGCAAAACTATGTGCATGAAGCAATTAGTTTCCTGAACAACAAGAATGAGATTTGTTAGAACTGTTGTTTGCTTTCTTGAAAAAAGTTAGTCCCACATCTTAAATTCTTTTTTGTTTTCTCCCTTCTATACTTTTTAGTTTGGTATCCAGTTCCAAACTTGTTTTAAATGGTCATTATCCACTTGAGCATGTTAGAAAGACCTCAACTAGAGGACATACTACTACAACTTACTATCTAAGACCAAAAGGAGGGTAGAAGAACACTAGGAATGCCATAACTTTCATACAGCGCTCACTTTGGTGCCAAAACTTTTTTTTCGCTCACTTGAGTGCTACTTACAATTTAGCCGCTGGAAAAGCTAATGTGGCCGCCAGTGAATAATATTTTAATATATTTATTAATTTTTTGAAATTTTTTCGATTTTTTTTTTGCTTTTTTTTTCTTTAGTGCTAGCGAGGGTCACCAGTGACCCTCGCCGGCCGTGGAACCCTTACCCAAGGTGAGGCTGTCGGAGCTCAGCAGGCCACGACAACCTTCACCAGTGGCCGACCAAGCTCCGACAGCCTCGCCCCAAGCCTTCGTGGCCCAGGGCGAGGGTTCGCCAGTCCTAAAGAAAAAAAAAATGGCAAAAAGAAGAAAGACAAGATGAGGAGAAATGATATCGTTTTGGACCATTGCATGAAGAATCCACGTTGGCCAGCGAGAGTCATCGCCGGAAATCACGTCAAAATTGAAAAATCCACATTGGAAATCGAAAATTATTTAAAAAATAAGGAAAATCATTAAAAAAATCCACGTATGACTTTTGGCCGGAAGTGGCACTTAACTGAATGATTTCACTTCGATTTGACACTCAAATGAGCAAAAAAAAAAAGTTTTAGCACCAAAGTGAGTGCCGTACGAAAGTTATGGCACTCCTAGTGTTCTTTCCCCAAAAGGAGATGGGGAATATGTGAGAGGTACCAATCCTGGGTTGGACTTGTGGACATGAGTTACTTTTTAGTGCTAGCATAGCATATTTAAAGGATTTGCCACCAGCTTCTTTAAAGCACCTTGTTATTAGCAAAATGCAAAAGAGAAGTACAATCCATTGCATTAGCAGGTAGTTGTCATTTGAGATTCCTGATATAGGAGAGGGTCTTGACATAGAGGAAACTACTTCATTCATAAATATTAGAACACTCGAACTTCTTGGCCATGACATTCATGATGTTTAATTTTGGTAACTAAAGGAAGCATGTTCCTTTGAAAGATTTTGTTCTCTGCACGGATTGTGCCATAGGCCCCTCATATGTGCTACTGACTCTACCATCATCCTTCATCTTATAATACCTGTCATCAGCCCTGTATCAATCATTACAGCAGTTCTTCTTAATGTTATAATGTGCAATATCAGTAGTGATCGTTGACTAAGGTGTCCCTTCTCTACAAATAGGCAATCCTAGCAAGTGCATTTGCGGAGAAGGATTATGACAAGGCCACTGCGGCTGCATCTAGGGTATTACAGGTACTTTGTTTGATGAATTATAATGACTTTTTGAGCCATTTGATATTGTAAATTGGAGATTCCTGAGAGCAAAGAGAAAAAAGTAAACAGTGAAATTGCTTAGACTAAATCATAAACAATATTCAAGCATGAAAATAAAGAATGCACGCAAATATTCAACATAGTAGAAAGAAGCATCATACCCATTTAATCTTCTTACATTGCATTGTCTCCACATACACCACATGAGACAAAGGGGTGCGGTACTCAAAGATCTTTCTGAGATAAAACTAGCATCATATTTTAGGGGAAACATCTAGTTGTTCCCCCATTCATTTGGCTAGACTCAAGCAAAATGCATTACTTTTGATAACGTCCATGGAGATCATGTGTAGGGATACATATACTCACATATGGTGCATGCCTGCTTTTGCATGGCCCCTATCAATATGGTTCTATATATTGACCAATGTCAAATATCTCATCCTATCTTTCTCTTGAAAATTTGTTTCTCTTTGGGCATAATGGATAGTGGACACAAATGTCTAAATCACTAGTAGGGTATTGTGCTTTTCACCCATGCAGTGTCTCATTACTAGCTATGCATTCTAATTTTACAATTATTTAATCATGCAGATGGGATTTGTTCTCGGTCTAGGGCTCGCTGTAATTGTTGGTGTTGGCTTAAGATTCGGATCTGGAGTATTCTCAAAAGATGTTAATGTTCAACATCTCATTTTTGTGGGAATCCCAGTATGTTCTCTCAAGTAGCTTAATGACTTATAGTACAAGTTTTCATACATAAATTGAGTAAATCATCTTCATGTGCATAACAGTTTGTTGCAGCTACACAACCTATCAATTCATTGGCTTTTGTCTTCGATGGTGTTAATTTTGGAGCATCAGATTTTGCCTACTCTGCATATTCCATGGCAAGCCCCTAAATCTATGCTACCAAGACCTTATTTTATCCAGTTCTTGTGACTTCCAAATTTATACTCTTTTCTAATAAGTTTCTATTTGCAGGTTTCGGTCTCCATTATAAGCATTGTTTCATTATTCCTTCTCTATAAGAGTGACGGTTTTGTTGGAATATGGGTCGCTCTAACTATATATATGGGTCTTCGAACTCTAGTAGGTATTTGGAGGTATGATTTCTTGCTTTTTTGAAATTTTCTAGATGAACTCTTTCATTTCTATCCCGTGACAAGAATTTCCACCTTAATTGATCATTCTACCTTATATTTGTTATGGAGAAGTTTGATGAAGCACTAAGTTAAGCACCTTACCATATGGAATCAATTTATCAACTGAAAGCATAAAGTCAATTTCCAATATTTATAAGGAGTAGTATGTAGTAATCCCCCGCTTAGATTATGTTCATGACCATGTAAAAGTAAAATTTTGCTTATTTAATGTGGTTTTGTAGAATGGGAACTGGGACCGGACCTTGGCGCTTTCTCAAGGAAGGACTTCTTCCACAACGTTTATGATTATGAACTTACCTTAAAACTCTTTTTCTATAGTTCATGTCATTTCCGCAACTCATGTCTATTAATATTTCCATAGAGGCCATATATCTCTTACATTTCTTCCTTCTTACCTGGGGTGCTGCTAGTTGACCTGCTCAATAATTGGTTATATACAACCCCCCCTCGGGGCGGGGGGCGTACAGCTCGTGCTCGCATGCACAATGCGTTTGAGTTGTCCAAGATGAAGCAGGGGCATGCTTGCCTTTTTTAACCATTTAGAAGTTTTCATTGAATGTATGTTGTTTTCTTGGCGTATGCGTTTTACTCATTGGCGCTTTAGCAGAAAGTTTCTGCCAGAAACTGAAGATAGAAATAGGCCTACATATCTGGAACACGGATGCTTCCTATTCGAGTCCGAATAGTTCGACACCTCGATTCTACTCATAAAACTCACCAGGCTGAGAATCGGGTTAGATCTCGACAACTGAGACTAAAACACTTTTTTCTAGAAAAATGTTTAGACTTATCACAACCTTAAATTTCCACCTCATGAGACTCGGATATTAGTTGAACCGAATATGCAGCACAGCATTTTTAAGTGCACACATAGGATGTAAAAGTGCAGAGACGTTTCTTCTTCACAGCAACTTGGAATTTCAATGCTGAATCACTCTCTGATGATATGATCAATTCTCCCACAAGTATTTTACTCCTAATAAACTTTCTAATCGCAAAGGATCAATTCATTCCAACATGCTATAGTTAACCGCAGCATGTTAACATCGCAAGCAAAAGAAGCCTGGCTGCAATCCATACCGAAGTAATCGATGAAAAATACAAATTAAGTTTGCCTGATCATTTTGTGGTTGAAGTGCATGTATCTGACGAATTGCAGGAAAGCCATAAAGGCTACATGGTCGAATCTCTTATTTTTCACCGCTTGGACTTATTAAAGATGTCACATATCCACAAGCACAAGCAGAAGCACAACTTGGGTCGCTTTCCCTCCTTCCTACTTATCCTCGGGCAACAAAACCATCTCATGCCTTTCAAATAAAAATAAAAGGAGAGAAAAGAACAAAGCAAAAAGCCCTAAAGGAAGGCAACTTCATGTATTGCGTGCATGCAAGTGCTTTACGTTGCTAATCGGAAGTGGATTTATTGCGTTTGCCTCCTCATTTGACCAAGCTCTTCACCATCTGCTTCAATCCCCACTTTTTACGACCCTTCTTCTCGGATTTGCCTTCTATCGTCTTCCTCTTGGCCTCCAACTCCTCCTCCACCTGCAAACAGAGCTGACCAAACATTACGCAATTAAGTAAGGACTTCATCGTCAATATTGGAATAGCGGAGACTACCGAGCCAATCGTTGACATACCTTGTGGAGACGGTCCTCTACATGATGGAGCCTCTCAACGAGATTACCTTTGGCTTCGGTCTCCACAATCACATGGTCAAGTGGACGACAGTATTTCTCCAGACTCTTTGGAGAAAAGTCAACGGATGAGGCGTGCCCTTCACTAGTCAAAGTCCCGCTTGATGGGGTTGACGCACCAGATGAGCTCTTTCTGAATGATCTGCTACCCCCTCTAATCTCCTCTAGTTGCTTTAACTAGAGTTGTCATTGAGGGAGAAAGAAATACAAAGACGATCACTATACTGTGCTTAGTAATCCTCCTTCATTTCATATACGAAATTTAAACCCATCAAACCTTGGGATGAATTCTCTCATGCAATAATCTGGCTCATTGAATTGAACGGGTTATGTAAGTAATTTTCTGATGTATTGATGCCGTATCTTTACTATGTGATGACGGCTAACTATTGTCCTCTGTAAGGATGAGAGAAGGAAATATCGACAATCAATCACTTCATTTCGACTTAGCTTATACTCAAGATGCCAATTTAGATAACAAACCCCTCATAGCGTAAACAGCAGCATAGCATACTAATACCGTAAATATCAACTACGCATTGGGTTTCTTTTTTTGTGTTAAAATGAATAACAAGTCCCTACAATCTGTAACCGAAGACAAAATAGCATACTAACACAGTGACTATGAGGTATACAAACACATACGTGGAGCTCCTTTCATATTCTAATCTCTTTGAAACTTGCCACATTGACTGATAAACTTTACCCCAAATCAATCTTTACAAATCACAAATGCTCAGAAAGTCGTAGGTTTCTTATCTCTACATAGCTTATGCTCGATCCACTCGACAGCTAATTATAGAAGCAAACAACACTAAAGGAAGCTAAGCGTAATTTAAGCTGTCAGCTTCTGAAACTGCACAACCGGAGCATTTCAAGGAAGAGACGATCCCAACTGTGATATCTATATATATATATATATATATATATATATATATGGGAAAAGAGATCAATTCTCGGCTCAACGTACCATGTTATCCAAGCGATCTATGCGAGTGAGGATTGGTTCCTCCATTAATGCCATTCCTCAAGTTTTCTTTCTCCAAAAGTGAAGGCAACACAAGTGGATGAGCTTCTCGGGAGTTCTCAGCAGCAGCGAGGAAGAAAGAAATCTTTGAAGCTGGGCTAGAGCAGAAAAGGAGTGTTTTCTTTACACGTGGCGAGACCCTAGATGTCAAAAATTTACACGTGGTGCAGGGAGCATCTTTGGTTGTCAGACATTGCGTGGGACTTCGGACACGTCAAAGGTTTCTGCATGCTCATTCGCCAGTTGACGGTCGATGTTATCCAGCCAGCCGTTAAAATAGGTGAGGATCCGGCCTTGAATTTTCCTTCGATCTTCCATGCTATTACTATCCCTTAGCTATTTTTCCCTCAATAAGTTGGATTTTCGTCCATGAAATTTTCAGTGAAAAGACAAACCTAAACAATAAAGCATATCATCATATCCATTAAATTTCGTGAACTTTCAACCGTTGAACTTATAATTTTAAAAGGATATATATAGGTCAATAAGTTTAAAGAAGACTCATATCGTTATCCACTAAACTTATTGATATTCCGTGTTAAATTGACTCTTTTGAGCTAATTACTCTAAGGTCATAATCAAAAAAAAATCGTGGTGATTTTGCATTGATTACTCGTAAAATTGTTCACTTTCGCTTTTTCTCTACATGAAAAGATGCATTTTACAATGAATATCAATTTTTTTTTTTACACAATCAACAATTCAATTTATCACTGCCCCTTCGCTATTTTAAAAGCATGCGTTAAGTCGCATCCTGGTTCGAAGACCGTGGTCATTACCCTCATCCGACCAAAGTCATTACAGGGACGGTTAGTTAGGACAGATGGCTTTGTACCTTAAAAACTGCATGGAAGTTGGCGAAGAAGAAAAGCAAGACATCCTCTCAACATGTTCCCATGGGACTCCTTTTCTTTTCTTTTTGTGGGCTGAACCATTCGCATGTTTGGATCTTTCCCATAAGAGGACACTCCCCAAATCCCATCCCCCTTCTGAGGAGCAGCGTCCAAAATCACATTTTTGACAACTTACCCTTCTCGCAGAATAGTACAATTACTAGAAAACAAAACGGAAAGAAAAAGCAGGACGGTAAGAAGGGTGCCATGAGATGACAGAAAAAGGTTCCAAACACTTATTAAAAGAAAGGTGTAAGCATAGCAATAAGCTTAGGATCACCACCTTGTAATAGGTATAATGCATTTGAAAGAGCAAATACAATGTATTAGCTGTTCATGAGTACAATACATAAACTGTTTTGGCGGCAGTCAAAAGGGAAGCCAAAATACAGGTCCTCTAACTAATGCACATTAACTTATGACCTTTGAAACAAAAACTCTCACAGCCTATCTATCCACAAATAAATAAATCTTATAATCAACAACAAACAAGATTGCACTTTGCAGCCAGCCAGGTTGGTACATCTAATGACAGACAAAGGTTACCCTCACCTTCACAACTTTAGCTTAGTGGGAAGTAACCAATTTCGGATCTTACAGTTCCCTCATCTGTCTCCATTTATTAGCAGTTGATTCCACACTGCTCGACGTCAGGTCCAGTAACTTGAGTCGTGAAGGGATCAATACGCACCCACAGAAGAGAGAAAATGGATGCTAGAAGGATCGACCAAACAACTACAATGGTTGGTGTGCGGTTCTGGCGTCCCATCAGACCTTTGAGGAAGGGGTACAGGTGAACAATCACCCAAAACGCAAAGAACAACTTACCAAAAAGCGGACCCCATGACTGATATCCACTATTGATGGCATAAGAAATCCCAGCCACAACCCCAACCAAGTTTATGATGAGGAGCGTAGTGGGAGGGATGAGAAGAGTTGTCCACTTGAACATATAGAGTTCGGCAAAATCCCCATCTTCATCCGATGCTTTGGAGGTAACAGTAAAGTTGGTGTCAATTCCAGCCAAGACTTTGAGCAGGCCCTGGAAGACAGCAAAAAGATGGGCTGACACTCCACCAATCACCCAAAATTGCTCATTCCTCCACCATTCATCAATTCCAACACCACTCCACCTCATCTCCAGGATACCAGTAGCAAAAATGGAAAGGAAGAGTGCAATGAACCAAATACTGGCAATGTTACTAATCTGCACCACCAAGATCAAACGTCAGTTGATGATTAGATACATCAAAAGCTAAAAATCTCAATGGTATTTTCAAGCACAACAATTTCATTGAGAGAGAAATATGGCATCAATAAGCAGAAGTAAATGATAAGAGGTTAAACATCAAGACAACAAAATGAGTTAAGACAATGAAAGCTGAATGGCGCACCTGTGGAATAATAAACTTGTTTGTCAGCAGGCAGACGGCCGGCAGGGTACAATACATCAGAAGAGGTATGGCAGTGATGGGATAAATTGTAGTGTTGACATATGCAAACCTCTCAAGCCATTTAAGCCTCCCACCATATCCATACCAGATGGGGCAATGGCGACTAAAAAGAATTTCAACAGAACCTAGAGCCCATCGAAGCACCTGGTTCAACCGATCAGAAAGATTAATAGGAGCAGACCCTTTAAATGCAGGACGTTTTGGCATGCAGTAGATTGACCGCCAACCACGTGCATGCATCTTGAATCCTGTAAGAATATCTTCTGTGACGGAACCATAGATCCATCCAATCTGCAAAGCAAAAGATAGAATGTGTTCAAGCGGTTGAACAAAATACTGGAGGAAAAAGAAAGAACATTAACAGAAAGACTAGAGTACAAGTGAAATTTCATCTTACAGAGTGACCTACCAAGTAGGAAAATTACTTGGTTTTGGAAGGTAAAGGGTTAATTGCATACAAGAAAATTATGAAAATGAATTACTCCACTTGTTATCTCTTCTGCCGAGTACCCACAAAGACAAACTGCATCAGACATCTTCCCCAGCAACCTAAGTCTTCACTCTCCAATAGCTATGTATCGTTTTCTCATATATAACAACAAACACACAGGTGGAATAAATATTAGAATAAGCTCACGTACCTCACTTCCCCAGTCTGATTTATCCTCATAACCACAACTGATGACATGAATAGCCTCTTTAAGAAGGGTTTCTGGAGTTGCAGATTGAGGAACACCACCATTCTCCATAAGGGTAGAGGCCACAAAGACAGCAGACTGACCAAACCTCTTCTCTAGGCTCATTTGCGACATGAGCAATGACTTTTCATCATCAAATCCAGCACCTATGAATGTGCAAATAAAAAGTCAGCTGACAAGTTTCTAATCTAAAGGTTGAAGCTCCCCTTGCAGCATTATGAGTTTCTAGCAGAACATCAACACTATCACCTAAAATGAACTATTAGACATTTCATAGCTCTTGCACACAGGAGCAGCATTAAAATGGATGGTGAATGGGATTGCCAACATGAACTGTTTAAGTACACTAGCAAGGTCTCAATTAAATAAATGATTGATGAAGATAGGAGAAATCCAGGAAAAGAAAACATTAAGAAAAACCTAAGAAACTACATTACTGAAATAACATAGAAATTGCATCATTGGAAGGATCCCAACTCATCGGGGACAAAAGTCGGTCCTCAGGCAAGAGTGTCAAAACCTCAAGGGCCACTAAATTTCTGAGGCAAAGGGTATTTAATGATGAAGACATATTCCAGATCTCAAGGCCTCACTAACTTGTATAACTCTACCTGCTGTTGACCAGTCAGATGCTATTGAGGTTGCATGGAAGTTTCCAGCCAAAATTAAATGATCCAAGAAATAGCTAGATTTGTACCTTCCACTCCCTCTTCTATATCTTCCAGGCTGAAGATAGGCACAGTTGGATCCACATGTTTGCTAGACTTCTTCTTGTCGGAGCCCTTTTTGCTTGATCTTGCTTTCTTTCGTGATCCACCGCAGAGAGAAGACAGAAATCCTGACTTTCTTTGCTTTGGCTTGTGAGGAGGTTCATAACCATATAAGGCTGTTCTATTGAACACACACCCAGTTCCAACATACACAGGACCTTGGATGCCATCCAAACCTCTCAAGTTTATCTAGAACATAAAACAGAATATTAGTCTAATGAGTTATGCAAGGAAGCTGAAGAATGTTTTAAATCTTAGTCCATAACAAAAGTACGTGCTTCAACAGAGGACGTGATTTTGATGTCAGCGCAAGTAGCAATCTTGGACATAACATAAGAAAATGTATTATAATGAAGAGACACGGAGCTTACATCAAAGAACACAGTATTGCGATTGGCGTATCTGTCATTTCTATCAATACCATCAAATCTCTGTGGAAATTGAACGTAACACACATGTTTCCCAAGGTTAGGGTCCATCAAGAAACACATGGCTTCTCTCAATGCCTTACTGTTGTTTATGTAGTGATCACAATCAAGATTCAACAAGAAAGGTCCATTAGTTAGGACAGCTGACACTCGCACCTGAAAATAAAACCAGACAAAATGTAAGGAAAGCCAAAACATGAAAGCATTGACAACCAAAATTAACAGACATCTACTCACAAGAGCATTCATAGCACCAGCTTTCTTGTGATGTTGGAAGCCCGGACGTTTTTCACGAGAAACATAGACCAAACGTGGCAGCTCATTACCCTCGGCATCAAGACCTCCACTTTGCCCTAAGAAAACCTGACAGCAGGCAAGTAACGTAAATGTTTAGTAAGGGAAAAAAAATCACTGCACAGCCTTGAAGATGCAGCACAATGGGAAACAAGAGAAATCTGCTACAGACAATGATATTCATGAGAAGTTAATAGATCCATTTATCCTCAATGTATAACAGCTCCAACTATCATTATGACTCTTTTAGATTCAGTTGCCATAAGAAACAGCGAGTCCATATTAATATCATAGACATGAGAATGAGATATTGTAGTTCACATGATCATGTCCAAGCTAGTTAAACTCGTTTTTTTAGCCTGGATCAAAGAGACCTTTATAAAATTGATTTGTAAGATCATAAGATATGCAAACTTTATAAAATAACCCAGAGAAATATATGAATTTCATACTTATTGATCATGAGAGCTCCACACCATCAAATTTAGTAATAGAAGTTAAACAATACTATTATCCTATTAACAACACCGTCAATGTCACATTGTATAAAAATAATGCATTATCCAGAAAACATAAAAGCATTCTAGCATTTTGGCTCTTGTTACATTAGGAAGGCAAATTCATGGAGAGGACATGATCACAAACTTATAGTCAGTCGATACGTCATCATCAGTACTGTAACTTTCTCCTTATCAGTAAATTAGACAATATATTTCAAATTAATTTGTGAAGAGTATGCATTAATTTGAAATAGGAAAAGGGCAAAAGATTTGGGGCCTTTTAAGAAATAAATTCCCATACAATGAAAGTTTTAAAGCTTTCACTTTTCGTTGCTTAAGTAGTCCAAACTAATGGGTTGGAGAAGGAGATTTCCGATGAAGATTGTTATTATAGTTGGGTGGCATGTGAGGCTCTCAGTGGCAGCTTCATCAAACTAAGAGAGAGAGAGAGAGAGAGATTGCTATGTTGCCTCCTGATAGTTTAGAATGTGTTTTTGTTTTTCAAAGTTAAGTTTGCACTGATAATGATGAAACAAACCGTTTCATTACACCTTAACATGGGCTCCTTTGTCTCATTTGCTTTTGGGCCTAAAAGAAAGCCCACAATTTCGCAAAACATGCCCCTGGACGGATATAAGCCAGCCCCACAATTCTTACCAAGTTGACTTGCTATTTTACCGAGTCAACTCGCAATTGCACATCAAAACTCCATTTCCATGATTTGGCTCGTAAAATCATACAATTTTACTAGCCAAATCGCACTTTAACTACATTGGATTAAACTATAAATTAATCTGAATCAATCCATGGTGGATACGATTTTACAAGCTAAATCACAATATTAACTCCATTGGAAAAATTATAAATGGACCTGAATCATGCCGGGGTGGTCTCTTGTGTTATTTCCAGGCCATGGTGTCCCATCTTGCATAATCCACCCTTCCTCAGGAATTTTCTGTGCCTTGGCAACAAGTCCATTTACACGGACTTTAAATTCCTCATATTCTCTCTGCAATACATGAAAATGCAAACATGTCACAACAATGCACACTACAAAGGGATTGCAAAACACTACCATGATTCTGATCTAAACTCATGCCTTCATAGCTCTGCGATCTTTGACAAATGATGGATGAACTTTGTCCTTCAAGTAGTCAATTTTCAGAGCGAAGTACCATTCGGGTGCTCGAGGCTCAATGCTATACTTCTTGCAGAAAGGAACCCATTTTCTTGCAAACTCTGATGTTTCAGAAAGGGCCTCAAAAGTTAACATAGCAGCTCCATCATCGGACACATAGCATGAGACCTTGTCAATTGGGTAGTCAACTGCAAGAATGGAGAGTACAGTATTTGCCGTCACAAGAGGAGGTTCTTTTAGTGGGTCGACAGTACTAACAAAGATGTCAACAGCAGCTAACTGTGATGGTTCTCCTTCTCTGTCATACCTATAATATGTAAAGTTCCACCAAAATTTCTGATCAGACAAAACAAGTTGATGATAAGAAAAATCTAACTTAACAGATTCATTAAGTAGTTATCCTACCTAATTGCTAGTCTGTCGAGATAAGTTTCACGGTTTACTGGAAACCACTTCGGAAACTGATCCAATATCCAAGATATTGCAAACCAAATCTCACATATCACAGATATTAACCACAGAGCAAAGGCATTGGGCACAGGATTTGTTATTCGGTAGTGCAAAAAGATGGAAAGAATGATAAGCCGCAGGACTATAACCATTCTATATGGATTAATCCTTGATGATGGAACGGAGACCTTCCTTGAAAGGGGCTGCCTGGCTTCGTCATTCCTACAGAATAAGAAAAATATTTATGTGAGATGCAGCCAAGGGGACTGAACACAATAAACAGATAGAACATATTATTAAAAAGTAGTTGCAATTACATTATGACACCAGCAACTATAGTTAATAATGGAGAGCCAGCGTCAAGAAAGATTTTGAGAATTTCTAGCGATTCAATATAGGTTAACAGCCTTTTCAGCTGAAAACAGAGATGACCACATAATTAAGCAACATCAAATAAAGGAAAGGTTAGTGAAGATGGTCAGCCTCGCTATTAGCCAAACAGTACCAAATTCAACTGTAAGAAATACTAAGCAAAAAAAAAAGACTAATAAAACTTAATATGGTAGAAACCCACAGTAAAGAGTCGTCCACAAGCACATCAGTGCTGGCATCGATATCAACACCTCCTCTTTCGGAAGTAGCCTGGGCAGTGCTCATTGGAGCTACATTCTTCTCTTGCTTCATTTTCCAGCCATCAACTCTCTCCTTCCAGGCAACGTTGTTCAATCCTGATGAACCAAATTCCCTCACTGGGTCCACCACCCTGATTTTAGCTGCATTGCCAGCACCACATAATCAATATGTGCCATACATAGGGTTTACAAGCATGGAGAGACAAGGATGTTTGTGAATAACAAGAGGGAACTACGTGATTGATTAGCATCGGCCACATAAGGTAGAGAATGGATGCGCTTCCCAGCACCAACATCAGGAGATGCCACAGAGAGGCGTTCAGGTGAAGCAGCAGATAACTCCCCAGAAACCTGAAGACATTGTAATGAATAACTATGCAAGGACATGTTTAATCCTAAAACAAAACCAAAGAGAAAACCAGCACCCATAAGCTCAAATAATGTACCTCTTGGCCACTCGTAAGTCGAGGGATATGGTTGTGAGAAACCTCCTTATCGTAGTTTGGAGCACTCAGATCCTCATTCTGTCCATACCGCATGTGCCAACTCAAGATGCGTTCTTCAGTTTTCCGGTTTAGATTTTGATTTTCTGAGTAATTGAAATCACTCACACTATCATCAGCATCAGCATCATCTTCTTGGTCACCAAGAATAGCCGGACTTCCTGGAAAGAATAAATACACATAAAAGGAACCACAGAGACCAAGGTCAAACACAATCAAAGAATAATATTGACAAAGTTTTATGCCAAGAGTGGTCTGACAGCAGAATTATAGGAATTGGCTATAGCCCCAGATTCAGCAGGGACAGAGCACGGAAAATATAGTATGTCCCAAAAGGACTATGTACAACAGACCTCTGTGCCTCTTGTATCTGGTTTTGCATTGAGGACATGACTGATTCCCATCCTTCCTCTCATACTCGTAGCATGGCCTACAGACAGGAAATGCACAGACATCGCAAGCAACAAATGGCTCGCCATCAACACTTTTGCCAACATTATCACCACAAATCTGGCAGACTTGACCACCCAGAATTTTCATTGACTTTCCCTGTGCAAAAGTCACACAAATAACAGCAATGAGCAAATCCTTTCATGTGTCAAAGGAAGTAGGTGATGTGAATGATATCAGCAACAATAACTATTCAGGATTTTACGAAGCTAACTGCGCAATCTAAAACATATTACTGCCCCAAGGAAGGTGAAAACAATAATAATTAAATAAAACAAAAAGGTAGAGCGAAAAATAGTTTCCACTCCACTGAAATCTCTGTTGCCCCCCAATTCATCAACCTCCATATGTCCACAATAACTGAACAACCGTGTAAAAGTCCAAGATTCAAAAGCCAGGAGAACCAAGATATTTTAGCAATTATCTTTGAGTTTACAACAACACAAACTTTTTAAAATGAAATTAAAACTTCCTGACACTTTGACATTCCTAAATTTGTGCTATCAAATTGACGATGGTGTAAACGAAATATCGTGGAAACACTAGTCGGCCCTCACCCCAGTTTCTCCTTCTGACTCCATCGCAATAGCTCCTCCTGGCTCGGATGCTAACAGAGGATGACTTCACTGATTCTGAACCAGATGTTGCATTAGCAGAAGCTGTAGAGATCTCCAATGTTGCATTCAGAAGCAAATTATTTTCCAGTAAAAACACAGATCCGTGAGCAAATTCCTGAAAAAGTTGCCGAAATAAGCTATTCTCATTGACAAGTCCAAAATCGCTCCGAGTGAACGACAATTGCGGACGAAATTTAAAGACTTGGACCAGCATCTATAAAGACTGCACAATCGAGTAACGATTCTTGAGCTTGACTGAATAAATCTCATTTTTCCCATGTTTTGTCGGCAACCCAATTGACGGTATCTACCGGAGTTCACCCGTCAAAAAACGAAGTCAAATCTCGAGTGACGAGATCCAAACCTCCCAGATCATGCGTCTTATTTCCGCAATTACAGATCATAAATGCCGGAAGAATATGAGGAAATCAAACAGTGCACTCACCTCAAAATCCGATCTTTACCGGATAGAAGGACAGAGGACGGTCGGCGAAATGATGAGTTCGTGCACAAAGGAGAGCACTTTCTTCAAGTCTCCATCGAATAGAACCGAACCGAGTGAGAGAGAGAGCATGAAAAATGCAGATCGAAACTGACCCGAGCTGAGAGAGAGAGAGAGAGAGAGAGAGAGAGAGAGAGCAAGGAAGCGCGTAGCTGTCGCTCCTCTGGTTCTCTCGCTCGACGCTTTGTAGATGTGATGCGATGGGGGATGTAACCCACTAGCGGCAATTGTATATAAATTCCTACATTTCTATATTTTAATCGCTTTAATTGGAGTTTGTAAAATGAAGAAAAAGAATCCCATTTGTTTTTAACTCCCTTCCCCACTGTCCGAGTGTCGGAGTCCAGCTGTCCTCCTAAGTTCTTGACTAATATGGTCGGAAATTGCTAATAATCTCATTACTCTGCAAAAGGGAAATACCAAGGAAATGGCTTGGGAGCGACGAAAGCGACAGAGCAGCAGCAGCAGCAGCAGCAGCAAAGCTCTCTCGAGGGGCCGTATTGGTAATAATAAATTCCAGGACAAGCCTCCCTCCACCCTCCACCGACAGATCAAACGGCGATCTGATGTTTAGACATCCCTCCCTCCCTCCCTCCCTCCCAATCATCCTTCCTCTCATTGTCCTTACGCATTCGGGTCCAATCATCTAACTACTGAAGTGACGTTTACCCAGGACGACGCAGAGCAACCACCACCATCATTGACCAGATTTTTCCCCGTTAAAAAATCCCACAAAAGGGAAAGCAATAAGCACGAGATATTTATTAAAAATTAAAGGGGGGTATTTTCAATAGTTTCGATCATGTGTGGGGGAGGGCGGGATCGTCGGCAGTTGGGAAAAATTGTGTTGTGGCTACAGTCTACCATAATTCGGGGAAATATAAATGAAAAAAATGATAAAAGAAGATGTTTAAATTTTTAATTTATTTAATATGATTCTTACATTCATAATAAATATTAAATTTAATCTTGAACTATATGAAGACGTTCAATTTTATCATTATATTAATTTAAGGTAAGGGAATTGCTACTTTTGATTTCCAATCCAATACATTTAGACAGTAGATAAATAAATAAAATTTTCTTGTGGACTAACCTCGTAAGCCATTCAACTCAAATTAGCATGTGAATAGTAATCATTTCAATTTGTTCAATTTCTATGTTATGTGATGACACGGATTTCAATTTGAAAAAATGACTATACACATTTTATATGAAGACGTGGACTATCATATTCTAATTTGAGTTGAGAATCTTAACTAGCTATGTTGGAAGCCAATTAGCCAACTCCACTAACTTGAAATATAAAGATAATATTAGATGTTTTTATATAGTTAAGGGACTAAAATTGAATGTTTACTTGAGTTTAGAGATTGTATTGATGCCATTGCATATTTGGCCAAGGTTCATATTCTATTTGTGTAATTAATTATCCCAAACATAATCTTAAGGGAAAATTCCAAATAAAAATTCAAAGTGTGTTCATTTTCTCAAATAAAAGTATGATGTGCCTATACTAGTCAGAAAAAAGAGAGCATAAAGTAATTATGGTTGTTTCAAATAAACCCTTAACCTTGTCAGCTCTCCAATCAACAAAAAATTTCGATAAATCAAAGGTATTTTTGCCTAAGTGCAATTTATATTGAATTAAATTATAAAAAAAAAAATTGGGAGAACCCTGACTAACCAAAGAAAAGGGCCTGGCCCTTGCTAGAGAGACGAGAGAGGGTAACAACCCTCTTTTAGATCTAAGTGAGGGCACCTAGCCTCCCTTGAGTGCCTTTGTCACTGCCGCGCTAGCTATGGAGTGGTGGCCATAGCTATGTTCTTTTGTTTTTTTAAAAAGAAAAAAGAAAAATTTTACAAATTCAAAAGGAGAAATTGCCGTCTCACATTTGATGAGTTCAAACCACTCTTTGAAATTAACATATATATATATCAGACATTTATTTGAAATAAAATTCACTTTAGATTCTTATTTTTAAATAAAATTATTTCGGATATTTATTTAAAATAATTATTCACTTCAGATTCTCATTCGAAAACGAAGGTATTCAGACTTTTATTCGAAATTTTCCCTAATTGTAGGGGAAACGGCGACGTTTCAGTTCCGGGTCGGGTTTCGAGCATTTTCGGTTCAAGTCAAACTTGGATGTTCTTCTTGCGACGATGCCTCTGCCTGATTGCGGCGGCGAACGAGCGAGCGAGAAAACCGATTGACAAGGGCGGGGGGGTTGATTGTTGTTCTTCATCTGAAGAGAAGGAGGAGAGCAAGATGTCGTCTTTTGGCTCTCTCAAGTCGCAGATATTCAACAGGGAAGAGAGAAAGCAGTGCGTTTTCCCACGACTTTCTGCCTCCTCCAATATTGGTTTTCGTGCTAGTGTCTATGCAGTTCTTATCTTATGTGCTATCTTGATTCATTTTTTTCCAGGCAATATCAAGCTTATATCAGGGGTCTCAATGCGTACGACCGGCACAAGAAGTTCGTCCATGATTACGGTTCGTGGTTCCTTTCTTGTCTGGGATCTCCCTCCGATTGAATGGGAATCCGCTTTGTCCGTGGGTAATGTCATGTCTGCGGATGTTCTTTCTGTACTAGCTAGTTACAACTTATGTTTGAGCTTGAGCTTGTGGTGTGATTGGGTTAGCCGTACGTTTTACTCCACAGTTGGACTACATGAAAGGATGCACATTATGAGCTATTTATGTGTGGTTTTCCTGTGGTCCTATATGGATAGGATGATGAACAGTCCCCTCCAATTAGGAGGATGGGGGCTACAGTCATCCTCATATTCTCGTCTTCATTGCTGATGGAATCATGACAGGGCTTCTATCATTGCCTATGCATCTTCAGATATTGATTTCGTTCCTTATAATGCACAAAGAATTCTCATCTGGGTAATGATTTTGTTAAGTGGGACTTAATTGTCTGCTGAAGTTGGATGCCAAGAAAGAGTGCAAATATTGAGCTTCTTATTTGCAGGTTCATGGTGTCCTATAGTAAATGGATAAAAAATGATGATTTCTGTGAAGGAGAAGGTGTCTACACTTATCCTTACATATTAATTCTTATGGGTAGAGTTCATCTTAAGTCTTGTTTTGGGCAATATTAATTCCTATGGTAACACGGGTGTTCATCATATTTAGGCATACCGATTGTCGCTTCTTTGTAGGCAAAGCTCAGTTTACCATCTTACTGGTTTTGCAGCTAATTTCTATGGCAAAGAAAGATCTGTACAAGCTAATTTGCCAGTTAAAACTGATCAAGATACTTTACGAGAAGGCTACAGGTATTTTCATATTGTGTCCCTTTACATTCTCATAGCATTTGTTGTATGCAATCTATCTATTTTGAGCCAGTGGGTCCTAATCGTATTTATTTCGTTCTGAAGCACTAATGTTATACATTTATTGAGAACTATGACTTAAGAGAAGGGCATATGAACAAAGTGAAATGCATCAATCTGTGGCATGGTGTTCCATCTTTGTGAAGATGCATCCATGACTTGTGATTTTTAAATTCTGTTTCCTCATCTGTGAATCAGACACTACATAGAACTTAGCGGCCGCTAGCTTTTAGTGTATAAATCAACCGTTTTTCTCCTTTCCTTCCTATTTTCGTAGTATTTCGTGCGTACTGATGTTCACGTACTTATGGTATCATTTCTGTAAGTCCTGGTGACAGTGAATTCATGGTTTTGTGTGATAATGTTATGCTCATGTAGGTTAGATTGAATGAAGAAATGATCAGCACTGCAACTGGTTTGTCCTTTTGGTAGCTTTTAATAGTTTGCTATGAATCATGAACTATTGATTCGGAGTTTGCTTGGTTTATACGGATGGTCTTTTCATCTACCTTTGACATTTCTTCTCTTGCACTTCAGCATATGCATTTATTAATTTCAGCACTCTTTATTAAGGTTAGATTTATTAAAAAAATTATTTTAATACTTCTATTAATTGATTGGTCTAGGTTTATACGAACAGAGGAAGATGATATGGATTCATCTTGGGAGCAAAGATTGGTGAAGCGTTACTATGACAAGCTTTTCAAAGAGTATCCTGTCTAGTTACCATCTGTTACGTACTTATGAGACTATTCTATTCATTTCTAATGTAAAATCCTGTTTTTTTGCCCATACTCTTCATGCTACTTGTGTACTGTTTATTACATCTCTGTCTTGTGCTTGCTATTATGTTGTTACTGGTCGGTGTCTTTCAAAAATCATGTTGTTGATTATGAATATGGAAGACACTTTGAAGATGGATGTCTTCTGCAAGTTTTGTTATGGTCATAAAACTGGGTTGTCAATGTGAGATTGCTTCTAATCTGAAATTGATAATTACTTTTTCCCTTGTGTGATTTTTCTCATCTTTCATATTTTGAGTTGATCAATACTTATGCTGGTTAGGCACTTGCCTCTTCAAATAAGACAAAATTGTGCAACTAGATTTCTATTTGTTTATTCTGCTATATATCGGTATCACTCATTTTGTCGGAACCATGAATGTGCCTTGTTAAAGTATTCGCACTTCGTGTATCGAAGCTTACATTGACTCTGGTGAGAATCGTGTGGAATGGGGTATATCTGGAAATGTAATGAATATTTTTCTGTGAGAGCATGTCATGGGTCTGTGCATCTTCCATGGATGAATCTTTTTGGCACTCTATGTCTGCAGTAGAAGGGGAAGGATTGATGCTGAATTCTGCCCAAAGGACTCTTTTTTTAGCTGCTTTAAAACCCTTCAACGATAAGGACACTTGATTTAGTGATTCTGAGCTTGTTTGGGTGGCTTATGCTCTTGCTTTTGCTTGGGCTATGGCTTGTTGAATAAGGTGTCTAAGGTCAGAAGATGAAGTGAAGTGTATGGGATGCATGCCCAAGAAGCATAGACATATCCTCTTAAGGTGTCTAAGGCCATGAATAGCAATTGGCAGCAAAAATTCTCTCTGATATCAACCCCCTCTATCATCCTGGCCATGGGCAGATGTGGAGCTATGATATGATTATGTTTGAAGCAACCCATGCTATGAAAGAGCTTGCCACCCACTTTAAGAGGATATGTCTATGCTTCTTGGGCATGCATCCCATACACTTCACTTCATCTTCTAACCTCAGACACCTTACTCAACAAGCCATAGAATGGTCTACTAGTGATGACATGACTAAATGGGAAAATCAATTAGGCACTCCGATTGATGTTCAGCACTTTTATGGTACTTTATACTGCTATCATTTGTTCCTCCCTTAACAGGTTTGTAGATACTGCATAGCTGATATGACGAAGTACAAAAGTGGCAAGGTGAACCTATCCTTTCATATTTGTAGAACAATGCTGGCGCTTTCAATTATTTTGCAACTATGCATGCCCACTTTGAAAATTATTGCCCTTTCTAGAAAGCTTGAGTCTCTAAAGGATCTGGACAATCAGTTCTTTGGCTTTTTTACCACATTCTCTGACAAGTTCTCTTTTACTGATGTTGTTGGCCATGGTTGTGTAAGAGTATGTCTTAGTTGACGCTGTTTCTTTATGATTGTTGTATCAGTTTATCGGATTTAACTTCTCCATCTGTTATCTACTTGTGGGCACATAAACATTTCTGATTTTACATGTAACTTCTTGACAAACCTGCTATTTCCCATGAAAGAGGAAAGTCAATTGATGAAATTAGTTGCTGGAAACTTGATCCTGTAAATATAATTTCTGTTTCAAGCCACGTGATGCTTTAGTTGGCTGGGTATGAACTGGCTGCCGTTTACTGAAAGTTGCTGGGAGGAAGTTAGAACATAGGAAAATGGGGTGCTTGTCAGTAATCTTGTTTAAGCAGCTTTAGCCATAAAAGCATTTCTCTCTATATCTTAACCTTTCATTCCCTTTTTTTTTCATTCCCTTTTTTCTTCTCCCTTTTGTCTTCATTCTATTTAACATCCATTTGTTTGTTCTTACTAGATTGGTCTAAGATGGAGGACAGAGAAAGAAGTCATATCTGGGAAGGGTACATATTCTTTTCATCTTAATTAGTGTAGTGCAACTGTATATCACTCTGCGATTTGATTAGTGCTTGCATTTTTGCTAAAGCTTTTAACTTAAAATGGCTGTCCAGTGCACAATGCTTTTAGCTTAAATCATTGTTAATCTGGAGGCATTTATTACTTCGACATATGATACATTATTATGAAGTGTTATCTTGTATATTGCGATGACATGTACAAATGCCTTATGTCAAGTAGGTAAACTTGGAGAGTAGGTCTCTTATATAGTGTATTTAGACCCTCTGATGGAAAATATGTTTTGATCCATCTCCTTGTCATGCTTCTCGCATCTTTTCATTTATTTTGTTCACATGAAAAGGGTCATTGCATCCATACAAAGAGAGTTTGCATCAAAAGAACATTTGATGGGAAAATGTGGAATTGGCCTCCCACTGGGCCAAAAGTTATAGACCCATGTTTTGTCATCCTAGTTTGTTAGTAAAGATATCATTTGTAGTTGGATAGCAGACTCTTGACATCCTCTTCTGCCAGGGCAGTTCATATGTGGTAACAAACATTGTGACAGGACAGATGGCCTTGCAAGCTACGAGGCAAGTGTTTCTTGCTAGTTTCCCTGATTGATCCTGGTGCTAACCTCCTCCTTGATGATTTTTTTTCTTTTTTTGGAAGAAGAGTAGGAAAGGGAAGAAATAAGGAGTTTGATCTTGAATATGGGTGAACTAATTGTGAAAATTAAAATAAAATATGACATGGAAAGGCTTACAGGAGGAACCGACCAAAAAAAAAAAGGCTTATAGGAGGAGCCAAGGTTAATGCAGTAATAACATGTGTAGATAGAAATAAACTTCCATTGTTGAATCAATATGAGGATGCTGTAAAGAGGGATTAATGGGAAGTAGATTTGCTATAATTTTTCTGGTCTGTACTTTTAATCTGCAAAGATCACACATTTGACCTCAATTTTCCTTCGGTCCATTTTCTCTCCTCCTCAAAACAATGGATATTGTACTATAGAACATTGTTTTTTATCCCAGCCTTTGTTGTGCATCCTCTTTCCAAACTGAAGTGAAATGGACAATGTGTAGCTTTTGAAGGAGTTATTTAGGTATTGCTATTAGTTCTGAGACATGATTGATTGTGCTTTCTTCATATGCACAATTCACAAGCATGTGTTGTTTCCTCCTATTGTTGCATGTCTAGGTTTGATGCACGTGATTCCATTGGCATCCTGGCCATAACATACACCTAGTGTTTCATTCATTTTTTAGTCTGATGACCATAAGTTGAACTTGTTGAATTGTGCAAATATTCATTTGCTCATTTACCATATGTCAGACGTCTACATTCTTAGCAATCAGCTTTAGGAACTTGTCCTGATTCTTGAGTCATGCCTTTGGCCTATTGATTTCTCCAGTAATTAATAAGTCACAGCTTCACTCAGTCAAGAGGATGCAGAACGATAACTCATTCTCCCTTTTTATATTTCCAACTTTCTGACTGGATTTCCTTATCAGAATTTTGCTCGTGATATTAAAATTTTGACTTTGCTATGTTGGTGAACTTGTGGTAGAATCTCTTATAGTCAGATCTTCTGATGTTACATGGCAGGTGAACTTTTCTTATTTTGAAGCAGGGGAAAACAAACAAGCCTTGGTGAAATTGGTAACTTGTGAGAGGTCAGTGGAAGCCACTGTTTTATTTCCTCAACATTCTTGAGTTTTACTTGATTCACAAATTGCTATGTTAATGTTTTGTAAAATGTGTTGATGATGGCTGCAACAAATGTCCATGCTTGCTTTTGTACCTCATTTTCTATCTAAACTTTTACTATTGGGAGAGTGAATTGGACCGTTCATTCTTGGAACGGGATAAGTGCATTGGAAGTCCTGAAACTTGTCAACAAAGTTCAATTTCGTCCTAAAACTTTCAAAAAGTGCAATTAAATCCTAAAACTTGTCACGAAAGTGCAATCAAGTCCAAAACTATCAAAAAGTGCATTTAAGTCTTAAAACTTGTCAAATTGGTCAGATGAAGTCGTCCTTTGATATCACTTTTTGAAACTTTTAGAACTTAGTTTCACTTTCATAACAAGTTTTAGGATTTAGATTGCACTTTTTGAAACTTTTAGGAATCAATTGCACTTTGTGACAAGTTTTAGGACTTAAATTGTATTTTTTGAAATTTTTGGAACTCGATTGCACTTTCGTTACAAGTTTGAGGATTTCTAATGAACTTATCCCATCTTTGGAACTCTTCCATTACCTGAAATTTGAGTGTGGTCTTAGTGCATGTGCTGCTGTTGCGACTGGAAAATCATGCCTATATGACCTCTTGCATTTTTTCAGAGACTTTCTTGTCAACGTGTTCTTCGTTAACCTTGTTGGCAGTCTGGATGTGGCGAAAACTTTGATTAGAATATTCCTCTATACATATTCACTTGCAAATCATGCTTTTGTTGTTGATGATAATAGATGTGCGGATAAGCTTCATTACAAGAAGAGAAAAGAGAAGGAGTTAATGGACAGGAAAGAGAAGGAGAAATCGGAGAAGCTGGCAGATTGTGAAAGCAAAAGAAAGAGGTCCAAGCTTTGCTATAGTGAGCTGATTGATGTCATACCCTTATATTTTTGCTTAGAGCATAATAGAATCATATATTGCCTTTCAGGGATCAATCTGGGATTGATGATGATACAGACTCTGCATATGAAGAGAGAGAAGCGAGCATGAGGAAAGGTTTTGCCCGTGTGCCCTTACTCACTCCCTCCCCCCCCCAAAAAAAAGGCAGGGAATAAAAAAAACCAACTTAATGCTTAATGTGTATCACAGAACATGCGTCGCTCCCTTTTTTTTTTTAATTTCTCCCTGTTCATTGAAAATGGAGGTGACATTTGCAAAGAATAATCTTAGTGCTCTGCTGATTGCACTCAACAGGCTCATAAACTCAATTGATGTCAATTGATGTACTGTGTAGCCGGTTAGGCTCTGACTATCCAAGGAAGTGATGCTCTGCATTTTCCTTAATTTAGGCCCACACTATGTCCATGGAGCTGGACAACTTCATGTTTGAGATCCACATACTCTATAGTTGTGCCTTTTCTATAATTGGTGTACTCATCATACCCCTGCCTTCATATTCTTTTTTTTGCTCTTTCTTTTTTGCTTTTTGTGCAGGGAAAAAGGCTTCAAGTTCCAGGGGCAAGCGGAAAGATGAGGATGGTGATGATGATGATGATGATGATGATGATGATGATGATGAGAATTTTGATGAGTTTCTCCAGGGAATGTTTCCATGATATGACCTCAAAAGAATCAGATGGTTAATATTGGCATGATGGAGCGTCTGATGGCATGGTTTAGCTGTATGCCCTTCGAAGGATCCTTTCCTTGAGCCGAAGAAGAAAAATGGTCACGTGATGAATGCACTGTTATAGCAACATAACGACAGACTGCACAAAACCATGAAAACTTAGATATGTGAAAGCATCATTGAAGTCTGGAAGTTTATTTACATTGCCATAGATCCCGTGATTTGCAATGAGCAGTGTGGTATTTACTCGCCCAGAAATCCGTTTCATTGTTTGATGTAGAGATGGCATTGGGTGAAATTTCTGGAGTAATTTCTCTACAAGTCTGCCCCAGGAGAACCTAACGCTGCTGAGATCAGTAGGGTGAAGCTTGTGACTGATGGTGGGCTTGGACTGAAGAGTTGGCTGAGGGGCCTATTAATCCAAATTGAGCTGAAGCCTGCAATGAAGGGAAACCCTACTGTGTGCGTGCCAGGGAAAAGAACAAAAGCACCTGTAATCTCCAGTCGGTAGTAACATGATTTTAATGGACCATAGTGCTCCAGCTGGTTCGCCTTCCTGGGCCCAAATCTTTTAGAAAAACCATATTTGAAGAATATAATAATCATTCAACGAAGGTCTGTTTTTGTTCCCGTTTTACAAAACACCAGACGACAGCCTGTCAGCCGGCATTGCCCATCCATCTGCTGAACGCCATGTGTCATCATCTGGGCACATTTGCCTTTGAATGAGTCATTCGTGAGCAAAAGAATTATGTTGGTTGTAGGAGACGGCGAACTTGCTGTCGTAAGCCCCAAGATTTATTTTCATTGTTTGTCGCGGTATTTGAGGGTCTTTGTTCATCTCCCGATCAGTCTGAAGGGAACACTTGACCTCCTATCCCACCCTGTACATTCCAAGCTTGAGGGAGCGTGTGAGAGGCCTGGATGCGTATTATTCTCAGCTTAGGTGGGTCCAATGGCAGAATGCTCCATCATTGCTCTTGCGAAGGATTGAGCGAATTGTGTCAATCCTTTTACTAATTTGACATACGAAAAGGGAAAGAGATGGGGGAAAGAGAAGCAGCAGCTCATGATTGGGTCGCTGACTAAAAGCAACGGAATACGCCAATGAGCGGCTTAATCCGGCTCGAGCAAGCAAAGGTTTATTCCGCTTCAAACACAATGATGAAAACGTGCAATGAAATTTGAGTTTTCTAGTGGGTGGTGGCCTTAAGGCACCCAAGAATCATCAAGGCCAAGCGTGGCGATTGGTGCGATGGATTTTGCAGCAACAGGGATTTTGACACCAAACCTCTTTCTCCCTTTCAAGATTGTTTCTTGATTTGGACATCGCTAAATGCTCGCTCCTTTTTTGGGACTGCTTCTCCTCCTTGTTCTTTAAGCAACGATCCTCTCAGCAAGTGAAAACTACAGAAAAAGGATGCAAATTTACTCCTTCGCCAGTACAATATGTGGATGGAAGATGAATTTTCTTTGGGCAAGAGAATTTACCTCTACCAAACACACCCAACAAGATATGGGAAAGCAAAACAAAACCGGAAGACATCGAGTCTAATAAGGTGAGGTGAGATGGAGGGGAAAGAGACCCCCTTTTCTCATAATTGTCGAAGTCAATGGGGGACAAGAAATGCAAATTTATCAACCGAGCGTGAGAAAGTTAATGGGAATTATCGATTTGCCCCGGTTTCTACGTTTCATTTATTTCGATTCCTCTCGTCCCGGACAACGACCAAAACCTTTGCGTCAACAACAAACAAGAACTTCAAGAAAAAGAAGCCAATTTCCCCCACACAAAAAAGAAAGAAAAAAAGAGAGTGAGAAAAGACAAGTAATTGAAGCGATCGTCATCTCTCAGTCATCGTGAACGACAACAAATAATTTCCGGGAAATATAAACAGGGAGGGGTTGGGAGGTCAAGGCCACTGTCTCCTCTGAGGATGCAGAGAGGAATGGATTCAATATCACCCACACCCCCACCCGTGGCCGTCGTCGTCTTCGTCTTCGCTCCTGTCCTTTCCTTCCTCCGGTCTAGGGTCTAGGGCTTCAATACTTCCCCTCTTCTTCCTCCTCCTCCTCCTGTCTTGGCGTTGCACGGCGAGTCCCTCTCTCCCCACCCCACCCCCCCCTCTCCGTTCGAATTTCTCCGAAGCGAGTCGTTTTAGTAGCTGGTGAGTTCAGTTAACACTTCTGTTGCCCATCTCTCTTTTGCTCGCGCTTTCCATTAGTTTCGACGCCACGCCCGCTTTCCCGGAGGAGCGTAATTCGCTGTATCTCGTAGATTTCGGCGATTTTTGAGGTGGGGACCTTCTGTAATCGTAGTGGGTCAACGACTTCCTCTTTGAGTTTTACTTGGGGGTCGGATCGCTGGATACCTTGAACTTCGACTGCTTCTCTTCTCGCCAGAAGCAGTTAAACCAAGTCTTGCTTCTGAAATGGAAGGATCCCGAAATTCGGATCTTTTCCCTTTTTCTTCTCTCTTTTTGGGACGGGGTTGGTCTGCATTTGACCATCATTCCAAGTCCAAGAGGTTCTAAAGCAGTTGTCTGCATCTATGACCCGAAAGGGGCGTTTTTCCAGTAATTATTAGCTTATTATTCTTCGCCCTTTCTTCTAAATTTTGTTAGTTTAATTACCTGATGTAGTCTTTGTGGACCTCGTCACGAGTATACTACAACCATGTTGATCCATGTCTTTCTAAGTTCATTAATTGGGTAGATACAGGATCTGACCATTTTGCTGCTGCAGTGATTGCCAAACCGGTTGCTTGACATCCTTTCATAAATGGTAGACTTTAGGGCTTTGCTATAGCAAAATATTTTATATTACAGTAATCGTTTATATGTGTCCAGACAAAACAACTTTTCAATAAAACTGCACAACTTTTCATTTAGAAAGTTGATAGGGAGATGGATGGTACTGCTCTTGATCCCTTGAACTGTGAGTAATTTGGTCCTACTTTTTCCCTTCGTTTGGCAGGATTGTGCATGGTTGATTTTTATCCTTATCTTTTATTTTAGTTTCTTCCATTTGGCTATTCACAATGCACATGAAAGGCCTATATAACCTTTCTTGCAGAGATGTTAGTGATGCCGGGGAGGGCCGAAAATATAGATCCTCAGTTAGAACAAGGAACTCAAAGCATTTTGCACTCTTCGCTGTATGCGCAACCTTGGTGGCATGGAGCTAGAAACAGTATTTCAGTTACAACTGAAGGTACTATAGACTGATTTAGAGCCTTGATACTGGTTATGCCAAAACTAACAAGAGATAACTGATTCAGAGTCTTGATCTGTAATCTTTGTGACTCATAAGTCATCACCACCTCCATACTCTGGTTGATTTAATTGCCAAGCAAATGGAGCTAAAGGGATAAAGATGCCCATGCACGAGCGAGTGGGTGGGGTGATCCAATTGATTTTTACTCATTAGTTGTAACCCCTTCTCTCTTTTTTTATCTGGGAGAAATTGTATTCTGTTAGATTCTTCCCTGGAATTCTGAAAAAAACTTGTTAATGGCAGATTACTTCAGGGTAAGGGTACTATATATAAAATTGTTCACAGTTAGTATGATTCGTGTTATACCTTGTACTTTCTTCTTATAGAACAGTGACTTTGATCTTCTTATACTTATACTTTTTTCTAATAGAGCAGTGACTTTGATCTTATTAGTTCAGTCGAATATTGTACTATCCTCTTTCTATAATTGGTTATAGGCAGTCAATGTTACAAGAAGAAATGTTTTCTTCAATTTTCGCAACTTTGGTAAAACACTGCATGACGTACTTCCAACATATGAGATCAATTGAAGTCAGTAATTGTCTTCTTTTGTGAAGTTGTATCTTTGATGGTACCATCCTTTTCGTATATGTGTGAATTGGCTGTGCTATTTCAAGACGTGATTAGTTTTCTTCAATATTTTGTGTGTGCTATTCTTTCTTTGCAATGAAATTTAGTCTTTGGCAGATGGGAGAAATGGGCAAGAGGAGAAACATGCTAAGAGTGCTGTATCCTCAATGACTCTTTCGACTGGTGAACACCTTGGAGTGAATTCCCCCATGGAACTTGTTGGTCACTCAATTGTAAGTCTCTCTCTCTCTCTCTCTCTCTCTCTCTCTCTCTCTCTCTCTCTCATCCATGTGCATGTGTATTTTCATTCATGGACTCTTAATCTTGGATAACAATGAATCCGTCTGGAAGAATTTACTTGCAAGGATATTTTGGGACATGAATGTTGTCCCCTTTTTTTCTGTTACTTAAATTTTCTTTAGTTGCAGGTTCTGACCTCATCTCTCTATTCAGATCCGCAATTTGGTGGTCCTCTGACTTCTTCATATGGACCTCAAAACATGGTATGCCCACCCTAATATGAAATTTTTCTCATTTATGAGGCTTGATTATAAATGTGAATTAATTACCTCCAGTTTTGGCAGGACACTTAATTACTTAATGGATCATGCCATTAAAACAACTGTAACATCTCAATGATATATAGTACCCCTTGAATTGTTTCTAGAAATGACTGTTGCCTCCCCAATCAAAAGGCTGTTGGTCTTGAAAGGGATTGAAACATGTCAATTTGCATTAATCAAGCCTTTTGAAGTGTAATCTCCAAAGACACTGTCGACCAATGGTGTGGTTCAATGTACTGGCACTTTGTAATAAATACTGAAGCTTGTGTGACTATCTGCTTATCCTATATGAACGGTCATTGATCCATTCAAATACGTATCAAAATAAATACCCAGAAACGAATTATGTCAGTAACCTAGTTCCATTAACATTATAAGTGCACTTTTTCATATTTTCATCATTTTGGGTCCAACAATTTTCTTAAGAAAAAATGTTAGGGCTGAATTTTTGTTAAGTATAAGAGGGATCAATGTCATCTTTCTAAATTCAGAATGGTTCAATTGCACTTTTCCAAAATTGATATGATGTCAGAGCAATTTACCCTCCATATTTTGTGGATTGTAAATCTTCTCCGAAATTTTGGTTTGACTGTAGATACCGCATCTTTATGCGATGCATGGTAGAATGCCTTTGCCCCTTGAAATGACGGAGGAGCCAGTTTATGTAAATGCTAAGCAATATCATGGTATTCTGAGACGGAGACGAATACGGGCAAAGGCCGAACTTGAAAGAAGAGCCATAAAGGCCAGAAAGGTAATGCTTACTTTTGGAATGTGCAGAATTTGCCAATTTTTTCAGATACATTCCCTTAAATAAGTTAAAAGGTACATTAGCTCAATAATGAAAGGTTCCATAATGTTAATTCTCTTTTTTATAGCCATATCTCCATGAGTCACGACACCAGCATGCAATGAGGAGACCAAGGGGTTCCGGAGGCCGCTTTCTTAACACGAAAAAGCTGGAGAGTGATGATTCCAGCCTTACAGCAGAAAAAGCTGTGAACCCCAGTGTTGATCTGCCAACACAGTTTGTCAAGACATCAACTACTCAAGGCTTCCAAACTAGGTCCATGAGAGCAGATTCAACAGGAGACATGCTAAGACTGTACACTTCCTCGAATGGGAGTGCTAGTGCCAATGGGCTCTCATACAAAGGTGTAAGCTGCCTTGGTGAGGAGAAGGAAACCTTGCAGCTATATGAGGGTCCTAATGGGGCCTACAAATAGCGAAACCTCTCTGCATGGGGGTCCCATGGAGCTCCACATTGGCTACTGTCTCTTATTTCTGTAAGAAATAGCAGATGTGTCCAAGGTGAAGATTGCAGATATAAAGCTTTCCCGAGTGGAGGACCCTCAGTTTGCTGTGCTCCGGCAATTCATTCTTGGCTGATACGTGCTCTTAAAGTTTCCGTGCCCTTAAGGAAGAGAGATCTCACTGGCTGGCTTATCAAGTTGCTAGCAGTTGTGACGGTGGATGTTTGAATAATCTCTCTTCCGTTCATGTTTCTGAGGATCTTGGGACAAGGTTATTTATGCTGTGTTTTGTCAAAACACTTGAAAGTTTCATGATTGATCAGTGTTGTGCATGCTCTGCCATGTTTTAGTGAGTGTATTTGAGATGATTGGATCCAGATTGTTTTCCAATTTCAAAGTAATTCATGCAGGAGAATACAGAATGCCACACGTCCGACTGACGAATCAAGCAGTCTGGACAAGTATATTAACTATTGAGACCGGTCAAAAGATCCAAGGAACGTAAAAAAGAATGATTAGCATGAATTAATGACTTTTCGCCGATGTCAGTTTTATCATATCGGTGTACCGTCAGGCTTGGCCAGAGTTAGTAACTTAGTCGAGAACTCAATCACTGTATGACAAAACTGATGATTCGCAAGATTTATCAACCTCGAACTCTTGAGGCTGCGTTTGGGGAACAGCCTTGCAAAGCCCTTTGGGCCTCTAAAAGGCCCTTGGCCAAATGCTAGTGTGTTGTTTGGCATTGATTATTGGAGCCCATTCCCAAGGCCTTTTAGCTCAAGGCTCCCTCCCCCTGCTTTGGCTGTCTAGCTCTCTCGACATGCAACAGACCTGAATTTAATGAATTCTTTGAATTTCCAATTTATTCTCACTCACTAATCATAATTCCACATTTACCCCTTTTTAAGATGAACACCCTTCTTCTCTCACCTCTCTTCACTTGTGCTCTCGCCTGTCGTCATTTGCCTCGCATCTTGTTGGGGACATCGCTCACCTGGTCGCCTCTGGTCACTTTGATCAATGGCTGTTGCCGATCGCTTGGTCGATGATTGTACTATCACTCCAGATCTATTGTCATAAGGCTTGCTGAGGTCGTGCAACCCCAGGCCACTGTGCCTTGCCGTGTTCCATTTAGCAATTTGATGTAAGAATCCTTGAAGGCTGTATTAGAATTTGGTAAGCGTGTTCTCTTTTTGGCACCATGGGACTTTTTTCTGGGATTTCACATTTGTTCTTCTAATGCTAAATTGATCTTTGAAATTGATGCTAACTTTCTTCCATTACATTCCTCGCCGATGCTGAATTCATGGGCACTTGTATTAATTTATTAACAGTCTTTTTTCATGTTGTGCATACCCTGTTTCAATATAGAACAATTCAAGAGGTGTAATACCTGCTGATGGTGGTTTTAATTACCTTTTGTTGGGACTTTTTTAAGATACTTAAAAAAGGTTTTGTTTTAGACAAATAAATTGATTATGGTGCCTCTGCATTTTGCCTAGTTCATCTCTATTACTATATGCAGTAAGAGTCCCTCTTACATAATTGGATGAAAATATATCATTTTGAATTTTCGTTTTCGTAGGCCATGCAGTATGTGCGGGATAACCACGACGAGGTTTGCCTAGCTGAATGAAAGCTTGCGGAGAAGTCCATGAAGCCAGCCCCCTAGCTCAGCAAGGAGTACTTTGCTGTCACATGGGAGCAGATCCCTGGTTTGCCTTGTTCGGAGATGTGCAAGTCTGTATCTTTGTTGTTTTGTTTTTTTGTTGCTTCTTTTTCGGTTGAAATGAGTTTGGAGCTGCATTTGTCGGGGAATGAATGCAATTGGACTAGACGATTTCCATCTCCTCGGTACTGTATAATTGATTAGAGTCAAATTCCTGATTCAGCTAAAAAACACAATGTTATTTGTTTGTGTGATCAATTGGTGTACCCATGGTCTTTGCTTTCGCCTAATATACCTCGAAATGGTTCTATTTGACATGATTGTCTTGTGCTAGAATATAACATCAATTAGCTCAAGGTTTGTCTCAAAATATGACTATAAGTGCCATGCGATCCTATAGGTATAAAGTTGAGTATATATAACCTATGGAAATCCTAGGAATTTAAATTACAAAATGTCAAAAAGACGATGGAGCAATTTCACTTACTAATTGACTTCGCAAATTCTCACAAACGTTTGAACAAGAATCATTCAATTCATGGGTTTCACTTGTTTCAATTCTCTATCAAAACTATCCTATTACTTAACCAAAAAAGAAATGTGATTTTTTTTTCATTTATAAGTTTATTAATATTTTACATTGCTTTCAACATTCAAACCGTACAAATTTCTATAATTATTTTTTTTTTCAATTTCAAACAAATCAAAAGTTAAAAAGCTCAAATTAATCACACCAAAAGACCTTTTGAACATGTTTCCACCAAACAACTTTTCTCTCAAAGTTACTTCCCAAGGTACCTTTCAATTTCAGTTTACTGAACAATACCCTTTAGCTAAAAGCCTATGCATTTTACCAAAGGTTTTCCCCTAAAGTCAAACCAAACGCATCCTAAAGTTGGTCACTTTTGAATCATCGAAACTCATTAAATTTGTATGTTAATTCTAATCCAATGGGTACATAGGTAAGCGAGTGAAAATAAAATTAAGTATTAAACTATACTCAAGCCTTCAAGAATAACGTTTGATTTATGGGTCATTATAAATGGTATTTGCATTTCTTTATTACTAATTCAAACTTTTAAATAAAGTGTTGGATCATCATAGTCATGTTCGAACGATATTAAGATAATCATAAGATGTTCACGATGTCCCAAAAAAGTTGAGAGAATAGTTAGTCAGGACTACATTTATAACTTAAATTCTACTCATGACGTGGTTGATGGTTGGAGCTTTTCCTTGACGCCAGGAATCATCTCAAGGTAAGTCTACCGTTTAGGTAAAATTTCAGACCTCCTCAAACTTCGTTGTTTACGATTTTCTCACCTTTCTGCATAAGGAGGGTGGATGACCTAGTAGAAGTACCTATGAAATCACGATTGCCTTTTTGCTAGGTAGATATAATTTGAAGAACTACATTGCAAATATCCGTATATGAGCTTAAAAGAGAGGCAAAGCTGATTGGATTTAATTTTTGCTTTTAGCAGGGTCATGCTAATTTAGACATTTCATGTATCTTATTCTCAGTTCTTTGAATGGGAATCATATGATTGACAGCCAAGTCCACTAAAGAGTCTTCTAATCACATGCGTCTACCTTATGGCTTTTCCCTTCCTTCTCCTTCCACATCTCCTCCAACAAAGCTTTACTCGTGTCTATGCCTGTTTCATTATCAGAGATAACGCGTCACAAGCCACGTCTTAATTGTCTTTGTCAAGATATTCACTCAATTCCAGGAGGAAATTCATATACTACCTGCAAGGTATCCGCCATGTACATAACCGCTGAATCTTTCACTTGTGTGTTCGCCAGTGAAAAATATGCATCCTACCGGAGCCTGAGAACACACAAAAAGCATACTTCAGTGACAGGTACAGCTATAAGCTAATTTAGGAAGAAGGGCTAATGCCATCGAATTTCTAGTTGCCCTGGAACAACAAAAGGGAAAAAAAAGAAGACTATTCTAGTTGCTTCTCTTAAAACATGGTAAATGTAAAAGAATCTGATGCTGCTAGAGACTACACATGGAAATGAACCCCTAAATGGATTGATTCGGAAAGGCCTACATCTTTTGTCAAGCCATAAATAACTCGTCTAAGCTTGGATATCCAGAGTTGAGAGTTATACTAATGAACATATAACAAGAAAACAGGAGCATCTGGGATTCGTCATACTTGAAAGTAGGATAAGCACCTACCTTAATGTTTTGAACGACTTGAGGATTAGATGTGATGGGGTACTTGCTGTAGCTGCAACGCTGGAACCTGTCATTCAACCAGCGGGGCACGAGTATATCAGTGGCATTAGGTATATTGGGCCCAAACATGTCCCTAAGCACCTCCATAGCCTCTTTCAGTGTTTCTTCGTCGGATTGATTCTCCACGCGCTTTGATTCTCCATTTGTCAATGTCACAACAAGAATATTGGAACCAGGGTATGCATTCTCCATTTGCTGATGACATGCCAAGAGATGAACAAAACAATCATCTTTATCAGATGAGTTTCCCTCGACGCAACACACAGTTGATTAGAGTACTGCTCGAGATTCCACATCAAAGTAAATTTAAAAATCGAAATGTAGAAACGGCGGTGAGATACCAAATCTTCCATTGAAGGCCACGTGTGGCAGATACATTTAAAAGCGTTTTCCCAATTAAAGTAATGGAGATATTACAATTTTATGGGTTTAAAAAACTGATTGCTGTACTTAGTATCAATACCTCATAATCAAATAAATTGGCTGAAATTGTAACTTAATCCCAGAATGCAGCTAATACTGCCAGCTTTTAGAAAGGGACAGAAACATCATGCACATCCCCCCTCTCCAGCCAACGGGGAGAATTGCCAAAAAAGTCCTAAACCTATTGCAGTTGTGCCAATTCAGTCCTAAACCTTTTTTTTTTGACCGATTCAGTCCTAAACCTTTTGCGGTGTGCCGTTGAGTTCATCCGGCCAAATTTGGCCGGCCGGAGCTGACGTGGACGCCGGCCGGCGCCGGCGACGATATTTTAATAATTTTTTATTATTTTTCGAATTTTTTTATTGTTTTTTTAATTTTTCTGTTTTTTTTTAATTTTCTTTTTTTTCCCCTCCCCTCTCCCCCCTCCCCCACCGGCGGCAGTGGCCGGCCAGCGCCGACGAGGCTGCCGGCCACCGCACGAGGGCCGCGGCCCTCGCCGGCGACCTCGCCTGCACTGGGGCCGCCGGCGAGGGTCGCGGCCGGCCGCCCGCATCCGGGCGAGGCCGGCCGCGGCGAGGCGGCTTCGCCTCGATCCGGGCGAAGCCGGCCGCGGCGAGGCGCCTTCGCCCTATCCGGGCGCCGGCCGCGGCGCCGCCCGGATCCGGGCGAGGCCGCCGCCCGCGGCCGGAGCCATGGCGAGGCCGGCCTCGCCCGATCCGGGCGAAGCCGACCGCGGCGAGGCGGCTCCGCCCGGATCCGGGCGAGGTCGGCCGCGGCGAGGCGGCGCCGCCCGATCCGGCGCCGCCGCGGCTTCGCCCGGGCATTTGGGCAACGTCGGGGCCGCGACCCTCGCCGGCGGCCCCTGTGTCCGGGCGAGGTCGCCGGCGAGGGCTTCGCGGCCCTCGCGCGAGCCGCCGGCAGCCTCGTCGGCGTTGGCCGCCACTGCCGCCGGCGGGGGGGGGGGGTGGGGAAAAAAAAAAAAGAAAAAAACATAAAAATTAAAAAACAATAAAAAAATTCGAAAAATAATAAAAAAGTAAAAAAATAATAAAAAATTATTAAAATATCGTCGCCGGCGCCGGCCGGCATCCACGTCAGCTCCGGCCGGCCAAATTTGACCGGATGGACTAAATTGGCACAATCGCAAAAGGTTTAGGACTGAATCGGTAAAAAAAAAAGGTTTAGGACTAAATTGGCACAACTGCAATAGGTTTAGGACTTTTTTGGCAATTCTCCCCCAGCCAACGACTATGCACAACTCATAGTGTAACAGGCTCTTGACTATTTAATGATTGTAAATGGCTGCTATATTATATATAAGAGGAATCAGCAACAACGTAAGGTGTAATGATGAATAGATATAGGAATCCACTGCACCCTTGAAGAGAAATAAAATGGTTTCGAACATATAGACCACTTTCTAATATTTGTAAACAAAAAGGACGACATCAATAAGCACTCAATTCCCCATGAGAGAGAACTTTTAGGGACCAAGCAAATTGGAAGAAGAAGAAGAAGAAGAAGAAGAAAGAAAAACTATTAGCTGGCTACAAAAGTGTTGTTGACAAACCTGCCAAAATGTGTAATAACCTCTCCGTTCGTGTGCATATATGAAGAACTCTTTCTCGGGTCCGCAAGGCCAGAACTTATACGGAAACTTCAGGTAGATTTTCGTGTACACCGTCACGTCAAGCTTCTCAATTGCCTCCATCTTCCATCTCTGTCGGGAATTATTTTACAAATGAGTGCAATTACTTCAAGGAACCAAGTACAATGGACAATAGATTAAACATCACAAGGCTTCTTTAGGGGACGACCAATGAAGAGAACCCGTAATCATAATTGTTGCTTAATCTTCTAGACATCATTAAAGAAAGTAAATTTTCAAATGGACACGCGTAGTTGTAACTTTTTTGTTTTATCATAAAGAACAACAAGTGTTTTGGCCCGGTCTAACATCCAAGAATTCGTAGGTCCTGAATTCTTCCACGAGGAAACGGTTCTACTGGGAGTCGGTAACAATTTTGCATAATGTCAATTTTGAGTTCTAATTGATATTGTTAGTCTTGTATGAATCATTAACTACTTTAGTAGAGCAATTGGATAAATGAAGTGGTTGAGATATTCTGGCGAATGCAAGGAAAACAAGGACCACTGTATTAACCGAGAGATATTTTTTAGTGTGTTTACAGATTCATTCAATTAATTTAAGGCAGAAATTTTGCGCAGAAGTTTTTCACAATAGTTATTAGGATCTTGTTCGGAACTTTCACAAATTAATTGTAAAGCGCGATAATTCCGATTGCACTAGCTTTTTCATGTTATTCATGTGATTTCAGTGCCCTCTATGACTTCTCAATTAGGGAAACAGAGAAGGGAGATAGTCAGAGAAATAAGAATGAAGGAAAATGTGTACTGGCATGGATGGCTGGAACGAGATGAGGTCACTCTGGAGAACCCCAATGCTAACAGACAAAATTGCGTAACTGGCATCATAGATGCAACCATCCTCCGTAGTAATAGTAATTCCGCTTCTCGAGTGTCGTATTTCCCGGACAACCTGCCCCAAATCCATGCGTAGATAACAGGCAAAAGTTAAAATTCAAATCGAAGGCCCAAGAATCAAATGCAATGGCATTGGCATCTAATAAAGATGGAAGAAGTTTATCGACATATCTTAATGAGAATTATGCGATGATAAGACGGAAAAAACTCAATATACTAGCACGGTTCGTTCATTCATAATCTAACATTATAGAGATATTTAAATTGTCTGTCCTAATTTCTGCTCTACAGGGCACTGATCATCTATTTTCTTCGTTCTCATTGCATATGAATTTGAAAAGGCGAGGAAGCACCACATCAAATGGAGAACACGACAACACTTCATGGGCTCATGTTCTTCTATTTGAGAAGATTTGACCTCTCCACCTATTCATTTCTACATGAGGTCATCACGTTCACTGTATACGGTAATGGACGGGCCAATTGACACATACTGTTGCTTAATGAGTGGTATATACAGTCTTCTTTTTCAAAATGAAAAATGTTGATAACATGGCATAGATGTGAACAGGTTACATAGCTTCTCAGATAAGAATCACTTGGACGGAATAGCAATGAGAATATTATTATATGCACTCGATACACAAAGGACCAATGCGTAGGTCCCATACAAGATCCATGTACATTACCTGTCGCTTCGGGTGCAAGCGATAATGTCGCATCATAGTAAGTATATATGTTAAAAGAGTCTGGATAAGGAAAAAAAAATGTCCCACCCCTATCCAAAAAATATATATATATATAATATGGCAACAATAAAACGTGGGGTTGGGCCAATTAAATCTCTCAACAGCCAACGATAAAGCAGCGCATCCATACAAAACAACAATTGGGATGTTAAAGCATACTTTGCGCTCCTTTTTATCAGGTGAAAAAAAGTAAAAAAAAATCTTGAATTATGTATAGTGTGGCACATTTATCACAAATTCTTTTTTATGATATAAAAACTCAAATTATATCCATCGTCACATATACATATTCACCCTAAACATTTTTTTCTTGTGAGATTAAAAATCTCAAACTTATACCTGTATAACACATTCAGTCTCAGTAAATCAAAAACACGTGGGCCACATGTTAGTACCGTTTGCTTTCAATCGTCCATGTACATAGATTTTTAACGGTGTTCATTGACGGAATTGTGTACGCGGGTACAAATTTGAAAGTTAAACATATAATTTGGAATAAATATTTCAAGATAGTATAATTTTGAGGTTTTTGATGGTTTTTTCTCTTTATATTAATATCATAAAATATTATCCGTCATTTGGTTCTCGTCTCCGATATGGATGATGAGAAAAAGGAAAAAGAGAAAGTAGGCACCGTCTCATAAGTAAACAACAAAGAAAAAAAATAAAGGATAAAAGAGACCGGGTTCACCTTATTGAATTGTAGACGATTGTCCAAAATCTTGCCTACCGACGTAAATGAAAGAAAATCTTGCGCCATTTGGTGTACCAAATCCTCATATCCCTTCTCGTCCGCCACTAAATATTCTTGCTCCCCATAATCAAGGTAAGTCGATATAGGCTGGGCCTCTTGCCGAAATTATTTATACAAAAAAAAAAGAGAAGCGAAATAGAAAAGCACTCATCATCAGCATAGATAAATCCCGCTGGTTAAAAAAAAAAGAAGGGAATAATGACATAAAAAGTCCCTGCTCAACGTGCATTTTGATTCTTAAATTTTTAATTTATTTAATATAATCTTTGAACTTTTAATACATATTCAATATAATCCATAAACCGTATAAAAATACTCAATAGAGTCATTTCAACAATTCAAGATTATGAGTTACAATAAATATCTTCACATAATTCAGGAATTATATTGAACGAATTAAAAATTTGAAGATCAAATTACACGATTGCCCACAAAATGAATTTAATTTGATGACAAGCGTAAAAAGGCAAATAAATCAACTGAAGAATTGAATTGCTGGGTGTCAGAAGAAAGCAGGCGAGACTCACCGGGCATCTCGTAGTCGTGAAGCACGAAGTCGATGGCGAGTTCTAACGGCGTCTTCGGCGAACTAAACAAACATGGGCGCAAGAAAAAGAATCCGAGTCACGCACAGTGAAAAAACGATAATCTCGAGGCATTGAAAATTTACAGAGGAGAGGGGGAATTACGAAGGAGGTTCTGCTGCTCTGGAGAAGTTTCCGCCACCACCGCCGCCACCGCCGCCGCTGCCATCCGTTCCCTCCCGGTTCCTCAACTTCTCGATAGCCGATTCCACTGCCTTTCTGTACGAGTCGGCGGCGAGTTCACCCGAGAATATCCTCCCGCTGAAAGCAAACAAACTCCGTCGGCATCAAAACCGAAACTCTACTACTTCCCGGACGGTGAATAAGAGAATTGCACAACTAATCATCCATCATGTCTCGTTAGTCGTTACTACTTCGCTCTTGCTAGATTCACGCTCAAAATGAATCAGACCTGCGATCGTAGATGTTATAGCGAGCGTTACTGAAGTCGGAGGGGCACGTCCGAAGCGAAGATTTGGCAGCAAGCTCCCAAATAGGATTCGGCACCTTGCCTCCGACGCCCACGATCCAGCCGGCGCCGAGCTCCACCGTCACGCCTCCGAAGGCCTCCTTGTGCATCCTGCCTCCGATTCGGTCCGTCGCCTCCAGTATGACGATGTCCTCCACTCCGTTCTCCGCCAGAATCTTGGCCGCAGCAATACCTGAAGAGACGTCGTCTCGCGACGCACATATACGAAACATCATCAGAACGAGTGGCGACACGTGTAAAAAAAAAAAAAAAGCCAAGGTGCAGGCACGCCGCGGTCGTGGCGGGGCTAGTGTTTCCGTACGCACCGGAGACACCAGCGCCGACGATGATCACGGAGGAGCGAGACGGAGTTTCCATGAGCGAGACACGCGTTTCGTATTTCGGTTCCACGGGGATTGAAACAGGCGGGGACTTTTCAATGACGGTGGAGGACAGTTCGGTCATTTCAATGGGGAGGGGGGTGGATTTGGAAATTTCTAAGGAAGTTTCATGGGACCTGTCGTTGTTGGGGCATTATCTTTTGCCCCTGGGAAATCAAGGGTCAACTGCAAACGAGATCAGTGCCCTCATAAATGCCTGGGTCTGTCTGAGATAAAATCATCAAGATAATCCACCTTTTTCAGGGAGATTTAACAATCCATTTAGAGTCATCTCAATTTGGAAGTATGTTTCTTTTTTCTTTTTGTTATAGTAATCAATCGATGCATTGATATACCTAATATTGCAGATTCGTTCTTCTTTATGTGCCTGCAAATTTCAAATACATAAGGAACGATGAACCTGCAACATTAATTAATAATAAGATACCTAATGTGCATTTTCGATTTCAAACACATTGGTTACCTTTAATCGTCTAAATTTTTAGCTAAGATAGGAATTAATAGAATGATATATGAAATATATGGATCTTACTATATCCTATTTACAATATATCCACTGTTAAGTGAATCATAAAAATAAATCGAATATTTTTACATTATATCATATCCACCATTTGGTCTAAATGGTATATGAGTATATATGAACATAAAAATTGTATAAATGGATATGGTAAGAATCTCTCACAACACTCTTACCTATTGAAACTTTTATTTGTTTATTTGTTTATTATTTTTCCTATGTCTTTAATTCTTTTCTTCTTTATTTTTTTTTTATTTCTTCTTTCCCCTTCCATCATTCTCTAATAACAATTTTATTAAATAGTAAACTATACTAATATACCTAAACTACTAGAATATGTAATAAATATGAATACTATTTATATATATATATTGAATTTATATGGTAAAATAGAAAGAAATTCGAATATATAAATACAAATAAATAATAAATAAAATGAAATTTATGTTATTTTTTTCTCTATTATAAATATTTTTATATTAGAATTTAAATATTATTTATATTCAAATGTTATTTTAATTTTATTAATTTAAAAAGCTTGTTATTAGAGAAAATTTGTTTTTCTATCATTGATATTAGAAATTCTATTTTGAGATAATTTTATTCTAGTTATATCCTTTTTATATCCGATTTTATTTCGTTTTAATAGACACCAAATACCATACAGGAAAATTTTATAGTGTCTTGAATTTTATCTTGATTACCAAACGTAATTATGAGCAACAATGAATTTGCAACATTAAATATGTATCTAATGCGTGCATTGATTACATAAACTTTGAACACATAAAGAATGATGAATGCGCAACATTAACTATATATCCAATGAGTATTTTCATTTTCAAATACACAAGGAACAATGAGTCTGCAACATTGACTAGATATCCGACAAGTGGAACTCTACTTCAACTTTCAATCCAGATAACTCTCAATGGATTACTAATCGACGTATCCATAAAAAAGGTTAAATTATTGTCCGTAAAAAAATGTTAATTCCAATTCTTTTGGAAAGGATAATTAAAGCAGATATATCTGTAATTTTTTTTCTTTTGATTTTTTTTCCATTTTATCGTTCTCTCCAGAATCTATAAAAAGAGAAAAGGAAAACCAAGTGAATCTATATATATTGTTGTATGAATGACCAGTAGAGATAGAGAATAATTCTGAACAACGCTAACGCGCTTCCGTATACACGTCACTATTACATAAGGGAAAAGGTGATTTATGACTATTTAGAACCATAAGCCATTTTGGCTCCGTTCATTTCACGAAAAATGTGACATTTTCATAAAATATTTTCCATGAAACCATTTTTCAAGAAAATGTAATTATTTTCCAACGTTCGAGTGAAACCTGAAAATGAAATGGAAAATATTTTCCGCTATTTAGTAGAGAAAATATTTTCCTCTATAAACTCCTTTTCAATAATTTTATTTTTATTTTATTTTTCAAAATTGATTATTAATTAATTATTATTTTAAAATTTTGATTATTATTATTCTTATTCTTATTTTTTAAAATTGATTATTAAATTATTTTTTCCTTTTTCTTTATTTTTGTTTCCTCTTCTCCCTTTTTTTTTTTGGTCTTCTCCGGTTGTTGGCCAAGCGACGGCTGGTGAGGCAAGCATTAGGCTCGTCGCTTGGCAAGCTTGAGCGTGTGAGCTCACTGATTTGGCAAGCCTCAAGCTCACAGGCCTCCGACCTTGCCACATCGGCGAGCCGGAGGCCCGAGCTCGTTGATTGGGCAAGCTAATTGGCCTCGAGCTCAAGGCTTGCACTTGCTGATCTGGCAAGCAACAAGTCTGAGCTCGGCTCACTTGTGACCAACGACTAGCCAAGGAAGGAGAGGAAACAAAGGAAAGGGAAAAAAAAAAAAAAAAAAAGAAAAAGAAAAAAAGTAGTAATAATTCAAATTTTTAGAAAATAAAAAAAATAAAAAAATGAAAGAAGTGAGGATTAATAGGGATATGAGATAAGATAGAATGAATGTGGAAAATATTTTTTCCAACTTAAAAAGTAGAAAACATTTTCCCCTATCCTAGAAGACTTATTTCCCTTCATGGAAAATGTTTTCTCTAATGAATTCATTTTTTGTAAAACGAACGCCGGAATATATTTTCCGTGAAATAAATGGAGCCTTTGTCTTTCCTTTCCTTTTCATGCCTAGCTATTTTATTCTGTAATAAATGTTATCGTGTACAGGAAACAATGTTCATAATTGAGGAAAAAACTTAAATACATGATGAATTTTAGTAAAGGGTGTCCCCCTTTGGTTCTCTTCCATATTATATTGACAAGGAAATCCGTTCAACCCTACATGTAAAAATGAAAATGGAGATTGAAAAGCAAACTTTAGGGACAGTGCACACAAGGCCAATATGGATCAAAGGGTATGGGATTAACCATCGGTCTTAACCAATAGACATGTCAAATGGGTGGGTTGAGTCATAAATGGTCAAACCCAAATTAATTCATTTATAACCTATTTATCGTAATACAAATTTTTCGACCCATACCCAACTTGCTTCATTTGACCAAATTTAGGAAAACTTATTTTATCATTTTCTTTAAATGGTATCACTAAATCACTTTCATGCAATACAAATTAGTGAATAATTATTAATTTTTTAAAATTGAGGCTTAATTATTTTTTTTGAAATACTTTTCAGGAACTCAAATTTATTGGTGGTTACGACACTTGTCAATCAACAAAATAAATATGTGAGCTCGGCACGACACTTGTCAATCAACAAAATAAAAGTACTGAATTTTTCAATGCACTTAGCTTTCATAATACGAGTATTGTTTATACTTGGGAAAACAAGCGATTATTTACGAATCAGTATACTTAACAGTGCTTAGAGGTGGACTTAATAACATAACTACATATAATGGACTCTCACGTGTAAGTAAGTAACTATTTGCACAAATATTTTACTCAGCAATCACATGATTAACATGATATGACAGATCTATCGTCTTACTTGCATACCTTGTATCTCAATGTACAAGTCACTCAATTTGGGAATCACTTGCTTTTTAATTGACCCATTATGGCAATGACAAATTATTTAAAAAGTTGCATGAAATACTCCACCATAACAGAGCTGGACGATGTTATTATTGTACAAGATGCAAGGGTATAGGATCATCAAAATTGAACTTGAGAAGGCATATGATCAACTTAAGCGGTCTTTCATCGAGGAGACTTTTCCTATTTCAGGTATTCTGGGATATATGGTTCATCCGGTTATGAATTGCAACTTAACTATGAATAAAAGCGTTAGATATCCATAGAAAAGCTGTAATAGGATCTTGACACAAATATCTTGAACCGAGAATGACTTCCCTAGGACTAAAATACGAAATAGTTTCGGACAAGGAGACGTAACTTTGAATATGGATATCCATATTTCATTACTTCTTAGGAAACGGCGCACAATGGATAACTAGCATATCTGTTGCTTTTAGACAAATATATCTAGCATATTTCTTCAATACTTCCCTTGCTTGTAAGCTAGATGACCTTATTGGTGAGATGTATATAATCAAAACCAAAATGACAAGATAACTGGAAACTAAAAGAATATTAGGAAAACTGGCATGGTGTCTACAAGAGGTCCTATGATTCAAACCCTTGATGACTACATTGATACCATGTTATTTAACCATATAGAAACACACTCAGAATGTCCTGTAGAAACATGAATGACACAATAATTGCATAGTTTCCATCAGACTTGTCTTTAGCAAATCAATAATGAGAAGATTAGCTTTAAAAAGGAATCAATCAAGTATGTGAAGTCTAATGTTGAAGGACATGGAGGAAACTACAACAAGATATCCACCATCAATAGAGAGAATGAAAAGACCCACGGTCCCCAGCTAGTGAATCTGCCCACATTGAAGTACAGTTGCAACAGGTTGGTATGTTTTGACCACCTTCGCAATGATCTAAGAAACATTTACAAAGAAACAAAGAAAACAAGCTGTTAGCAAACAAAAAGGACATGAAGTGAAAATTTACAAGGTCATAAGCAAAACTTACAGCCTTAAAAAGTCGAGTGAAGCTAGTATCGTCTATTCCATCCTTGATTGGGACATTAATAGCATAAAACTTTGCCTTATTTTCCTCCTATCACCTTTGAAATGATCTCAATGAATAAACTTGACTTTAGCCTCAAACCGAACGAATACGATGGTGAAAGGAAGAGTTCAACAATCATGAGGAAAAGCTTTAATTTAGTCGTTGCATATGAAATTACTTGTAAGTACATCAAAAAGACATATTCACCAGTCAACACTAAAAGTTTGCATTCTACACAAACCATAGACTGAATCAGCCAGAGGACTCGGCAAATTATTAAATCAAAAAGAGTGAAGTAAATAACACAAGGTTCCAAGAGGGTATATTCCATTGTAAAAGACTGAAGCAGAATCTGGACATAAAAATGCGACTTTAACATGACTAGTTCCTGGAAAAAAACAAATCCCCAAATTTGTGTAAGATACCGGTCATTACCCTGCCTTGATAACATTGCCATTCTAATTAGAGTTCGAAAGGGCAATGAATAGTTCAAGGAAACCAACTGCAATTGGTTATTCCAAACTACGAGTTTCCAGATTAGTAGTTCCTCAGTTATAATTAATTTAGATTACGGCAATAAATAAATAAATGAAGATCCTAGATCTTCTAATTCTGAGCCTCTGGTTCATCTATAATCAGCCATTTACAAGTTCCTAGGGAATGGTATCAAAGGTTGGGATGATAGCTAATATTGCAAAACAAAAACAAAAATTTCCCCTTTCATTTTCCTATTAAATTGCAAGACCTCTACAAAGCATAAGGTTGTAGCTCTTGGTTGTGGCAATAATAAAGAAGATACATGTTGGTAAAAAGAGGAGAAGAGTTGAAGGAGGGTATGCATGCAGTGAATTTAATTGCACCTCATGTTTCCCTCTTTAGTATAATACATTTATGAGTTAATATATTGAAAAATCCTAAACTGATACATCTATGAGAAATTTACCTCAAACTGATACACAAGTGACAAATTTACCCCAAATAACCACAAAAACCTCAAACTTGTACACTTATGATAGATTTACCCTGAACTAATTTTTTTTTGACTGCCAAATACTCCAAACTAGTATATTTGTGACAAATATATCCTTGGTTAAATTGGATTAATACCGTAAAAAAATCACAAAACTGGTACAATTATGACAAATTGAAAGTAAAATATCAAATTGTGACACTAGTCAATTGTCACGTGTCATCTAACTTAGTAATTTGACAATAAAATTTAATGAAAACTAAAAAAGATAAATTTGTCACAAATATACCAGTTTTGGATAAATTTGTCAAAGGTATACCAGTTTGAGATTTTTTATGGTCAAAAAATTAATTTGGGGTAAATTGGTCATAAGTGTACTAGTTTTGGATTTTTCAGGTTGTTAACCCTATATTTATTTGGGTGCAGTTTCCCCAGGAAGTGAATTAAAAGACAAAGACAATGGACGAAAGCATTACCTAGCAACATATCAAAGAGGTTTTAGGGCTTTCTGCTCATTTATGCAAAATACAATTACCCGTCAGTGAAGTAAAAGGCTTCTTCTAGGCCATCACTATGATGCACATCTATGTCAATATATAAGATACGTGCATGATATTTCAGCAGCTCCAATATTCCCAAAACTAGGTCATTTAAACAGCAGAATCCAGATGCTTCACACTTCTTGGCATGAAGTAATCCTCCAGCCCAGTTAATAGCTATATCTCAGAGTTGATTGTTTAATCTTCTTGCATCATCTGCAAGCAACACCCCAAATTAGATTAAACAAAAATAGACTACCCCAAAGTTGGTAACACTTCGACCAAAAAAAAAAAGGTTGGTAACACCAGCATAATTCTAACAAAACTCGAACGACTTTTCAAACACAGGACAATCTTCTCCAAGATTATCTGATGAGAAAGAAGGAAAACTTCAGCATCAAGTCAGTATATAATAGCTAGACTCACTGAAACATAAGTATTAGCAAGGGCAGCACCATATACATTTATACATGACGATTCTGTCTAAAGACTTGTAAAAACTATCAATGAAATGAAGAAAGGATAGGAAGAAGAAATGAACAAACAAGTTCTCATCCGGTACCTGTTGCCAGGCGAGAGAATAATTCGACACACAAAAGGAGGCAGAAAGCTAACAATGCCACTCAACTACTAGGAAATTAGACCTGAGAAAATTTGTGAAATCAGTCAAAGAGAGTGATACGTCATGTTTACCGCTTGAACTCCATGTCCTAGACACTGCCAAGATCATGTTACCAGTGACCGTAGATAGTCACCCAATTCAACAAAAATAAGCTCCTCAGATCCCCTATCTCATGACAAGATTGAGCTCTGCAAATCATGAAATTCGTGAACTTCTCAGAATTCCCCACCCCTGATGCCCAAGCTCAGACATTCGCACACGAGCAGAGACCCAATAAACGGAAAGCCAGCGTTTCAGATCCCCCTAAACCAGCACCGCCAAGCGCTCCACCAATGGAGGGAGGAGAAGAACACAGAAATGTCGATTCTTCACAGGAATACTTGATCCGGTCGCCACTGGGAAGACTTGATCTGGTACGTCAGAACCCAACAAATGCCAATTCCTCATGGGGAAGTTGAGCGGCTACACTGAGGCGAACGAAATGCTGCAGGAGCGTTGATCTGTTCCGGCTACACTGCATCGGAATGCTGCTGTAATGTCGCCAGAATTTCTGGACTCCCTGGCGGTCATTGGGAGATGCTGATTGTCGAACATGATGGCTGAGGCTGGTGGTCGTTGGTCTGAAATGCGGCAAATTGGTGCAACCGAGATGAAGGGTGATGGCATAGCAGAGAGGCGACACGGCTAGAAGAAGGCAGAACTTTACTCTTTCATATATGCTTTTGCCTTCTGTCCATCGTTTGCATAAATCACCCTATAAACCTTGTAGTTTCTAGTGTATTGACGCTTGAAGAAGACCATCTCGGATTTGACTGTTAACTTCGTGGGTTGCACCAGGACCATGTGAAATGAACTTTGATACTGGACCGATTTTCTTTCATGGTATCAAGGTATCGAGTCACGAGGCATGAGATCCTTTGCAGTTGTTCTTGGGACGTTCTGTGACAACCCAAGCACACTATTTTTCAAACCATCCACGATGGCCTGAGGCTGGTGAGCGTAACCCAGCCAGCTGGCAAAGGATGTCATGAACATGGTTCTCATGACTCCCTCGACGGCCGCCTACCACCATTGCCCCCTCCCCCATCGCCGCCAATCACCAACCACCTGCCACTGCCCCCTCCCCCAATTGACCGCCCACCACCGCCACAACCCCCTCCCTCATCACCACCAATTGCCAACCGCCCATTGCTACCCCTCCTCCCGCCGCCACCGTTTGAGAGGGAGATATTTTGTGTCATTATCAAATGAATTTCTATTCTGGGAATAGAAATTTTATGATGCTATCAAATGTGTTTTTTCCTCAAAAACTCATCCAAAAATAGAAATAAAAAAATCTATTTCTATTTTAAAAATCAATTTTTAGTCAGAAATTTTATCATTCGCACCCTAGCAATCCCAGAATAATGTTATCGTGAACAGCTCTAAGAAAATTTCGATGAGAGGGGGGAATATCGGCGCTTTGGGGAAACCAGACTTGTCGTATCACTGTATACAAAATGGTTAAAAAAAATCATTATGCAGTTTCCACACCAGGATGGTCAACAAGGAGGTAACGGCAATTCCCGTCCTCGACCAACCCAGAAGAAGGTTTAAACTCGATATGAGCTGTTTCAAGTACTTCCGGAGGATACTTCAGGAGTAATACTAGCGTGCATCTCACGTGCATAGGGCAATACTGAATAAAACAATGACTGCAAGAACAAGCGATTATAAGTTTCAAATTTCCATCAACAATTATATCCATAGCAAAGCTGTAATAGGATCTAGACACAAATATCTTGAACCAATAATGACTTCCCTAGGACTGAAACACGAATTAGTTTTAGACAAGAAGACTAACTTCGAATAAAAGTGTTAGATATCCATATTTCCTTACAACTTGTTAGGAAACAATGCACAATGTATATCTAGCGTATCTGTTGCCTTTAGATCCCTTGCTAGTAAGCTAGATGACCTTATTAGTGAGATATGTATACTCAAAACCAAAATGACGAGATAACTGGAAACTAAAACAATATTAGGAAAACTGACATGATGTCCGTAAGAAGTCCTCTGATTCAAACTCTTGATGACTATACCACGCAATATAACCATTTTCACCAAAAAACTTGAGCTTTTAGGAAACAGATTCAAAATATTAGTCCAGCCCATTTCTTAACGAAGATAAATGAGGCGTCCCCAAGAAATTTCTCTGCTCTAACTGAAAATTCACTATAATGAAAATTCCTACCTCGATTCCATCTGCATTACAAAAGAATGGAGCAGAACGTGCTCCGGCATGATTTTTAACAATGAAACTTCTTATCAACTACAACGCCGAGGCAGAAGATTCTTCATGACTGAAACCCCAATACTTAAACACTAAAATGCAATCTAAAGATAATTCACATCAGTGAAGGGAGTATATCAAATCAATAATCCCGAAGACAAATGCTAAAAAAGTTCAGGTAGGGCATTTACGTGCACAGGTGCTGCCCAAATTACACCTATTTACCCCATAAGATTGCTTCTGCCAAAAGCAAATGGTCCTGCGATTGCATCAAACCGTAGTATCGTTCAATTATCCTTTCTGTTCTACTATTTGCCCACCCCATGTCGACACCAAAATGCTATGACTGATGTGTTTTTTTCCCCTCGAAAAACTACCCCGTAAAGAGTATGGGTGTGCAAGACGAACCGCCCGGACCGGACCGGATCAACTTGTTTGGTCCGGTTCTTGAGAGTGTCAGTCTAGTTCCCATTTCCTAAAAGTGAAACCGGTATCCAAGCGGTCTGGTTCCTAATTCTAAGAGGGAACCAGACCAACTAATTATACTTTTGTTTTTATTATTTTTTTAAAAATTAGTAAAATATGAACTAAATCTCTTCACTCATAGTCATTTTTGTCAATATATTAAGATTTATTACTTTCTCGTTATGCACAGTCACTCTTTAGTGGGGAAAAAAATGGCAAATTCCATTGGAACTGACAATCTGGTCTAGTCTCTAGTTCCCAAAATTGGGAACCAGTCTAGTTTCCAGTTCCACCTTGGAACCGGTCCTCCCGGTTCGATTTCAAGTTCCACCTTGGAATTAGACTAGATTAGGAAGTGGTTACCCCTAGTAAAGAGAGTCCTTTTTGCAGGATGAACAGTTCAAAAGCTGAACTACCATGAGCATGAAGTGATACACAACATGATCGAGAACAATATTGTAACAACTTGAAGGGAACATGCCTGAATCTCAAGAGGATGGCCATGAATTCCCATGCGACGATCAATCATGCAAGAATCATCAATGACCAGCAATGTCGGGAACATATCAAAACCATCAGCCAGACATAACTTCAAGATCATTTTGATCCCAGTTTGGACATCGACTCTCTCTTGAACTGAAAGATTTTTAAAGCACTTTTGATATGCCCGTAACAATATGATCCACCAGAGCCCTGAATCAACTGGTGCCACGCGGCCAATTGCTGCTTCACCTAAGTCTGGATCTAATTTCTCTTCAGTTGCCGAATCATCTCCATCAAGTTGAACAGTACGAACCTTAAAGTTGGCAGGCATCAAACCTTGGCCAGGGCTATCACTATCCATGGTAGCTCTGTTCATGAAATGACGTTGTAAGGTGTAGCATTTTAGTTCTAAGTACCAGGGGCATGATGAAGAGGAAAGCCTGCAGCCTTTCTAACTGCCAAAGGATATTGTCAATCTAATTGAATTATTCTACGCCATCAAATCTGCGAGTTTGAGCAGAAATCACATCATTACGTTCAAGGTCACGTGTAAATTAGGTAAAAGATGAAGACAGACCATTTGATATCCATCAAATGAGCAAAACTTGCTGGTAAAAGTAAACGCTAGAGCTGCTACCGCTTTGAAATTAACAAAAAAGAACTTGGTACCCGCAACTGAAGAGTGTGGAGGATGAAATTTTTTACAGTATCGAACTATCCCTTCAAAAGGAAAGCTTTCACCCTGGACAGCTTGGGTCGTTTGCAGCAATAGTACCAATGAGATTGTTGCAGTAAAATGCAACAGAATCCCTCAAAAAAATCCCAAGCTTCATCTTCAATTGATTTTGAGGATCTTTGCACCTTCTCTCTAGTTACTTCTGATTGCATTATGCATTCTATTTGGTGCCAAAGTCTTCATTTCCATTTCTCAACCTTTGTACTCTCTTGAACTCTTCAATAGCCGATTACTACTGGGCTGAGTTATTGCCAATCTAGCTCAGTAATTTCATGATAAAATTTTATAGAAGTTAATGAAAGATAAAAGTGTCGTACTTGTATTAGTTTGAGATTATTGATGACCACAAAATTAATACATGACAAATCTATCACAGATGTATCAATTTAAGACTTTTTCGCAATATTAACCAAAAAAAAGAATAATTAGTTAGGACTTTCAGCTTTTCACTAGTGTCAATTTTATCATGTTTTGTATCATTAGCCTTGACCAGAGTTGGCCCAACTTAATCACTGTAGTGACAAAACTTTAGGATCACATTCATCCAACGAAGGTATGCTGGTGTTAGAATAGTTTGCTAAAACATAAGAATCAATATTATCCATTTCACTAATTCACTTTGAATCTTGTCCCTTAAGATTGGCAAGATTCATCAACCTATATTGAGAGAAGTGGATCATATTTGAAGAGAACGAACATCTGTAAATTAGGTCGTTGCACTAACAAAATATCACCAAGGGTCTATTTGTTAACGCTCTCAAGAACAATTAATTTTATTCTTTTATTCTTGAAAATATATTTGGAACATAAATCTATTTGTTATATTTTTTTTCCCGGAAATAGAATTGGAACAAAATCAAGAATAGACGAAAAAGTTACTTCTTATTTCCTAAATAATTGCAAAAATCAATTCTCATTTTTCCTTCCTTTCCCTTCTCTTCTTCTTCTTTCTCCTCCTCCTCCTTTTCCTTTTCCTTCCCTTCTCCTTATTCAATGTTCAACCGGTCGCCGAAGGGCTAGCAACCTTACCGAAGGGTCATCAACCCCCGGCAAGGCTGAGCTTTGTCAGCCAAGCCTTGCCAATGGCTAAGCAAGGCTCGACCTCGCCGAATCTGGGCTCGCCCAAACCAACCTCGCGATGACCCGACGAGGTCGAGCTCGCCAACAGCTAGGCAAGCTCACAAGGCCAAGCCTTGCCTAGCCGTTGGCAACGCTTGACCTCGCCAAGGGCCGAAGAACATCCTGCAACGTCACTAGCCCTTGTCCGGCTAAAGCGTGAAGGAGAAAATAGAAAAGGAAAATATAAAATTATAAATAGGAAAATATAAAAAAAAGTATTTTTTTTTAAATTATAAGTCACAAAAAAATGTAAAATTTTTACTAAACGCACTTCTATCCCGAGAAAGAAATTTTGAACGATTCTACCAAACGTCTTCAAACTTTCGAAATTATTCTCAGAAACGGAATAAAAAAAAATCATTTTTGAGAAAAAATTATTCTCAAAACATAATGGCTACCATTCACGTCCTAAAACGCCACTTTAAATCAAAAGGTTCAATTCCTATAACGTGGCCTTTAATGACAATGAGTATCTCATCGATAATGGTCTCCATTCTTTATATTTCCATTATATTTAGCATAAAGATGTCTGTCCTGTGATATCAAACGATTACATCAACTGTAGCAGCTTTACAGAGATATGCCTCCCCCCGCATCATCTGCATTCCTAACAATTCATGCATGTGGAGACTTACAGCTTAGCCAGTTCCTGAAGTTGTTCCTGCACAAAATAGACCAATGAATATGACAAGGATTCTCGCTATTAGGAACTAACACCGGACAATTAGGAACAAATAGCAACAAGTTCTCTTAGTATCCTGCATGAGAATCTCATTCGTAATCTGAGAAATCGAGACATGCTGGCAGATGCCATCATGGAAAGTTCTTTAGGCAACAAATCCAAGCACAAGTACAAACAATTGAGGTTGATGGCACTACCATTGGATGAAAAATGTCACTCAACTGGAACATACCAGATGACAGACTGACTATTTCGAATGCCAGGATGAAGACCACCCTCTAACTTAATTCTTACTGCAATCCATGGAAATGTTTCTTGTAGAGCCAAAAGTGGATCATAAGTGGGGATTATGCAATATGAAGAAGATAGCCAGCGAGAGTGCGGTAACATTCGGAACCAAAAATTATACTAAGAATTTGGAGAAACTCACTAACCTCAGTCACGAAGAAGGCATGAAAGCCATAAGGAACCCTGTGGGGTAATTCAACAACAGCAACAGGATCAGATGACATGTTTTTCGCGTCAATTACATTTACTGCCGACTTCCTGCACATTTATTGAACAAACATCAGTCCATGTTCTCATCATCCTCCTTCAACTATAGTGGTCATTGTTTTCTTGCAGTGCAGCACCAGTGAGATTTGCAAAATCAATGGCAGGTCTAATGATTAACAGGATCGATGGTGAGAAAAGGATGAGAAAATTACCCTGTGCTTTCATCATGGACAAAGAATATCAGGTACCCATCGTCTTCTTCAGAAGTGATGCCAGGCTCTCGAGGGACATAAACAGCTTCAGAACCAAATCTACCTGGTCCCAGGTCAAACACACCTTTAACATTTCCTCCGACCTCAATCTTCTTTTTTCCTTCCTCTGGCTCAGCGTGCAGATCAAACTTCACAATTCCAGTAACCTTTGCAATGCTATCCAGAATGGTTCCATACACATACCTTTGTTTCCTAGACACTCAAAAGATGGCTGAAGTAAGAAATACAGAAATAGGAAAACACTGACTGACAAAATAAAGTTAAGATTCTCCACAATGATTAATAGTAGATATAGGATTTCTTGACCTCGGGTTGCACTGATGGCCCTTCAGCTTTTTTCCACTCATTGCAAACATTTATATCGCTTTGTAAATCGAAATCGAATTTTCCTTAAATAACCATTCCTGGACCTGAATTAGCTATACCTGCCAGTGTAGCACTCATTTATCCTCGGAAAATCAACCGACGGCACTGACAGCTTCTTTTGTGAAGCCAGGCCAGTTTTCATGTTGAATCTCATTTCATACCTGATTGACAAAAAAAGAGTCGAAAAGTTTTTAAAAAGTTGGAATTTAAAAAGAGCATTTGGCAGGAAAAAATCAGATCACAGTTTTTCTTACAGTTCATTTCCAAAATTCTCAAGATTTTCCTTGACAGTCCCACTGACCATGTCCAGATCAAGATTCTCAAGGCGGCATGTAACCAAAACAACCTCATCTTCCTCCTCCCATGCATTGGCTGGAAGTAAACAGCCAATTTAGTCATTAAGGAGAAGGGAAAACCAGAGATAAGGTATAAATAAACTAGTGGACTTACTGATATCAGCAAAACACCATACAACATACAATGTTGCTCATGCCAATGGCAAAATAACAACAGTACAAGGAAAAGCTTGGCTAGAATAGGAGTTTCAATAACCTAACAAATTAGTCCTCACCACCATTGCGCTTCTACAATGTGCAAGTTATTGCCAGAACTTTCAAAGTTCAAAGGAGTTGTTTAAAAAGTAGAAGGTGAAGACCCAATGCCTTTACATATCTGAATATCAAATTAACTGACTCAACAGCCGGTAAAAATTCTATCCAAACTTTTCCTCATGCAGTACACAAATCAACCCAAGATCCATGACTCCTAACAAACAAGAATGGCCTATAAGGTTTATCTTGATACAAAAGACAAGGATGGTCAAGAAAATGCACCATTGTGAAAAATGAAGCAGTTTGGAAGCTCAAACCATCTGATTTGAAGCTCATTCTTTGCGTATCGTGGAAGTACCCCAAAGCGAGATTTTTTGGTTGCATCAAATGTGAATATTAGCTTGTTGTCTTTAACCATTTCCTGTCAACATAATCAGAAAGTATACAGTCATGATCATTTTCTATGGTAAACAATATATGGCATGTATCACACAGACAGTATAGCAATTTAAGTTGGGGCATTAGGAATTATCAAATAAATTTTAAGAGGAAAAAGATGACATAACTCTTGTGGTCAGAAATACTCTCCCCTGATATTTGAATAGAATCCAGAGAGTTTAGGTCAATAAATCTCTTCGATTTTTGCTCTCATTTTAAGAACCAAGTTTTTTCCAAGTTTCATCTGAGACCCATTATCTGCTGTAATTGGCTTTTGTCTGAGAAGTGATTGTCCTAAAGCTTTTGTATTTATATGTTACCATACCTTGGGCCTGAAATAAAGGGGAAGATCCATGAAAATTGCATAATTCTCTGTAATGGCAAAGTCATGCATCATGATGGGATCTGAAATGGTAATTGGTACTGGATCGTGCATGAATCCATCTTTTGAAATAACCCTGTAGGTGATGTATGGCGGTGTATGTGAATAGCCAAAGGTGAACATCTCTCCTGCACCAACAATCATAAGTTACAGCATTTTCCCTGAATAGAACAAAACTGATTGGACTGTTAAGAGCTCGGAATTACCTGTGAAAGGATCAACCTTCGGATGGGCTGTAAAAGAATGAGCAAGTCTCTTATCATAATCAAGCATTCCAAGAGTTTGCAAGTCACCATCTTCCAAAACCTTGAGGACATCTGCAAATTGCAAACTTTAGCTCCTCACTGTAAATTAACAAAGGTCACCAATGGAAGGAGGAAGGATACATAGAGATAGAGTTTTACAAGGTTTATCAGCCTCTGAAAGTGCCAAGAGTTTTCCATGATGATATACGAGTGCAGTATTGCCTGGAATTGAGCGTAAAGCAATTAATTTTCATCTATCTTACACAAAACTGCATGGAAGTCTTGACCTAGGCATAATTGTATGGAAATGGTTCCAAGTGAGTCTCTATATGTTCCTCTCGATCAGAAAAGAGGATAATAAATTGTGTTGTGCAGAGATGTTCGTTCTTTGACCACTAAAGACAGAATTAGCAATAACCATGTACATATGATGACGGCACATGGGAATTCCTTGAGTGATTAGGACACTCTCAACTGTTTCATTTTTTGGCTAGGTCTCAAAGAGTCAACATCAAATCAAACTGCATTAGCAGTCATCTAGAAGAATCGACTAATATATGAATTGAAGCCCACCACATATTGTACATTTTTCACATATGAACACTTAATGCTTATCATATCATGTTCAAAACTGCTAACAAAGCACTCTTGAGAGGTCCTCCTCAAGTTAATAAAAGGTTTTCAGAGCAATGCACAGGTCTCAGAGTTTAAAACCCTACCAGTCCCCGTTCCATATGAAACATCCAGTATTTTCAGTTTTGCCCTCAGCATTTGCATATTGACCATGAGCAAACCAAAAAGCCCCTTAAGGTCTCCTATCTGCAAATTAGGAGTTAGATAAACAATGAATAACACTTGGGAAGCAAAAGTCTACAGAGAGAATCCTAGCACATCTTTTGCCCAGTGAGAAATAAAAATCGATGCCCACACCGGACTCCTGTATACATAGCTTTTGTCACTTCATAAGGAAATTGATGTTTTGTTCATTTCAAAATTCTCAGGCTAAATTTGAGGCCACTCAGAACAACTGAAGATGGTTTGTTAATTAACATTATAGCCTTCCATCTGCATTGCGATGGACATCTGCAGACACATGGCTTACATTTTGGCCAAGAAGTGTTGATACATACACGATTCAAAGAGAGCATGCCACATACTTTGAAGTTTCAACAACCAATCGAACTGAGATATTAACTCTTATCATCCAATGTCCCAAACTTGTGTCTCTGCTCCTCGTGAACATACCTTCATAAATTTTGATCCTCCAAAGTACTCCTCTTGCTTAAGTTTTGACGTCCTCACATAGCGAGAGACATACGTAGCTTTGCCATTTTTTATCCGCATGCCATGAACCATGCTGCATGGTAGAGAAAAGGGAGGGCAAAGACATGAAGAGCAAGGTAAGTGATTCAGTGACCATTCACATATGCTGAAACTGAATTTAAGCAGAAATGTGCAAAATTTGAGGAAACAGGTAATCGGATAAATCCACAACACTCCGTAATATAACTCTGAACAAATCCAAATGAATACACACACCGAACAAAGAGAGAGCAAAGGATCGCGAATTGAGGCTAAAAGGCGACTGTCAATTCTCAACTTTAGTGAAACATGGTATGAACTAGATGTGCATCGGCTAATGACTACAGTTCAGGCTCAAGAATACGCACCCATCTCCATCAAACCTGCACGGAGAGAAAAAAACAAACAGAACCCAGTTAACAAAAACAGTGTATCTAGCCCCTTGTTAAAAACATAAAAAGAGAAACCGAAACAGAAAGTTTGCACCGGAACGAAACTGGGAAAAGAGAGAGAGAGAGAGAGAGAGAGAGAGAGAGAGAGAGAGTACCAGTGGTATCCGGCGACAGGGGCAAACTTGGGATTAGGGCCCACCCGGACGAATTCTCCATTCAGGCAATCCTAAAAAGGCAAAATTTACACTCCAATGAATCGACGATAGATGGAGCGAACCCACTTTGCCAAGGAAAATAAGAGAATGGAGACGGAGAGCAAATTTTTTTTGGGGGGGGAGGAATTACAGGGAGATGGCCGACGACAGGGAGGTCGGTGACGGGAGGGGTCTCGTCGGGGACGGGAGCGAAGTTGCCGGAGAGATAGTGGTGAGGCTGAGAGGAGTCGTACATGAACTTCACGATCAGCTTCTCAATGTAGTCCACCACCTTGGACGTCACTCCCTTCTTCGGCTTGGGATTCACCTCCACCATCCCTCCACTCCCCTTCTTCTTCTCATCGTACTTCACCTTCTCCCCTATCTCCGCCATCTCTCTCTCTCTCTCTCTCTCTCTCTCTCTCTCTCTGTGGGAAATCGATCCTGATAAGAGGGCGGCACTTCGACAGTGCTCGTGCTGTTACCAGTAATCACTGCATCATTCGACGCGATTCGTGGGTCTATCAGAGGTCGACACGCGCTCCCTTCCCTTGGATATCTTTCTTTCACTTTCACCCACTGAGAGTAAACAACTCGCGGTGGGAAAAAATATAAGGAAATAAAAATCGTTTTCTTAAATTTCTCTCACCATGTTCTTATTTCAAGAGAGCACGTGGAAACTACAAAAGCTTTGTTTTTCTTTTTGTGGTTCGTGTGAAAATGAATTAGATAAAGACGAAGATGGGATTATCTTCGAAATATGGGAGAGTGTCTTTGGTGCAAGGAATGCCACGTTCTCTAGGCGGATTCATGTGTTTGTCGGCCCCCACCCCCCCGAGAAGATCACGCAATTGCGGAGAACAGTGTCGACAGTGTCACATGGTCACGTCATAACGACCACGTTTAAGGATCGATCCGAGCGTACATATGTAGTCATCCCGACTTGCTGGTCGTAATTTCAGATGGAATTTGTCAACCTTGAAACTACGGTCTGCGTTCGAGAGAGAGAAAGAGAGAGATCATCCATGGCAGTTTTCAATGAGTTGAAAAAGGCAGATGGCCCAAAGCAGCGTGAAGTCAGCAATTAATCTCTAGAAGTCGGCGATGCTCCCGTCCCGTGAAAGCGCTGGAGTTGCAGCATCGTCAACTCCTCCTTCTGGTACGACCCGATTAAATAAAATAAAAATAAAAAAAACACACAACTTCGCGTTCTGGAATTACAAAGAGTATAATGAGATAATTGATGGGCAAAGTTCATCGTCATCTTCTTTTTTATTTGTTTTATAAACTCAAAAGATTCCGCTCGACAGATGCTAAGGTAGACTGAGGGAGATGGGATTGGACACATGTGGAGAACAAGAGACAAAGAAACCCAACTGCTCCAAAAGGAAAAAGAGAAAAACCATTTCCCATTAGTTTTTGTTTTCTTTCTTTCTAGCATTTGGATGATGCTATCCACGTCTATAGCAGGAGCAGAAACCAGAAATTACCCTTCTTATCACTATGGATGACAGCCCCACTTTTTCTTCTTTTATTTGAAGGTACCCTAAAAGATGCTCCCCTCCTACCTAATTTGCTTTCCTCCTGTTTTAGAAGAAATAGCTTAAGAACATATGCAACTTAGTAAGATGAATTTATTAGAAAAAATTATACGCTACTTGTTATTGCCGTTTATAGAGGAATATCTTATATGTTTTTATGATAATATTAACGCGTCTCAATCTCAAGCATCCATATCACATCTATAATATAGATGTATTCTGACAACTAAGCTTGTTTAAATAAGCTCCTTGTGTTGTCGATTGGAATTTAGAGAGTAGATATAATGAGTGATTATCGTTCGGGATACGTCTCATGACCTTGACACATTTGTCATTGGCTAAAACTAAGGCCAACCAGGCCCGTGAAAGTGTTCGAGATGACCACGCTCAAACTCCCCTTACTTGATTGAGCCCACTCCAGCCCAACGGGCCTAAGTAATTAGCCATCTCCATCAAGCTGATTCCGTCGGAGTCTTGCAAGGAAAGCTGTTGCCAATTGCAATTCGAGATGCGCAGGTCCCATTCAACACTCCTTACTCCAACTCCTATCGAAAATCAAGAAGTTATGCTAGCAACATGTTACATGTGTGCCTGGGTCCTCTTAACAAAAATGATATATACACGCAAGTTTGCTGTACATTTGGACGGCTCACAGGAAGATGATTTACTTCATATTATACATCTTAAATATTTTAGTGAAGATATTGGCTAAATTTTTCACCCAGTAGAAAAAATTTACGTGGAACTCAACATATACATCTTCTTCCCGTTGTTCATGTTATGCACATCGAGTTCAAGAAGAAGATATAATTAACTATATCCGATTTATTCTCTTTTCTTGTCAAGTGTAATATGGACTTTACTCGTACATGATCCACATATCAAATGATGGTATATGAGTATAACCCTTTCAAATCCCCATCGTCATCAGTATATCTAGAAACTCCCCCGAATTGCACGCTGAGTATTAACCTTGTCAACGGATAGAAGCTGTTGACACAAACCCAATGGTGGACATAAACCCAATTCAAATGATGAGTCCTCATCTCCAATACGAATAGTCAAAACAAGTTTTGCTTCCTCCGCAGAGCTACAAGACCTAAGAAGTCCCCTTGTTAGGCTCTCTGTTGTGCGGTAACCCAAAATGGCCTGATCAAAGTCAACTTCAACTACCTAATATTAGAGGGTCAAACAGAAGAAGACGGTCCCCATTTTTCACCTTCCCGACTGAGATGGGATCGAAACACGCATGTCAAATTCGACCTTTAAAAAATGGCAATGGTGCACATGCAGATCCTTTTGACTTATAAATGTCAGGTTTTGCCCCAGGATATAGAGTATGTTGTGGGGGTCAAATCTTTGACACTGCGTTTTTCCAAGTAGGTTCTTTAGTCCATGTGTTTCAGAAAGAAAAGTCAAACTAAGACGCAGCAGATGACAGTATCTGTTGGACCAGGAAGGAATGTTAACGATATTACCCGTTTTGTGGGTCAAAGACTCAAAGGTAGTCAATCCAAATCTTAAGTAGGAGAAGGATCTGTCAGTGGTTAAGTACCAGATAGTTTGATTGTTTCATGAAGAGGGGATGGGTACCTGAAAATGCCTAATTACGCTTCCTCTTTCGTCGAGTGCCCGTACACAACCGCTTTTTTCAATATGTTTTAAGCAATACTTGGAAGCCACGTGGCCATGGCATTTGATGATGCTTGCCTGCTCCAGCCATCACGTTCCTCGTGGCTATATTGATATACGAAGTGCGTGCTTACTTTATGTTTCCATGTGCCTCACGCACACGTACACATGATTCATATTTTGTGGCCTCGAGAATGTAATGGTGGGGGTGCTTTCTTCGGACAAGTAATCATCGCGCAGGCTTATTAGAACTGACACGAGTCACTATCCCTGAAGAAACAAGTGGGACTCGTGCAGATGTCTTGGAGACAATTGGAAAATCAGCCTATCTTAAACCCTCGAATCAAAATTGGCAATTTGGCATGGACTTAGTTACGTACACGGACTGAATCAACTACCTTTTACACAAGGGTTTTGTTTAAAAATAAATATATACCCTAATAACAATAATTCGGCTATTCTCCTGATACGCATAATCAATTTTTCAAAAAATCGAATCGAATTAAGCATGTTTATCAAGTGTTTTGATACACTCGTTAGCAAAACCCTTTACATTAATTTGTGAAATAGGATCATGCAAAATGACATAAACTCCATGTGAATTCTAAAATATGATTAAACTTAATGCATCATATCATTGAGGCATGTTGCTTTTTGTTTATATGTTGTAAGAGGCCGACCATACAAGTATATATACGGATCGGTATATACATAGTACATGTGTAGATGAGAATGCGTAAAACATGGGAGGCATAGGAAAGAAGTCGGGCGGGGTCAACCGTTTGGAAATGGGAGGAGTCGAATGAGGACCGACGCACAAGGAGTGTGGCAATAGTGTTGGGTGAACCAGCACCAACACTGAAAACATTTCAATAATAACCGCTGATATATATTTTCTTTGTTTTGTGTTAAGAGTCAGCTACGAGTTAAGTAATCTTCCATCTCCAATAAGAAACAATAACTTCAAATTAAACTTCGTCAAATCAAATCCAACTTCTCCGACCCTTCTTCACGCAGCCAATTTCCCATCCAGAAACCACTTTTTCTCAGTCTCTCCCGTTAATCTCTCCTTTGGCAGACAAACTTCCACTTAACTCTTCCTATAAATCACACCAACATCCTCATTAGCTCGTCACCAACAACGTCACATAGCTCATTCTGCTCAAGTCTCATCGTCTATCCAGCTAACCTTCATCTTCCTCAAATCTGCTAAACCAACTCACGTTTCTTGTTCTCTCCGAAAGCAAAAGAAATGACCATGTCCTCCTCCATCGATGTCCATAGACTTGGGCTTCTTGTTTCGGTAATTTTCATCGTCTTGAATGGTCCCGGGAACCTCGCGGTGGCTTTTAAAGATCGGAAAGGCCTTGGTTTCGATCTGAAGAACCATCTCGTGAAGAGCCACAAGAGCTCCTCAAGGTTACACATGATGAGAAGGCTCGCTTCGGCTTCAACAGCGAAGGTGGTTAATGTGGATGACTATGGAGCTAAAGGTGACGGAGGAGATGACTCAGAGGTATATACACATCTGTTATGAGCATAAATCACGAGGAATTCTTTATATAGTCTTGTTATAATTTATGAATAGTTGTAATGATAGTGTTATTCTTTTGTTCTGTACCTACAGGCTTTCAAGAAAGCATGGAATGTGGCTTGTTCTTCGGAGAGAGCTGCTTTTGTAGTCCCCAAGAACAGAATCTATCATCTTAAGCCCATCACTTTCTCTGGTCCCTGTAAATCTGATCTTACATTTAAGGTGGGCAAATGCATGAAATGATCATAATAGCGTAGTCCCTAGGTCACATTGACGAGGAACTTCCTTTTATCGAATTCCTTATCTGTGCACACTGCTAAATCTCACGTTATTTTTCCTTCAACCAGAAAAAAGCACACGTTATTATTCTGTATTACACCGAAATATAAGCATTAGAACATGGAATAACATTTACTAGCTTGAACAAACTATTCAGGTATATGGGACAATCAAAGCTTCAGTTCGCCTGTCAGACTACAACGAGGACAGAAGACACTGGCTTACGTTCGATAACCTTACAGACTTCAGAATGGAAGGTGGTGGCTTCATCAATGGCAACGGCAGGAAATGGTGGGCTAATTCCTGCAAAATCAACAAAACACTTGTACGTCACTCTGTTCTGACATCTCTTGCAAATCGCCTTCATTTTCATTCATGCGTCTATTGCTGTAATTGAATCTAACTAAGTGCTTTTCTCTTTCATTCGTTTTGCAGCCATGCAAAGTAGCACCCACTGTAAGTCCCTTAGTTCTCCCTTTTTTCATTCTAGAAATTTCGTACATTCAACAAAATCATCATGAAAGCTTCTTATTGACCCAAAAATTTGTATACTTTTGCAGGCCATGACATTCTACGAATGCAAGAACTTGAGAGTAGCTGACCTGATCGTCCAAAATGCACAACAAATACACCTCTCATTCGAGAAGTGTGTGAACGTAAAAGCACTGAACCTGTTGGTATCTGCACCTGAGAAGAGCCCGAACACTGATGGGATTCATGTCACTGGCACCCAAAACATTCTCATCAAGAATTGCGTCATCAGGACAGGTAATTCATAAGAATCTACTCTCTTAATTACTTGCTTGCCTAAAACTAATCAAATATTCTTCGTGTAGTGGTCAACATAGAAGCATGAGTTTTATGATTAAGCTACTTCTTTATTATAACGTGTTCTATTTGTTGCATCTGCAGGGGATGATTGCATTTCCATAGTAAGTGGGTCCAAAAATGTTCAAGCTACGGATATAGTCTGTGGGCCAGGACATGGCATCAGGTGGGTAGTCACCAAGTTTTGCTGTGCGGATAAATCCATCTGATCATGAATATATATTTACTCTATCACTTTCTTTTTAATTAATACACTTCTGATTCCTCTCTACAAAATGCAGCATTGGGAGCCTGGGAGCTGATAAATCAACAGATTACGTTTCCAACGTGCTTGTAAATAGGGCAAGGCTTACAGGAACCACAAATGGATTGAGGATAAAGACATGGCAGGTGATTGTTGTTTAGATGCACTTGAGTATTCGTAGAGAGTAGACTATTCAGTCATTTCAGAAACCTATAAAAGGTGATATATCTATTAAGTGCTATCTAACATCTTGTCTTGTTTTTCCTTGTATAGGGAGGATCTGGCTATGCAAAAAACATTGTCTTTCAAAATATTGCAATGCGCAACGTGACCAACCCTATAATCATAGATCAAAACTACTGTGACCAAAGCAAACCGTGCTCAGTGCAGGTATAACTTTTCTCGCAAAGTCCTTTTTGACTTGGGGAATGATCATATGACAGTTTTTGTTGATCCATATCGTTTCTGGAATCCCTGCAGGCATCAGCAGTCCAAGTGAGTAATGTGGTCTACAAGAATATAAAAGGGACCAGCGCGTCCGATGTGGCCATAAATTTCAATTGCAGCAAGACTTACCCTTGCACAGGGATTTTGTTGCAGAACATCGGCCTGGTGAGCAACTCGGGGGAAAGCGCCAAAGCTTCGAGTTTGAATGTTAGATATACCAAGATGGGAGATGTCTATCCATAGAGCTTCTGGGGGAGGAAAAAAAACTCAAATTTTTGCTTCGTTATCTGCTTATTTCTTTGATTTTGATCTAGCCAGTTATGTAAATAACAGTTGTAATTCATGCATTGCCCTCATTGTGGCATAAGCATAATCAAACGATTTGCTATTAGAGTTCAGCAAATATATTCATCTATGCTTTGACAAGTTCTGGTACGTGATTATCGCTGTGATAAAGCTAAAGATTATGTGGGCCTATCTAGGCGGGACGAATCCGCTACTTTCATATTTCATTGAAAGAGACTGGCCCAAAACAGAAGCTCCTGGAAGAATCAAGTCTTCTATATGGGGCCCTGTCAATCCACACCCCTAAAGCCTTCAAGTTTCGACTTTTTTGTCGTTGAGCGGATAAGGCCCGTCCCACTCCCATCCCAATTTCCTAATTCATGGCTAAATAACAGCATAATGAAAGTTTCTTAATTTTTCAGCATGAAGTTCTATATTTCCTAAGCAAATCAAATTGAAAAGAGAAATATATGTACATATAGACCAAGGAACTTAAGGGTGATTGTAATGTGGGGCATTGCAAGTAATCTAAACGCGTAGTCTACATTTACATAACCATTGCTAGAGACAATTGAAAGATATTGGGATAATATCACTCACAATCAATTAAGTTCATTCAAGGATACGTACAATCAAGAGAGATAATACATATTCCTAAAAGATATGGAGAATTAAATGGAAAATCTCTTCTAATTATGTCTAATAACCATTGAATTAAGCCACCTCGAAATTGAGAAGAACCCCTTGTTGTCGCCCATCATGTTGTCATACCAAGATTTTTTGACTCCCCTGTTTCATAAAATAATTTTGAGTCAAAAATCTCCAAATTAGATGGCCACCATCATATTAAAACAGAACATTTTTAGGTGAAAGAGGACCAATTCCTTTTCGGACAAAGTAACGAGCAACTTTTTTTCTTGCTCCCTTTTTTTAGGTTGTCATAATGTAAGGAGTCTTGGCAATTTACCATCGCATTTCACCGCCATGATTGTACTGCAAGTTCAATGACGACCTAGACCTTGAGTAAAATGCCAAAAGTGACTGGGGTCTATTCAAATGGGAACCACAACCCTAGTCTTTGCCGACGTTGACTAAATCGAACAGCCGCCTCCATATCCCTCCCTTACATACATTTCATTAATGACTATCACTAGGAAGAGAATGTCCAACCACTCCTCCATTTAAAAGTCCACTTTGACACCCAATTTATGTGGCGGTGAAGATTCTTGATGGGAATACCTCATATCATTTATTTATCATATAGTGTATATATATAGATGTGAGATGTCGATGCAGATGACTAAAGCATTATTCATTCAATTTCCTCTTCTTCTTCTTCTTCTTCTTCTTCTTCTTTTTCAAACAGTGATCTTCATTGTCTTTTATAACGGAATTAACAGAAAATAAAACTAATGGCTCCATCCCTAGTTTGGAATATAGAGAGAATGACGACTAGAGTGACTTTTGTTCCTTTGGCGGTTCACATTGAAACCAACCACACTCAACTAATGCCTCGCTACGTAGCTTTTCTCTGTCCTACTCGATTCTGGACAATATGTATTTTGGATGCTACTAGGATCAGATAATCGATTTGTTTACTTCGGTTCCCCTTTTTCTCAATAGGGCCAAATTAGCTTAGATTACCCAGTTCATTATTGCACTCGTTGTTGATAGATAGACGTATAGAAATATGAATTCGGTGACTCGTTCAATACCTACATGTCCTTTAGTTCACTGTTAATGCCTCCTGCCTCAATAAGCAGAATCAATCGCAATATGGCAACCATGAAGAGTATATGGATTAAGTCCTGTTGAATAATATGGTTTGTTTGGTCCATCGTAGGTCGAAACTAGCAAGAGATTTTTTGTTCAATTATAGAGAGAGAAAAGGAAGAATCTGTGCGGGACCTAACAAAAGAGAGCATGGACAAAGAGAGATGGGGTCCTGATTGATTGAACCCCAGAGGGGGCCGAGGGTCCTCAAGCTTTTCTTTGCAACTAGCAGTCTAATGTGCCAAGAGAATGCACACAAAGGCCAAAATGGGCATTTTGTTGATTAGCTTAGACAACATTGTCTCCTTCACAAGTTATCTGTCCTTTAATTACTAGTTTAATCTCTGACCAAAAAAAAAAATACTAGTTAATCGAATTAATCAATGGCTCCTACTATGCGCATGCTATGTAGCCAGAAAATAGTTAGGCTTTTGATGTTTTAACTGCTTTTCCATTATTATAATATTTGTGAAACTTTTTCAATTGACCGGTGACTATTGTACTACTTTCCAAAGTTTGGTTGATTAATCTGAGACACAAAGAGGAGATTGAAAGATGCACAAGAACATTGATCAGACCGAGGCGGCTGTGAGAGAGAGATAGAGAGAGAAGAAGAAGTATCTTTAAATTTAATATTGCAAGTATCATCATTGATGTAGGCATTGCATATGGTCTTCTAGACACTTTAGACCAAAGGGATTAACAAGCTTTATTAGTTAGGGACAATCATCAAGGCACTAATTCCACATACAATCTTTTAATGAGTGCCACGACCAAGGGAAATTTCGGTGGGACTGTATATAATATGATCAAGTATATTCTATTTGCAACTTGCCAACGGTTTGGATCAAAGTGAAATTTTACGGAAATAACATCTTGGAATAGTTAACTAATATTCAAAAATCTCCCGATGGTCCAATCCACATTAGTTGGTGCACAAGAATATAATGATTTCATTATGATCTTAATATTATACGAGGTGAGTAGGTAGGAATTAGAAAAGAAAAGGAATTTAACTATAGGGAGAAAATCAAGGAAGAATCCGCTGAGAATGAGAAGATCTTGTATCGTTGAAGTTCCTAACTAAAAGATTATGACGTGTGAACTTTGAATTCCAGATCAACCGAGAGACATGGGTTAGCCAAATTATTGGCTATGTTATTTATTGTCTGTATAAAAATTAAAGAGATTAGATATATACGCAGTGGTTATGCAGTAGAGGGAAGCTCACAGTAACTATTCCTTGAAAGAGTTTTTAATCTCACGCTCATTCAATCAATGCCGAATACTGAAGCCCATGCATCTACACGAGATGGAACACGTCAGTCCGGTTTCTCTCTTCTTGGCTCTCGAGTTCTGCGAGTAGAGCGAGAGCTAAGATGGTAGGGGCTAAACAGAAACGATGCATCAGTTTTTCAACGCCAATGCCCATCTCCATCTCATGCAGGTGATACGCAGAGAGAGAGAAGTGAAGATAAGAAGATTCCTAGGATGAAACCAGTCTTTATTAACTGACGTGGTGGGTATGTAACTATCGTAGACGTTAGTTCTAGAGGTACATACTAAAACTCTTTTTATTACATGATGCTGTCAATTTAATTTGATTTCGGGGTTTAGACAAGCGAAGCAGGCAGCGGTCATGGTTAGTTTTGTTGAGAACTCGAATGCAAGAGGATGGAATTCTGCGACTATTGAACTAAACAAGTCAAAGGGAGAAGTCTTACTATCGGTTGATTTTGCTTTTTGTCAACTCTTAATTTGAGATTCTCAAAATCATTATGGGTTCTGTTTATCACATCGGGGGTCATTGGAACATAGTGCGTCCAAGAACATTGAGAGAGATTAAATAATTGGAGAAGTGGGCATTGGTCAGAAGGACACAAAGGAAAAGACAATGAGAGATGGGACCAATAAATTTTCTGAGTTGAGCAAAAGAAGTTGGCCGTTGGCGAATCTATCAACAAAACCTACTCTTTTGCATATAAATACACACACTAATACATCACTTTTGTCCAAGTACTTGCGCAGAGAGAGAGAGGAGAGCAATACTAAAGGAAGGAGATTGCCAGCTAGAGGAATGGAGAAGAGATGGGGTGGTAATTGTTGGGGTCATCTCCAACACCAAGTATACTTCTAAGCAGACAAAAGCAAGTGTGCAGATAAAATCCAAAAGGTGTTTTTGCTTGTGGAGCTCCAAAAGCATTGGTTGGTGTCACCTTTTCCACCCCCCCCGGCCCCTTCCCTTCTTTCCCCCTCTCTCTCTCTCTCTCTCTCGCATGCTTTGTTGAGGTCACAACATGGAATTAGAAGCAGCAAATGAACCCACCAAAGGAAGATTCAAAAGGGTGTGCGTGTTCTGTGGTAGCAGACCTGGACACAAGTCCACTTTCAGTGAGGCAGCTCTTCAGCTTGGTCAACTCCTGGTATTTCCCATTCTTTTCTCTCCCGCACAATCTTCACCATTCTAAACCATGCTAATGTCAATGTTCTCAAAGAATATGTACTCTATTTTTCAGGTTAAAAACAAGATCGACTTGGTGTATGGCGGAGGGAGTGTTGGTTTGATGGGTCTAATATCCCAAACTGTGCATAATGGAGGTCGCCATGTTCTTGGGTGATATAGACATCCTTGTCCTGCTTTCCATTTGATACTTAAGTTGTTCCGGTAAAAAGTTTGACTCTTTTGATTTCGCTTACACTGTTCCATTCTCTCTTTTCTTTAGGGTTATCCCTAGAGCGCTTCTTCCTCATGAGGTATGTCACAGTATCAGTGCAGTCATTCTTATCAGTCAAGCTCTCTTCATGAAATGAATATTGAATGGCTAAGTGAACCCATCCATTGCAGATATCAGGACAAACACATGGAGAGGTGAAAGCAGTAGCGGACATGCACCAAAGGAAGTCAGAAATGGCAAAGCATGCTGATGCTTTTATAGCACTACCTGGTAAATTGAATTTCTGTTTTTTCTTTGTTTCCATTCGAAAGAAACCCTTATTGTGTGTTACCAACTACCAACTATCAAGTAACTTCTAGCTTTTTTCCAGATTTTTTTTTTTAGCTAGCTAATCGACATAGAGCAATAAGGATTGATGTTTTTTTTTTTTTGGTCGAAAAGGATTGATGTTATGAGTCTATGTATTTAGGTGGTTATGGAACCATGGAGGAACTCCTAGAGATGATTACCTGGTCTCAGCTAGGAATACATGAAAAACCAGTAAGTTTGAAAGTCATTTTTCTTAGGTTTAACCTGCAAGCAGGTTTTTAACGTACAAGAGAAACGTTAATATGAGTACTTTTTCTTAACCGTGTTATAAACAGGTGGGATTACTAAATGTGGATGGGTATTATGACAGCTTGCTTACCTTATTTGATAAAGGAGTTGAAGAAGGCTTCATAGAGGACTCTGCAAGGCAGATACTAGTTTCAGCCAATACTGCAGAGGAACTCCTCAAGAAAATGGAGGTACGCTTCTTCTTTTTTAATATGAATATTCATTTTCTTGGTTGGGCTCAAAAGTTAGTGTCCGCTGAGCAAGCTAGGGTTTGATGCTGAATTATTGAAGAGGGATGACAGTAAAAGAAGCTGCAGGCAAAAAGAAGGGGAATTAATTTTGTTCTTGTGTTTCTTGGTTGAATTGGTTGCAGGAATATGAGCCAGTCCATGACAGAGTTGCACCCAGACAAAGCTGGGAAGTGGACCAATCATTAGAGTCTACTAAAAGTGGGGAAACCTAAAGATCTTAGATCTTATTAATCCTCAGGGGTCAGTGTATATATATAGATATATGTGCTGGTGTTAGTTCCGTTTTAGTCAAAAAGAAAAAGACAGCCAAAAAAAAAAAAAAAAAGCCTCTCCCTCAAGTGGGCAATCACCAAGATCGCAAATCCTAATCACTCAATTGTATATTCATGACTTTTCAGTTGATGCTCCATCTTCTACCATCTGATGAACGTTGAAGAACTTCTCAGAAACTCTCTCTCTCTCTCTCTCTCTCTCTCTCTCTCTCATTGTTTGGCCTCGACTATGTCAAAAAAGCAAGAAACGTGATATGAGGGCATGGGTGGTGAGGGAAAGAGCAGAGAAAGAGCAGGGTGGAGGGCACGTCCGAAGGGATTTTTATTTCCCTATTTTATCTCTCTCAAGTCAGGGAAGGATGCTGAAGCTTTTTGTCCTCTTCTTTTTAGTCCTTATGGCTTGGGACAGTAGTTTATCAGATTCTGATATGTGGATCGGAGCCTTTGGATTTTTTTGGCTTCGATCGTTCACTGAGCTTCTGCGAGACTTTGGTCCCACTTTTAATAATTGAACTTTTGTTATTTAGTGCCTCTTCAGCCCCAGTTTTGAATTACAATTGGCTGTGTTTTCCTGCTTGTCCCTCCCGTCTCACGTTGTTATTCATCCGCAAGAATTCTCAGCAAATGCCCAAAGCACGGAAGGATAGGCGCACGAGTGACCCGAGTGTTATCTAATTACTCAAGCTCACCCAAATGCCTCGTTGATGGCAATTAAGGCGTCACGAACTAACTTAACCTTTTCTAAGGAACCTGCAAGTAAGCCAAAGAACAGAAAGAATGAGCCCCTATTGTTGCCTGGCCCCAGGCTGTTTCTTTCATTGTCTGACCCCGTTCATCTCACTAAATATATGTTACACAGTACTCCTGTCACACCAAGACGAGAATAACACTGTTAACCCACGGACACTACAAGCCATAGGGTATAGAAGTAACAACAGTATCATATAATTGAACACGGTTGAGGTGAGGTTATTGAAGTACAGAAACGCCATCGGAAAGATGAGTGAAAAATGGATCATAGTTTCATCATTCAACGGACATTCCAAGCTTATGTCGGAGAGAATTGACTACTAGTACGGCAATGAAGGGAGGAAAAAAAAAGCTTTTACTTCGAATAGATGGCATCCGTTCTCCAACAGTAACTTAAAACCCCACAGTTTCCAGGCTCCTCTGGGGTCACCCACATGAAGACTTGGGGAAGGGAGACATCCGTACTTCCACTTCTCTAGGAAACAACCATCTAAATAAACACAATGAGGATCTAAATAAATATTGAACAACGCAGAAAGATGAGACGATGAGAATTAGAAGCATTTCCTATGAACAATAGAAGGTCCAGTTTCATCGTAGTCTGCTTTTGTAACATGCTGATTCTGAGGGAAAACAACTTTGGCAAGTATGGCCCCGCCGACCCAAGCTGAGTAGTGTGTCAAATTTTCTGGCATGTATTCTGGAGGCTGCAATCAACAAAAGAGTCAACATTTAGAAGCCTCGCTAAGAATGTAACAAATGCAAACAGTAAGCTCACAACATATTCTAATGAGAAATAGGGAAAAATATCAGCCTGCAAGGCAACACAATCACAGCTTGTCGTCCTTCATCACTTCTTTTATGGTAAAAGAAAAGGTGCTGAATAAGGTCTACAAGACAACATCAGTACTAATGAAAAAGTGCATCTGCTTAAGACAGACCAAAAAGTTAGCAGTATTCAATCACAAGTAGAAATATTGCTGGCGGGGGTGTTAGGACAATAAAGCTTCCATTTGTGACACTATTAGCAAGATATGATACCTTTATTAATGCGGGACGAATAGCCGATGAGCAGAGTCCAGCTTCTCTCTGAAACCTATCCTCGAAACCTGCAATAGATAGGCATAATGACAAAATTCACGAATCCAGGCCATCCGATCTCCCTCAACAGTATTTCAACAGGTCTCATCTGTTGTTGATTTTTCTTTTATTCCAGCGTTTCAATCAATCCCCACCCTTGCTAACGAGGGAAAAGCAAAGCAACTATAAAAGGGCAGGAAGAGGACAAAAATAGGCTTAAAACCAAACCAGCATGATTTCTCAAGATCAGAATATAAGACTTGATGGACTATGAAGCAAAAAAACTACAACATAAATTCCTTTCTAACCCAGAACAGAGCACAGCATAAATTGCATCATATCAATCATCAAAAAAGATGAAGCATATATGGGCACCTCATGCATCCAATACTGATAGAACAGCAGAAGAAAGGCACAGGGCAACTTAGGTTGTAATTCATATTTTGCACTATAGCCAAAAAAAAAAACTATCCTCTATGAAGAACTTAGCTGCAATAACTTTTGTTTACAAGTTCCAGACTGGTCAGGCATAGCCAGGGACAGGCAGGGCTTCAAGGGGAACATTGCATGTTATCCAAATGGAACAAGACCAAGATAAATTTCTTTCCTAGCTAGCAGGCCACCCTGTTGCATGCTTACATATGCCAGCAAAGAATTTGATGAACCAATACATAAGAGAAGGTCCATATGCTAGATATATTGAAAGCATAGCTCCATAAATGTAAGAAACTTTGTCATGAACAAAGATTAGGGAGCTTAATTCAAGCCTACATCAACACTGTACCAGTCATAGAAGCGGTGCCGCCACAAAGAACGGTATTTTCCAAAAGCTGTTTGTGATTCTCAGATGATACAGGCGTAACGCTTCGTACAAGCTGTTCGACGATGCCATGTGCCTCCAAACCCAGTATTGATGGCTGAAATAGAGCCTCTCCCACAGTGTACCTTTCTCTTCCAATTTTAATAACCTGAACAAGTAAAAGTTATGTCTGAACATCTCACATAGAAAATATACAATTGAAATTCCTTTCTACTCACATGTTGGTAGAACACATTGAACAGGGACATAAACACAATCATCATCAACCAGAATATTAAAGAATTAAAATTGGACCAGTGGCCCTGCTCAAACTACCAGGCTGTAAAACAAACAAATGATATCTTGTCCTGGACTAGCCAAAAAGTTTAAAACGGTTATCTGCCTAGAGCAACAGTAAAAAGCAAGGAGTCAAAAAAGAAAATAGAACAATTCAATGAACAAATCATCACGAGCCACAACATTACAAAAATATTGCATCAATGAGCAGGTAAATGGCATGTGCAAAAGTAAAAGCACTAAAAAATCAAGTCTTCACTGTCTAAAAATTTGTTTCATTGCCCCTGATAGGATATGCAAAATGGATACCAAACAGAAAAATAGCTACCTCAACTCTTGTGTTATTTGCACACATAGTTAATCCTTAATTCATGTTTCACCTAAGTCATATGTCTTATCTTGACTCGACAAAAAATATACCAAAATCCGCAGTAATGACGAAGAGGGCACCATCTCCAGCCCTTTCTTGCGGTACTCACATATTTGGCAAAATCCATTCCAACAAACTCAATCCCATTAGTGCCTTCAGCCAACACTTTATTAATCAATCACCAGATTTCATCACCCCATTAAGCTGCATCTGCAATGTGGGCATAATCTCTCATGTAGCAGACTTTAAAGCAGAAGCAATCTCAAAAGGCCAGCAATCGCACCATCAAGCATACTTCTTTATTTTTAGTAAAAATCCCCACAGATAAAATCAGACCACCTTGTCCATGTGCATCAAGCGAGGGCTATTTAGAGTGCAGGTGCACAGCCTCCAAGATACTTCTTAGTGCAAGATATATCCGTACCAAGAACTTGACCAAGCCAATCCTTTGAAAGTCAAATCTTACCATCAAGGTTGAGATTATTATACAATGAATCAAAACTTAGAAAAAGCTACTCGGTATGTGCCTATGCTAGAAAATAGCCATTTTGTTCTTCAGGATGTTATAAGTGAGGGGAGACTTCAACAAAATTAGATCAAGCTCATGACTTTCAAGAACTTTCCAAGCTATATACTAACCTGACCATCAGGAAGCGTGTGTTTTTCGTCGCCATCATGTGAGTTGAAAATTTTGGCATAAGCAACTTCATCTTCAGCACAACACGAAAACTTTTCTTTTAACTTCTCCACATCTGAAAGGTTGAGGTTGACTCCTGGATTAGATTTACTTAGTTCCTGTGCAAGTAGCTTTGTTAAATCAACTCCCCCAATTTCTAATCTTCTAGATGCGATATGCTGAACTGCACCTTCAATGACTGGAGCAATATCTGGTGAAACAGAAGGATCACATGACTCAGAACATTTCACAATTAATCATTTCATATATCATCGGGAGCACTTAGTATAATGTGCAAAACATAAGCTGCAAAAGATATGTGTCAATGACAATTATGCAACACATATATGTTCATTAAAGTGGGAAAGCTAAAATCAAGCAACACCAGGGAAAGATCTAAAAGCAAGTTCCCCCTTCCTAAGCCCTAATCATCTCATAGATAGAATCGAATAACTCCTGTTTTACTGACAAGCTTGCTAAACTGAGTTCCAAAATCCACAAAAACAAAGAAAAAAGAAAGAAAGAAATGGAGACATGATAGGATTCCAACTTAAAAGCAGTCAAGCATAAGAGATGAAGGGAAGCCTCTTAAACTTTTCCACCCTGAGTAATCTCAGTTTTCAGCTCAAGTATACCCAATAAATGGATTGCAACAAGATGGCATCCCAACCAGACAGTGATTTGGTCGCAGTATACTTCATATACAAGTAATAGGTGACACATGACGTCATGCATAAGGATGAAACAGATGAAGCACATGGGGAAACAGTAAAATCCCCATAATAACCCTACATAATTAAATCATACCTATCTTTCCATGACCAATATCAACAGTGCATCCAGAAATGCGTCCAACAGCATACAGAGATAACACTGCTTGCTCTGACGCGTAAAAGCCAGAGATGTTAAATGTTTCAAACATCAGTTGCACCAACTGCTCCCTCACAGCCTAAGGAAAAACCATTAACACTCATTACTAAAGGAAGCAAAAGTGTTCATGCAGATCTCAACACACATATAATACTGAAATGAGATAAATTACCCTTATGTGGATGCAACAAGTTCAAGCATCTAGAAAATCGACAAAAATCTGATGAAATGGATAGCACATCTGCTGATATCACAAAGGTAATAGTGCCAAATGCCATCACTAAGCTATGAATACTCCAACAAGCACAACGCCATGAAGAAAACCAAGAGCAGATACCTTATAATGACAGGCAATGATTAGAAACCTCATAAACATGCCCGATTGTTGACATTTAAGGTTTTTATGTTAAGAGCAACTATTTAAGCTAAAAAGAATAGGATAGAAAGTATTAGCCAACCTTAGGGGTGCAAAGTGGATCGGTGAAAAGTATTTGTCCTTCATTGCCTATTTCCCATCCCAGGCCAGTGTATAGAACATGGTGGAGTAGATCTTCCATTGCATCCCAATCTCTAATATATCCACGCACTACCGGATCAACAACGATATCCTCACACAGTGAATTTTCAGACAATGATCCATCTTCAGGCATGCGCTTCATTTGTGTAGGGATGATCTAACCATAAGTAGAAAAAGGGGAAAAAACACAATCACTTTAAATCAGAGTCAACTTGATTACATGAGGGGAAAAATGAGAGAACTAAATAGAGAAGTCAGATCACCTAAAAACATCCATTAGCTACAGAATGATCACAGTTAGATAATAAGGAAACCATTCCCTTCAATGAATCTAGTGGGAACAGAAAATTCGTCTAAAAAGAGAAAAAGAAATCTGGCAATATTTGACCATAAAAATTTGGATAAACAATCAGGGATAAAAATGAAAGTTTGAAAACCATCCTAGTGAACAAGGCCCCACGATCAAGGGAATGCAAATGACTTTTTATTGTCAAGTAGCTGCCATTAATTTTGTGAACCTAAATTCACTGCCTTTAGGTCACAATGTACCAGTAAGTCCCATCATATGAATTCTCACCCTCAAAACCTCGTAAGTGAAATTATCATATATGTCATAGCAACATCAGAAGCACACATACAGAGCAATGTGAAGTAACACCTTGGCCTTGGTAAGTGGGAGTCCTAGGAATGGAATGGGAATAAGGCATTAATTAAAACTGACCCGGTTATTTGGCAGCACATATTATGTGGGAAAGGGAACAAATCATGGGAATGAAGTGCCATCATTTCCAGGATTTTTACTGACGTGGAAAGTGAGCACACCAGAAAATTTGTTCTCTGCGTAAGATGTCATTTGGCTCTTCTAGCTCCTTTCTCTCTTAGCCAAAAGTCATCCCACATTTGCATCTGGCTTTTGAAGAAAATCACATCAAGTAATCACCTGCTCCACAGGGGTGACTTGACTTCATTATCTTTGCCACTTTTCTTTTCACATTTTTTAACCTTCTTTTGCAGTAAAAAAGTAAACTCTTCACTGCAATCCCTATCTCCTGTAATACCTGCTTAAGTTCTTCATACCCGTAATCACTAATCATCAACTATTATGATGTTTTATTCTTATGTGCTTCAATCAGTTCATGTGGTCTTGTATATACCATATTTCGAAATTACCCTGATTGTGATTGTTTTAACATTTTTGATTTGTTACTTTATTCATAATTTTCTTCAAAATAATATAGGTCATACATAGAAATGACATGATTATCTAATAAAGAAAAACGAAAGGAAGTCTTACGTTAGTAATAATATTTAAACATATGCTTACATAAATCTACTTCACGTAATTTTCAACTCAAATTTTATATGCAACATGACCAGATGTCAAGAAAGTCAGATTTCTAATCTCACTAGTTATGGTCTACCAAAAAGAGAGAACAGGATTGGATTGCCCATTCCAAGTCCTACATTCCCATTCCCATTGCCACTTTCCAAGTGACCAAACAGGGCTGTAAAGAGTTTGCTTATCCCAGGATGGTCGCAAACAGTGCTGAATAATCATCAAAATTCATGTTATCTTTTCTTTGAGCCAGCAATAAGAACACTGAAGAAGATAAAAAAAAGGGGAAAAAAGGAAGAAAAGTGCCATCTACAAAGGAGTATGATGAGTGCTTCCTAATAAATTGGCTGAAGAAATGTCATTGCTCGATACTCACACTGTGTGCCTAGACCATATAACACAAAAGACTCGTCCAAAAATTACAACCTCCAGCATTTATGAATCACAGTATAACAACTTATACTGAAAACAAGCCAAATGATACATTATCCAGAGCACCCTTAGATTTCCCTTCCCCAGAAATCTCTTGGCAAGCAGACATAGTTGGGGACAAAAAGGGAAACACTCATCAAGATTAAAACAGCCCTCGAGATCGAGAATTTACTGTCTGGATAACAATTTAGAAAGAAGATAACTAACCCCTCGCTTGCAAAGGCGAGAAAATGTGACAGAGAACAAGAAACACAACAAGGCAGCAACTAAAAAATTCATCTTGACACACTTTCCAAGCCCTTCAAACGAGTGCCAATTTTCTCAGCAACAGTCGAAGGGAAAAGTGGAACCAATGGTGAAAAGGGTAAAAGAAAAAGAGGAGAGCTTCATTACTACCATGGAAGGAGCCTGGTCAGGAACCGCAGGTCCCGCTTTGAGGAGCTTGGAGCCAGCATCGACGACAACAGCTTCCATGAATCGCCCCCAAAATCAGGAAAAAGAAAAACCCTAGCACCTGCCCTTCGGGACCCGAACTCCCCAAGGGTTTAGCAAGGCTCGGCTTCTGCTTGTAGGCGCAGCAAACTCTGCGGAACTGCAACCTTTTCGCTCGCACTAGTTTGGAGTACCACTTCCCTCGTCCCCGCCACTGTTTCAAGATTCTCGGCGAGCGGGCAGACGGTTTTGAATGTTTGCAACTGCAATGGCAAGGGAAATTGAGAGAGAGAAAACAGACGATGTTTTTTTTCCCGTTATTCCTTTTTATATGTTTGGTCTCTCGTAAATGAGGGGAAACGAAAAATTGGACAGAAGACGACTTTCTTTCTCTCCGGGCCGGTTGCAGGATTAAACGGTAGAAAAAATGTGACCGAAAATTATACAAAACTCCCGTAAACTTTGGGATTCTACACCTGTCCTCCCTATCACTATTACCTAACACCTCCTTCAACCTCTATTTTTTCAACTATCCTAAGTTTTGTGAATAATGATACATGTAATCTCTAAATGTTGACCCGATATGTAATATAATTCATAAACTTTTAATTTGTTAAATGTGATCCTTAAATTTTAATCCAATATCCAATATCGTCCTTAACTTTTAATTTACGAAATGCGTCTCTAAACTTTTAGAAAATATTATAATAATCCTAAATTACTGTTAGTGCGAAGGTTCTAAGGAAATTTTCAATTAAGGCTGAAATGATTGGTGTTTAGCTGAAACTGAATTCATTATATTGAAATATATTGTTTCACTCCATATAAAACAGTTGAAGAAATCATTATGTAGTACCAAGAAGATCGCTCAGGAGGTATTGGCAATTCAAGTCCTCAGTCAACCCAGAACAAGATCTTTAAACTCTTCAACTATATGGTCTTTGGAGGGCGTTCTCCCCACGATACTCGCCATTTTTCTAGGAAAAATTATCCAAAAAGGAAGTCGTATCATTTTCCATCTTATTTTCTCACCACTTCCTCTCTCTTCGTTTCCCTTCTGTCTTAATTTGCCACCCAAACGGTTTGCAAATTAGGTCATGTACTCGCAATGTTTTCAAATGCTAGACCTACACTGGACTAAGGAGAAATTTTTGTAATATCTCGTCGTTGCCTCGTGGCATATTTCGACAAAAAGAACCCGCTTCTTTAATTATAACCTACCTTTCTCTCTGTTTTTTGGCTCAACAAAAAAATTATTATTTTGCTGAAAAATGGAATCCGATAGAAAAGAAATTATCAGACAATTCAAATATCAATGCTCTCTCAACACTTATTAATCATACCAAATAAGAAGGTTTCGAGTTTCAACCATACAAGAAAATCAATGTATTCAAAACTGCAAAGTTTTCTCAATCGCGTCCTTAACAAGTGTTTATTATAGACACTCTTTAAAGAAATTCAATTTCGCTATTTCTAAGAGTTTGATGTCCCATGACAGAGATCTTGAATGCATTCCACAGTGCATAAATGACAGCAAACAGATCACAGAAAATCACTCAACTTTTCATATGTGAGCACAATCAAGTGAAAAGATGCGTCCTACAGATGACAACCTCATCATCGATCACGGTACCGGAATAGAGAAGGGATAAACTCTACAGCCAAAAGGTCGATCATTACAGTAATCTGAAGGCATGAGAGTTCAAAGAATGTGAAATTACATGCTAACTGGCACGATGGCGACTCCTGCCTTGAGAGTTATCTACTTTTGAAACCAACAAATCCAGCCTTCTCAATCTGCCATAGAGAATGCTAACAACACATCTTACTCTAACTACAATGACCATACCCCAAAAAAAATAATATTAAAAATAATACCAAGACTTTCCTTGCCTAAGCGCCTACTTGGTTACAGAGAACAGATACCTAACTACAAAATTCAAATTAAAACCTAGAAGAAGCCGAAAGCTGACCTAAAATTGTCAAATTGGAATAAGAGAGAAAAATGGAAAGACCTTTGCAGAAGGCTATTAGCTCCTGAGGAAAGAACCAGACCACAAGCAAACAATGCTCCACAGAGAAATCAACTCCTTGAGCTCAGGACGGCCTCTCTACCGATGGGACAACACTTCATCTTGGTGCTTTACTCAACAAAGAACATCTGTGGGGCTGTATAACCAAAATACAGGATGAGATGTCCGCACCAACACAAAGAATTTTCACATTCATTTCTTTGACCTTTTCCACGATTCAAATCACGTCTTCGACCTCTTTCGCTTTTGAGAAACAAAACGCACGCCTTGCTTCTCAAGTTCCACAGTCTTCACTCTTCCATCATCCAGATCAACAGCCAGCGCAGATGTCCCTTCGATAATATCAGTGACAACCCCCTTATGCCTACAGAAAGTTGGAACAGAACAGAAATTGACATCAAACTGATCTAATTCATAACTTTTTAGTGCATGCAGCGCAAGGACACATAAATCAAAGGATGCAACACCGGACTTTCCATGTCCTTTTTTTCTTTCCAGTGCTGATTACCATATTTCATACTTTTGCCCTTCCCTCAAGAAGTACAGATATTTTCTTGACAAGCATTAATAGAATCCCCTGAAAACATGAACCTCCCCAGATACTTTTGATGGTTGATCAATTTCTAAGAGATATGGCACATGAGGAAAGAAGTATATGCATTTTTAATTCCTATGAAGGAGGTAATAATCACAAGTTTACTAGTGAAATATTGCAGGAGTAGTTCAATTGAGCAAATATAATCCTCAGCTTGCCATTTACTACATATAAGCAACAGAAACAGAAATGAAAGAGATAAAGCTTTTACCAAGAATTGTCAGATGGCTGATGGACCTCAACTCTCTTTCCAATTGCATCTTTGCCCAATTTTTTCAATATCCAATTAGCATCCATAATCTCATCCAGCAGGTTGTCTTGATGCTGCCGATTAACATCTTCATCTCCATCATTAGACGTTTTGGCCATAAACGGTGATGGTCTCTTTCTTTTTGACCTTTGGCCCTTGATGGAACTCTTCTCTTCATCCCAGAGGGATAGTTGAGAGGGTGGATTTTCACGATTAATATTCTTAAACTTAAGCTTCAGCAATGGCTTAGAATCTTTTGGCAAAGATTGTGACACAGGCGTATGAACATGGTCACTGTTGCTTTCAATGTTCATATCAGGCCTGCCATCCCTTTGCTTTTCCAAAGATATTTTCTCATGTCTAGACATTTGCGTTTTACCTGCAGATTCAGATGCAGGAACACTTCCTTCTGTATTTCTTCTTCTGAATACAAGACGAGTGTGCTCTGGAGGCTTAATTCCGACTCTCTCAGCACCACTACCCAATCTTGGATTTACATCATGAACTTCAGATCTCATTTTCCCAAGCTTGATAAGATTGCCTTCTTTACCCCCAGGCTTGACAACCTTTGATTGGCCAGAGAATTCAGACATTTCTCCTACAAAAGAGAGAAAATTACGATTAATTTCAACTTCTACAGAAGATTCAATGTACCATAGCCAATAGCCTGAAAGGATTAGATGAAGTGATCAAACAAGCATCTCACAAACACTCAACATACCAGTGCTATCATTCCTATCCGCCAAAGATTTATCAGTAAGTCTCTGATGGCTTGTATATTCAGTGCCTGATCATAAAAAGACAGTGCAAAATAAGCTACGCGTGCTATGAAAAATACAAGAATGTAACCAAGCTTGTCTTTCAACAACCCTTGAAATGGTAAACTTATATGAACAATCAGCACATGCACGCCCTTCCTATTCCTACTCACACTAAAAAATTTGAGGAAAGCATAATCTCTTTCACTCGACTTCCACAAATGAACCTAGATTATAATTACAGTGCATACCATTGGAAGTCAAAATTTCCTGTTCTCTTTGGCAGCTAGAAGCATCGGATCGGGGCGAATTAGTAGCATTTCGATTTCGAGCACCCAAATGTATGACCAACTTTTTTTCATTTACATTCTTTGACTTGCTAGCATGCTGTCCAGAATCAACTCCACCAGCTAAATCCTGAGGCTTGCTGCTCTTAATATGAAGGACTCGTGGTTTCTTCTCTTCAGAGCCAGCAGTAACTTCTTCAATGAACTTGTGTTTTAATACCCCCGGCTCATTGATGGAGCAAATTCCCTCAGCATGGCTCGAGCTTCTAGCATTGGGAGGAGTAAATGCATTGACCAATCCACTGCGTTCAGAATGTATGCCGTCATTCTTGTCCTTGCTAGAGCTAGGGGCAAGAGATTGAACATCATTATGTGGTTCAAAATCTTGATGTGCTTGCAGAGTCCCAGCAGCAGATTCTTGATGCGGCTTTTTCTTAATATTCTTCTTGCTAGGTTTCTTTAAATGTTCCTTTGGTTTTTTTGGCGACTTCTCATTTAAACCCTTAAGAGAAAACTTCAAGGGCCGACCATATTCGCCTTTGAAAACGGTGGGACCACTTTCTTCATCATCCGAGTAAGGTGAAATAGAGAAGATTTCTTCCTGAGTAGGCAATCCAGCAGCAGCTCGCAAACTAGCAATAAGTTCTCTATCAGCAAAGTCTTTCCTCCTCCAAAGCTCTTGAACAGCATCCTCAAGATCCTTGACCTATTCCAACCATTCGAGTGAGATAAAAGATCAATTGCAAAGCAAACAAGTGCAAATGAGAAAAGAGAATAAAAAGAAATGAAGGCCATTGAAAAAGACAAGCAACATCTATTTTAGACATACCTGGTAGCACTCTCCACGGCATGTGGGACAAATGTACTGGAGATTTCCATCTACTTGAAATTGTAGATACTTATCTTCGCTGTGGCAACATATACATCACCAGTCAACATCCATGCAAAAAAAAAAAATTTATGTCTCACACAAAATAATCAGCTAGCATTGAAAAGACCATTTTGACTGAACATTGACAGGACAACTTCCTTCAAGAACTAACCAAAGCAATCCTTGACAACCCATCAAATAGCAGTGAGAAATCATATAAAAAGAGAACAGACATCAATAACCAAAGACATCTGAGCTATACATGACCTTCCACACAATAGGACAATTTTACCAGAAGCTAAGTCAAAAGTTCACAGTCCCAGTTACTAACCTGATGCCATCACAATGAGTGTGAACCCAACGCTGGCAATGATCACAACAGACCATTGGCGTTGACTCAGAATCTCTATAAACCTGCAAAATGTAACAACAATTAGTATCCACCATGTTTTGATACACATTACATCCTCTCTTTTTTCTGCCGAGCCCCAAAACACAAAATTACCTTCAAACAAACAGGGCAATAGTTCCCCTTGACAAACAATCTTCCACATGCATCACAGCAAGTATAACCCAGAAACCACCTGTTCCATATATTTAAAGAGTTAGGAAATTAAAAATGATCTGTTTCAGTCTATAATACCTAAAGAGATGCTTAACTCTAACTCAATTGCTTCTGGAGCAGTTTTGACATAAAGTCATTTCAGACAAGAATGTTACCTCACACTCAAGCCATTTCCAGGGACATTGGATCCACAACTATGGCACCTTGTATGTTTGGGGCACAGATAAGGTCCAGAACTAACATTCTGCGATGTCCACAGTCACTGTGAGCACTTCACAAACCATGCAAGTGATGAGTGAAAAGAGCATACTCACCTTGTGCGGGGGATGCTGGCAGTAACAGTGATATGCGCCATCACACCTCTTGCAAAACATGAATTTTTTAGGATCCCCTGCCCTTCGGCATATCTTGCATAACAGAAAATAAAGCAAAGCATGAGGGCCACATTCACCTTTGAGTCATGACACACCCATGAAATCGGAACAGAGTTAATAGGCCAGCACCAGATACCCAGCACCACAAAGCAAGAACTTAATCTCAGCAAGGGTATGCATAAGGAAAGAAGAAACACGGGAGAGAGCCAGCACTTAATGGATCATAAAGATTCGAATTCTGCGACTGAACGAAGTAAAGAAACTAAAAATCTGAATCCAGATCTTGAGATCAGTCAATTAAATTAAATCGAAGAACAAGACCCTGATAACGGCAATAAATGCACGCACATCTAAGTAATAGCACCAGATTTCGCATATTACCTCACAAATTCGGCAAGAGGGACAGGTCCATGAACTCCAGTGAAAAAGATCTGCAGCAATTCAGTGTTGATAAGAAACCAAAAAACAGGTTAGAACAAATGAGGAAGACAGAAGCTGTGCGAACCAATAAGAATTTTAACGAAAAATTCGTACCCCGGTTCTGCGCCCAGCTTTTAATGCAGCTCCTGTGGTACTTCTTGCTACAGCTTTTACAGGAAAGCATCTTCTTTGCTCTCTCACTCCCGTCATTTTCCCCAAACAGGCACATCCGACATAATATTTTCGAGCTGGAATGACCTTGGCCTTGACCATGGTCTTCTCCGACCACATCTACAGCAGAGTCCTATGCACAAGTCGAATTGAGGAAAACAGAATCAGAGAAAAGCACCAAGTCGCAAATAAACCATGAAGTAGGCAAGAAACATATGATAAGGAGAAGCACTCAGCCATCACATGCTTGAGAGGTCACTCTAAGTTATACAATTGTTTTATGTTGCGGTGAACCAGATATGTACACGTGCATCCGTGTGCTTATAAATAAATCGAACGCTCTGCCAACTATACATATACTAGAATAACGCCTAATGTCGGTGCTGATTAAAGACGGGAGCCCAACGAAACCGAAATAATTACTTGAGCGAGACCAAAACCGAAACAAATGTGCATAAAAGAGGAAATCCTGATATACATTCAATGGAGAAATTATACCCTCGAATTGCCTAACGACCTCCAATCTTGAAATTATCCGAAACATTAAGAGAAATATACATATGCAAAAACTAGAAAAACTTCTGGCAGTTGCAACTCAAAAAGGTCCCCCAAGCACCCTGTACACGATTAATTAACCGCTCACCCACATTCAATAACGACGTACGTAGTACTGACACAAATTCATCTAACAAAAGTATATTAAAAAATAGGAAATATAGATAAATCCAAGCAATTCTCGTAAACTGACAGGGTGGCCTCACCCCGAGGTCACCGGACTCAAATCGCCGAGCATAGTCCTCGGCCGCGACCATAGCAGCAGCAGCCTTCTTCTGCAGCGCGGTACGCTTCGCCTGCGCCGACACGGCGGCCAGGGCGTCGTCCGCCCCATCGGCAGCGGCGGCGCCGGCCCCGCCGCCGGCGGCTCCGGCGCCCCCACCGGCGGCGATCCCGAGCGCATCGGCCCCGGCAGCGGGCTGCGGCGGAGGAGGGGGCGGCGGGAGGACCTTGGGGACGGCGACCTGGAGGGTAGCGGCGGTGGCCTCCTGAGCCCTAATCCCCCACGGATCGTTCAAGAACTCCTCGAGCTGCAGAATCTCGCGGACGAACCCATCCTTGCGGAGGCTCCGGGGAAACCCTAGCGAGCAGTAGCAGATTCGGCGACTGCGGGAAAACCAGAAAACCAAACAAAAACCAACGAAACCGGAAAAGTGAGACCTCCGGGAGGCGAACGGAGAAGCGGAAACCCAAGGGGGCGAAGGGGAGGAGGGAGACGAAGGGGGAGCAGAGGGGGTAGAGGAAGAAGAAGGAGGAGAAGGAGGGGAAATAAGAGAGGGAAACACCACAGACGCAGCACGTACCATGTAATTGGGCAAGCTACATGAAAGGCCATAAGCGGAGGGAGAGACGAGATATTGGATTTGAATTATTCGAGTTTTGAGGGGACGATTAGGGACGGGGGGAGGGGGGCAAGTGCTCCCGAAAATCTTTTCGGGATCTCCCTTTTCGCTTATTATTTATTTACTTATTTCCGGTCTTTTTTCGGAAGAGCTATAACGAAGTTACCCGATGAAGCCTCTCCAGGAACGCGCCACGCGTCGTATTCTGGTTGGTTCTTGTCCTGACAATTTTCCTGTATATTTAAAAATTTTGGTGCACTAGGAGCGGACGGTGAGGATGGCCCTCACCGTCGCGGCTGAAGAAATGCAGTTTTGCTCCGTACCAAGGCGGGGTCCGGGGTTCAACCCTCGCCCTTTCTGCAATCTTTTTCTTTTCTTTTCTTTTTACTATTTTCCGGAAACTCTACGATTCATATTACAAATATCTCGTGAATTTAAAATACTGTTTGCCCGGAATTATTTTCATGAATGAATGCATATATTGATAATAAAATTAGTTAGAAGATGATGCTATTATTTAACTTTTCTACAAAGTTTAAATGAAAATGCCCAAAATTCTATTTTGTAATTATTGAATAATTGACATCCAAATCGTGTAATATCATATCTTTTTAAGTAATCGATAAACGCATAAAATATGTATGAATATACACCATAAAAAATAGTTTGAAATATCGATGCATTAAATAACCCGATCATTTCATTTATCGTCCGTGAAATGCACGTAATCCCACCTTTCCAAATCTAGGTAAGAAAAGTTTTCTTTTTGGCATGATATATAAGAAATGGGCTAAAAATAGAAGGACAATCGTTCTTTAAATTCGATGCTAACTTTATCGATTTAGATTTTATTAATATAATCACATGAGTTTGCAAAATTTTGGTATGCTCTTTATGCAGTTTCCCGAGACCATCAAAATTAAGTGGTGTTGGTTAAAATTTCTGGTATGTTCAAACACGGTTGTGAATTTTTTGAATTGGATTAATTGGGTCCCTAAATCATTTTCCTCCGTTAATTGCATCCTCTAACTTTCTACTCATATCAAATGTCCAATTTAAGTCTTAACGATATTAAATATAAACCAAGTTTACTTTGATGGATGGCATTTAAATAGTTGCTTAACTTTTTGCTTTTTTTTTTGCTAGTTAATGGAAAAGATATCTCGCGTGAAAATTCAAAGTAGGTATCCACTAAGTATTCTCAATATGAAAATATTTTTATAAGGAAATCGTATCAAGGACATCTCACATTGTAGATTTTAGCCTAAGACCACATTTAATATCATCAATGAAATAAATGCTGTCGCGAACTAAGATTCACGGAAGGTCACGGTACATTTCCCCCATTTGCATGGCAAAAGCTGTGTTGCCCTTTTGGGACAATGACCGCGATTGACCCACGTCGAGGCTCGCCTTATCTTTTGTACTTCAACAACTTCGTACTACGTACAATATTATTTAATTACAAGACAACCAATCAAAGTTCGAGGCATTAATCTCGCAATCTGTCCGACAACGCAGCTCTTTGTCATGAAAAATATCGCAAAGGTTCGATGGGCACGGAAGAGAATGGGCGCCGGCGACTTGGAATCTCCATGAACCCAAATTTAAGTTCCAAGGGGGCAATCCGACATTACGATCATCAAATGTTGCTTTAGGGGTTTCAATTTATGCCCTCATGGCAATATTTGGAAGCTCACGCAAGATACGAGATACGAAAAGGGACAAGGATCTCTAACCCCGTGTGATGCCTATTAAGCACCTCGACAACTCTCGACAATTAAGGTATTGATCATCAATTTTATAGTGGCATGATATTTCTATATATTAAACTTAGTATAAGATAAGTGTACTAAAAGTAAAAAAACTTATCATGAGAGTGCAATTAAATTATAAAACCTTAAAAAAATGCAATTTAGTCTCAAAATATGTCACAAAAATATAATTAAGTCCTAATTTTCTTTTAAAATGCAATCAATAAGATGACTTGATTAGACCAATTTGACAAATTTGAGATCTTTATTGCATTTTTTGAAACTTTAATAATTTGATTGCATTTTTGTAATAAGTTGCAAGACTCGTTGCACCCTTTGAAAATCTCGCAACTCAATTGCACTTCACCCGTCCCCTTTAGTAACTACAAAAGTACTAATATGTTCACAAATTAGTATTTGGATGGTTGAGAGGCATCTATGGAACTCAATGATGGTGTAAAGAATCTCACCTATATGATTAGAGTCCGGAGACTATATTATGCTTGCTCAAATGGTGCAACTAATTACAGTTTGGCCTTGATCAGATTTTATTTTTTTAATCCAAATTAATCCATACAAGTTTGAAAATATATTGAATATTAAATTTCCTACAAATAGGTCTTTCGACTCATTTTCCGATGGGAGGAGGCCTCTCCTGATCCACTCAAATTCGATCAGTGTTCTTTAATCATTTGCAAGCCCGATCAAGATTTTCTTGGACTTGACTTTAGTCTTAAATCCGCCCATTCACTCCTTACTCGATCATTCCTTGGACTCAACTTAAGTCTTGCCCATTCATTCCTTATCCAATCATTCCATTAAATGGGGGATTGGGAGCACGACTGTCAATTGGAATCAAGCATATTAAAAGTTGTCGAGTTTGAGGTCGACCCTACTTTCAAACTTAGCGATAAAAAAAAAAAAAAAAAAAAAAAAAACAGAGATTTGTGATAAACTGAAACACAAGCTCAATTAGCTTCAACATCATGTAATTGCAAACTCAATATTGGAAACTCAAGTTGAGCTCCACCTAATATCAACTTTCCTAATATGATTTTGACTCCAACGGAAAAATCGAGAATGTCGAGCTCGATCAAATGAATAAACTTAACCTTAGGCTCGATGAATAAAGTTAAAAGGATGTTTTTGTTCAACAACTAAATATTTTTGAAAAAAGAAGAAGAAGAAGTTGGAGTAAACTCATGGGCACCTCCAATTGAGAATCGACAAACTCGAGCTCAATTTGATGAGAGACGAAAGTAGCTTGAGCTGGACTTGAAATTAGGGGAGTCAGATCCCCTGATGTCACTTAGGCAGAGACAAGACATTAGCGAGTAAGCTGACTCAGTTTCATTCCTAATTGCAAGGCTTATGTCACGAGGTGTAATTGCACCAAAGTTAACGGCATAGGGGTCCGGGTCCTTCAAACCCAGTCGGGTCGATGCGGCCTCTTTTTCATCAAATTTTTGAAGTGGGTAACTCTGCTCTCTCTTAATCTTCCCCATCAAAATTCATCGAGAGGGAAGGGGGAGAGAGAGGGAGAGAGTATCGAAGAGGAGGGGAATACTACTGGAGTTTATTATATGAAAAAATAAAAAATTTAAAAATAAAAATAAAAAAACATCAAAAAGAGTCAAGGAGGAAATTAATCATATTTTTCACACCAAATGGCAAAGAATATTTTCTAATTTATTTTCAAATTTAAGATAAAAACCAAGAAATATTGTAATTTTCCTGAAAAAATACTTATTGGAAAATATTTAATAAAAAAACGAAGGCTTATTTTCTCAAAAAAGTTAGAAAAATTGCTCACTAAATTTGTATTACATGAAAGCGTTTGATCAATATTATGTTATAAAAAAATAAGAAATAAGTTTTCTTAAGTTTATTTAAATAAGTCGGATATGTGTTCAGTATAGATTGAGTTAGGTATGGGTAAAAAATTTTACACTATAATAAATGGGTTATAGACGAATTAAATTGGTTGATTTGGATTGGATGATTCACGATGGTATCCAAATTCGACGAGACTAACCTGTTTGACAAACAGGTTTACAAAGGTGTAATTGGACCGAGTCAGCGGTGATAGAGGTCCAGCTTGTCCTGGCCCGGCCTCTTTTTTTTTTTTTTTTTTTTTTTCCAGTAAATATTTGAAGTGGGGGCTCTCACCTCTCTTATTCCATTCATAATCAGTACTCATCGAGAGAGAGAGAGAGAGAGAGAGAGAGAGCGTCGCGCGAAGAGGAGAGAAATACTTAATACTTGGGGGGAGTCTGGGGGCAGCAAAGGTAGGAAACAACCATGAACGCCCCCGATCGTTACGAGAGGTTCGTCGTTCCCGAAGGTACCAAGAAGTAAGTCTCCCTCTCTCTCTGTATCTCTCTCTGTCTCTTCCAGAGTCGCTGGGGGTTACTGGATTTCTGCTGCACCCATTTGTTTTGGCTGCCTGCCTAGTGATCTGACTGTCGACGGGTGTTTGTTGCTTAGGGTTTCGTACGAGCGGGACACCAAGATCATCAACGCCGCTTCATTCACCATCGAAAGGGAAGACCACACCATCGGCAACATCCTTCGCATGTACTCTTTCTCCATTCTTATCATTTCATTTTCCCTCCCTCTATCTGTTCTTTGCCCTTCCTGCCTCCACTTCGATTGGAAACCCTTGTTATGTTTTATTTCATTTTTGGTGCTGTCCACTCAGGCAATTGCATAGAGATGAGAACGTGCTCTTCGCTGGTTACAAGCTCCCTCACCCTCTGCAGTATAAGATCATTGTCCGGGTACCACATTTTCGACTTGGAACCTTTGTTGTCTCCCTCTTCTGTCTATGCAATTGTTTAGGTGATTATGTGTGTGTTTACGTGCACGCATGCCTGGCACGTTTGGGTTGTCTGCTTTTGCAATTACTCGGTGCATGTCTTTGGATTACAGTACTTCAGCTTCTTTGAGTTAGTAAAGTTTTCGCAAGTGCATATGACTGAGAAATTAAAATGAAGGTGGTTGTCCATTATGCTGATGCTCTTTCTAGAGTTTGTAACATGAATAGCTAGTTGAACGAATGCCCGCTTTTCCTTTCATGGTTGGAAACGTTTTTGCGGACTATGCAGGCACCTTCAAAATTTAGGTCTTGATAATTTTTGTTTGAGGGAGATTGGGTTTTTATGGTCAAGATTCAGGCATTTTGCATTTCTAAACTTTCTTATCTTAAGATCTATAACATACTTTTCTGGTTCACTAAGTGCAGCAGGAGAATGATGTTTGTACGGGTGTTTGCCTATCAATTGAATTTTAGGACATATGGCTTGAGCTCGTAAAGCACCTATTATAATGTTAATTGTCCCGTAATCTCGTGTTGTTTATATGAAAACTTACTTATTGATTAAAGTCGTTGGATCAGCTGGTAAAGCACTCACTGTGACATCATTTGTACCTTAAACTTGGGCTGTAATTGGGGGCTTGTTACTCTTTGGTGTCTCTTTCACTCTTTCATTTTTTCCTAGCTGAGAAGTAGTCTCATAGCTGGAGTTTTCTCTTGAAATTTTCTCATATATTGAGATTAATGCAGTTCGATTGGGTTTTGTAGGTACACACTACGAGCCAGTCATCACCGATGCAGGCATATAATCAGGCTATTAATGATCTCGACAAGGAACTTGATCATCTAAGGAATGCTTTTGAGGTGTGGCCTTCTTCTTTTGATGGCGATGGAATCAAATTATTACAAGAAATTTTGCACTTCAAGCAGCTCTTATTTTGTTTTAGGCTGCTTTCATGCATGAAAGTGGAACCAACTGATAGAAAACTGAAAGAATTATAGCATTTGGCATCAAACATTTGTTTCAACTGAAGGATGTGATCAGAACTGTTGGGAACAGGCTTACATGCATTTCAACGAAGGGTGTGATCAGAACCGTTGGGAACAGTTGTACATGCATCTCTTGGATATCAGCTTAACCTATCCTATTCTCATCTGCTTCTAGAGAAGGATTGTAGCATGGAATCACAGTTTTCTTTGTCTTGTTGGACTTTTTTGCAGTGTTTGTGACATGATTGGGGTTTGTGTCATGTGAGTCGTGTGCTTATTTAAAATATTGCAAATATGGCCTAATACTGTCATGAAGTTAAAGAGTTAGAAAGATTCAGGTGTGGTTGAGAGAGAAAGTGTTGCTTATCTCATGGGTGACCTGTAATCTAGATTACGAGGTTGCAAGTACTGGAATTGGCAAAGAAGTATTGACTAGAAGCCATTGATTGCCTGTTATATTGGATTCTAGTGGTTGTGACTTGTCATTTCCACCCACAGAATATACCTTACCCTTTTTATCTGTTTATTGTTTTGCAGGCTGAAATGGCTAAACATTCAAGGGACTACTGAGTTGCTTTTGGGAACAGCTGTTTATTCTTGCTTGCTTATGTACTGATAGCTGGTGGTGTTCTCCTAGAAAGAATGTCTTTGGTCGATTAACAGATTCTTGCTTCAGAAGGATAAATGTAATGTATTCTCAGATTTTTTTCCATGGCAAATTGGCATATTCAGCTGTTCGGTTCTCTAGCTGAGGGTTCAAGAACCATTTTTATCGACCTATTGTACTTCTTTTTGTCTAATGATTGCCATCAACAATCGCATCATTACTATCTAGTTGAATATAGTTATATGGATTGCGTGATTGCTTAGGTTTCGATTTGTGCCCTGCATTGGGTTATCTGCAGTTTGCTTGTTATTTGCTTTCTTTATTGGCTTGCAAGTATATTCTTCCCAGAACCCCAGACTTGTCTTGAGGTAGATGTGCGGGCCAAAGCCTACAGGTTGTTTGTGTTGTTAACAGTTGCTCCGGTATTTCTAGATAGCCAAAGGCAATGAACAGCAATATTGGAATCGCTCATTCGGATGCGACTTCTGTTGGTGGAAATTCATGGAAATTCGAGAGCTGGCGCACTCACCAATTTGTGAAGGACTTGCCTCTGCGATGCATTTCCAAAAGCTTTTATCAGTGCTAATGTACCAAGGAATGTGCTGATGAAGAAAGATGCATTTCCAAGAGCTTTTATCAGTGCTAATGTACAAAGGAATGTGTCAATGAATAAAGATATCTATGACTGCATTCGGTAGGTGGTGTACGTTTCTCGTGTCATGTTGAAAAAGTTTGCAGAATAGAAACAACTTAGCCATGTCTCTTAAATGTCCCAAGGGAGTCATTTGCAGTCAGATTGCTATTCTGAAACACCAAAGCTGTGTCGGTGAAAAATCTCCACGGTACAGCATAGTACAGAACGTCCTTAGTGCATTTTCGTTGCTTCTCTATCTCTCTCTCCCTACGAAAGTTTGTACTGTTTAAAAGTAAGATCCTCCAACTAACTCTCTCTCTAACTTCCAGAATTTCAACTATGAGCCGCCGTCAGTTACCTTTTAACTTGTTCTTCCATATTCCTACCGAGAGTGAGATTTCTAGCTCTAGTTTAAGTACATGAAGCTGTATGCTAATTCTTATTGGACTGACATTTACATGATGGAGAAATCTTCATCGAGACCTTCTAGCTCTCCTCTAAGACTTGGTTGCTGTATGATCAAAATGGAAGTTGATACAGAGAAATCAGACCCCGAAAGTACATCTCCTATCGGCCCCAATTCGGGGCACTGCTCCAAATCATTCATCCCCACGGTCAATACCGAATTTACCCTCCCTCCTCGGCCCACGATGATCAGTGAATACTGCCCCTCCAGTGATTTCAAAGTCGAAAATGTCTCTGCTGAATTAGCGAGATGCTTCTCTGAGTAAGCGACAGGCCCGCTGCCGGCCACATGTTTCTCATAGAAGTTGGCGAAAAACTCATCATCTAGTTTCATCTCCTGCTCTTGCTCGGCGGCGTTGTATCTGTAGTTGCTGGTTCTCCTCGAAGAAGACATGTCTTCATCGGTTTGCACAAGGAATCTTATGACTGTGAGCTTCACCCCTGCATGCCATGCCACGCGACCGGCATAGGCAAGTGCCTCTCGATCATCTTTCCCACCGATGAAGATGACTGCTATGTTCAGAGACACATATGATCCTGAAATCTTTTCTGTCAATCCAAACCCTCTATCTACTAGAATCCCAACGGAGCATGGAGCATGCCTAAGCATCTGCATCCAAACTAAAAGTTGTGAATACCAAGTTCAGAGCCCGATCAGGTGTGTTTAAAATCAAACATGTCATCATGAAGAAGGGGTGTCATGAACAAGATAATTGCCTGCAAAGAACAGATACTTCCCACTCTACCAGATTTCTTGCGATGCTTTTAGTGCTTGCTAAGATTTGCTGCTTATATCAGACACGAGAACATAGATTCGCCTCTACTACAGGATATATATATGGCAGAGATACTGACAAACTCTGCTATCCACTCTCTCTCTGCGTCTCATTGTAGCAGGGAGAGATGGGTCTAAGATTACCCGATTCTAGTCCTGGAGCCAAAGTCTAGCTTGCTCTAATTTTTTGCTTTTCGTTTGTTTGATGTATGTTGTCTATTACGGATATTTTACAGCTCTGCATGAAAGAGAATTGTTGCATGTGTACTATAGAGTCAAAAAGGAAATACGACGCCCCCTAATGATCATAAGTCGGGCGGACAATTATTGATCAAAGCAGAAGAGTGATTATTTACAGCTCTAAAAGGCAAAGAGTGATCCTGAGGTACCCCAACACAAGCATACGTGTTGAATTCCCTTGCTTGGCCATGTCAAGTACGATTGACGCTGAACTTAAAAATTTTGAGCGTACATGGAACGTCGCATACTTGAGAAGCATCAGAACATTTGGAAAATAGCATTACCTTACGGTTCACGAATCTGAATCCTGGGTGCCCTGCATCGAAAGTTCCATCTGCACGCTGGCATTTATGGAAAGGTAATATGATAAGAGAGATCGACAAATCCTCTGCCAAATTGCAGATATCCCGGGGCATGACGCTGAATGGAGAGAGTGCAAGCATTCTCCGCAATGTGATTCCATCCCCATTATCCTCCACAAAAGATTGTACTGCAGAAGTTATCTGGTCTCTCATCTCCGTCACTGCCTTGTCTGTAACAGTAATGCTATCCATTTCCCCATGCACCAGTGTGGCTGCTATTTGGTCCGTAAGTTCTATCATGTCAGTCACGTAGGCCACGATTCCGGGGTCGGCTGTTCCTCGAGATATCTCCATTAGGTTGATGATAGAAGACACATCCTGAGGCCCTCGAAGGCATAACAACATCCTGAGTTCGCTCGATGGGTCAAGCCACTGAAGCGCCATGCGGTGCGTTGGCGCACGCTTCCTTGCTCGTTTGATAATGTTTGTGACGACAGATGGCGCATGGACCACGGTGAAAAAAATGACGAGGATCATCCCTATGCTGGTTGAAGGCAATGTTTTGCCAGTCTGCATCAATTTATAAGATAATAGAGGCATGATAATGGAGATTTGATAAAAAGCATGAATGTTGCTTTTACTGCTTACGTTTTTCGTCAATTTTTTCTTTTATGGTTTGCCTGGTAATTGGCCGAAAGAAGAAGGTGTTTTACGTGGTACACTCCTTACAGCGGGAAGGCCAACGGTTACGTTCTTTGACTGATAAAATCATGCACCATAAGATTTAAAGGAGACCTTCTACCATATGATAACAACACGATATTTTAGTGGATGATAGTTGAGCAGTCACTTTTCTACTCATATAAGCATAGAGGTTATAATGTCAGTAATTCTGTCCTCTCTAATTTCAGAATCTCCCTGCCGAATGGCCTCTTCTGTCAATGAAAAAGCATTGTAAGTTTAATATTATATAAGTGGCCGAAACTTTCACATAAATTCTCCCCAGTGTTAATCAGACAATGTTTCTGAATGATATCCAAGATTGTCATTGTGCAACATCAATTTAATCTTGTTGACAATTGCAGAAAATTTATTTGCTTGAAGCAGTATCTGGTAAATGAAATCTAAAGTGCAAGCAGATCAAGGAGGAAAACTTACTTGCTTTGCAACAACAGCCAAGAATATGTGGAAGTGGCCCTTGACAGTAAGAAGCAAGCCGATCATGACAGACTCCGGCCAATTAAACCCCAGAATTGCCCCTGAAATGATGATACCAGCAACCTTGCCAGCAGTCACTATTAAAAGAAGGATCACTAGCCGTGCCCACGTCATCAGGTGTCCGGGCTCGAATGTTCTGAAATCAGCTTCATATCCCATCCAAAAGAAAAATATCGGATAGAAAATGCTGGTCAAGAAGTAATTTATTTTACCGAGTGCCCATTTAGAAACTCTCCCCTCTCTAGGCATGAAAATCCCTGCCATAAATGCGCTGAGAATTGGACTGTAGCCAGATAAAGTCGAGCAGCTGCATACCAGGACCATAAAAGCCACTGAGAGCACAAGATGAGAGCCCTTCAGAGGCTTCCCTTCTGGGTTTTCATTATTTACCCAGTTCAAGAAAAAGGGAGAGACAATAGCCGTGAGTACTGACTGTACAAATAGTGCGATGCTCTGTATTATTGCTCGCTTGATACGAGCGCCATTGGATTCGGTCCTGTCTTGAAAAGCAACATAGCCCACAGAAATTAGGAGGGTGGACACAAAATCAGAGTGCATTCCTGCTGCTATAACCAGCTGTCCTATGTCTGATTTGCCTATTTTCTGACTGGTGATCAAACGAGTAACAACTGGTGAGGCCGTGCCGGAGAGAGCTGTGGAAAGGGAAAGAACAAGCACTATGCTTGTAACTTTAAAGAAATGGATAAAAGGAATTATGGTGCTGGCTAATATGAAGGTTGATAGCATTCCGGCATAGGCTACTTTTGCGGCTCGGGTTGGCCATTGAAAGAGAATGTATGGATCCATCTCCAAACCAAGCACAAACATGTAGCATATCATTCCCAAGTGGACTAGGGAATCCAGTGCCTCTGGTATAGAAACTACCCATTTCTTGATAGGTCCTATATTGCCAACGGTGAGCCCTATCTACACGAAACACAATAGTGAAGGTCAGTTCAGGTAGAAAATTCTAAGTCTCAATTGATTACGATCAAACGAGACTAATTAGATTTGCTTTTATCTTCACTGTACATGCTCGTCAATCTTGAAACATTTGCCCCAGTCATATTTGTGGCGATTCAACACAGCAGATGGATCTAAAACTGATCCACAATGCCTTTCGTCTGCTTTAGGTTCAGGCGCGGGACAAGTTCAGAGAGAAGATGCTTTATAGTTAAAGCAATCAATGATTTAATTATAGGATAACAAACTCTGCTAGAAATTCCTGAAACTATGCCAGAAAAATCATAATTACTATTTCAAATGATGTTGCGATGAAAAGAAAAATAAGAAAAGGAGATTTGGCGGAGCAACATCCCGTTTTTCCCTAATAATTTCACTTCTGAAAAGGAAACTGCAAAAACCAACACTGGAAGGGAAAATTAACAGCTTCTTTTTTCGGTTTATTGAGCACTTACTACAAGGTCAGATGTGATCCGGGGTTGGGACCAAGGCCTCAGGAGATGGTGAAAGAGATTGCATATGACCACCATAACATAGAAGGCCAAGATCTTCAATGCAGCATTGGAAGCATTCTTCCTGAGGTTCTCTGTACATGTTTGATCAAACGCCTTCTCCGGGTCAAAGAATCCTGGCATTTCTCTTATCCCTCGATCAGAAAAATTTCACTTTCTTGATCAGAAAGCTGATTCTCATGGAGACACTTCTTGGAATTTCTCTCTCCTCCTTTTTTTTTTTCATTGTCTTTGCCCTTTGTGTCCGAGTGACCAACCATCCTCAACCTTTCTTTCTCCATCTCCTGTTTTCACGGTTCAACAAGTGGCTGTGGCTGACTGCTGCTGCTAAAATTGAGGACAAAAAGGTGTGCTCAAACTCGGGAGAACAGGTCTTGTCCACCCCATATTTTTTAACAACAGGGAATGAAACCAGCCTTCACCCCCACCCCCCCACAATGCCTTCAGGACTCCTCCTCTGCCTGCTCGAGCTCAAAAAGCCCTGTCCTTCCCTCTTTTATTTTTGGCCATTGTTAGCAATTTTTCACATTGACATGGACCGGAACATTCAGAAATCAAACAAACATGGGCATACATTACTTTACCTTATAAAGAAACAGAAGTTTCATTTTTTTTTTTAAATTTTATAACTCATCTTTCTTCTTTTGGAATTAGATTACATAAACGGACGTGATAATTCATCCTTGTTTTCCCAATAAGTCTTCCTCAAATATCTGATTTTATAACCCTTGGAAATGATTTTTTTTTTTTGGAAATTCAGGAGGGTATTTAAGGAACTTACACGAAACTCTAAAAAAGGTGTGTCCTTAGCCATCTACGTGTGGAAATAGTACTGTCTCTGGGTCTTCTTCCCTTCTCCTTCCCGGTCAAATTATACTCGTGGATCAGACTTTACATTTTCCATCTAGAATCTTCTTCGATCGTCTCGAAGCCAAGCTTAGTTTCCGCATCTCCCTTCTCTCCTCTCAGGTCAGCTAAGCTCTCCAGACCGTGCCCCGTAATCCCGTAAGCAACTCAACTCTTCTGCCTCAACTCCTTGTTGGTTCGACTCGTCTCGATTGAATCGGATGCTATACTCCATTTTGTCTCCATCAATTTCGGATGGATCATTGGGAAAATGGGTTTGATGCAGCATATGAATCGATTGAGGGCGTGTAATTCTTTACACGGTTGTTGTTATGTGCTGGGTAATTCGTGAGCAGACGGTGTGTCCTGATAATTGATACTTCGGTCTGGGTGTGTCTGCAGGAGGTAGGAGAAAGAATAGTGGGTTTTCTCTTGTCATTGTCCAATGGAGGAAGTTCAAGAGGAGCAAAGTCAACCACTTGCTGGTAATGTATCTTCCCTTGAGTTGAAATTTCGTGAAAAAGTAAATTGTAAGAGTTTGCTTGGTCTGATCCTTGTACTTCTCATCAAGTTGAGACTGGGCATTCCCATCGCGAATGTACCGCTTTACATTTGTATGCTCAATTGCCAACCCAGATTGACATATGAGGCCATTGAACGATTCGTTGTGCGAAAGAAGGTTTTACACTAAGACTTCGAAAGCACTTTTAAAATTTCTCTTAGTCAAAAATTTGGTGGACTAAAACTAGTTAAAGTCAAGTTACTCACTTTAGTCATATCATCGCAACTAGCCAGAAAGAAGCTTCATTTTTCTCACCTTATCTGGCATGGTTAATTGATACATACGAAGCTCGTTTATAAAGTCATTTATAAAGTCGTTACATGTTCGTAATATCAATTTTGGAGGTTAAATTTATGAAACATCTCCCATACCTTGAACTGATTATGACTGCGAAATAAACATCGGGTCTGGTCAATCTCACAGGTCAAGATAGTGAAAATGAAATAGTTGCAGAAGGTGCTTCATTTGTGCATGGAGAGCCACCTCAAGATGGTGATAGTCCTCCCAAAGTTGAATCTGAGGTGGAGGTCCTTGATGAGAAAGTGACCAAGCAAATCATCAAGGAAGGTTATGGACAGAAACCATCAAAATATGCGACATGCTTTGGTAAGTTCTATTTTCACTGGGTTTACCTGTTTGCAAGTAGTTGGTAGTCCAACTCAATTGTGGAAGCATCACATATCTTTTCTTTAATGATGATATTCATTCCTTATTTCTTCTTTAGAGTAGGATGGAGGCATTTTTATTTCACAGGCCCCCCTTCTGCCTGCTGTACATGTGACATGATGCCTATTACTTCAATTTGTTTGAGTGCTATATTGTCATATTTTTCCTCGAATGCATGAAGGAGTAGATTAATATCCCAAGTTCTGAAGTTTCATTGTTCAGTTAGGTTTACATATTTTCTTGTTTTGCATAAGTTGAGCTTTCTTTTAGCTTGTGGCTGAATATCTGAGCCACTGCATACATTACCACAGTGCATTACAGAGCATGGACTGAAAGTACGCAGCACAAATTTGAAGACACATGGCATGAGCAGCAACCAGCTGAATTGGTCTTAGGAAAAGGTACACTGTTGAATAAGGACTGTCAAAGATCTTCTGTTCTTTAGTACGAGCTGTAAGATACAGATGAAATCTAAAGAGAGACTGTTCCTGTTTTCCTTTGAAGTCTTATCCAATGCCTACAAGAAGATTAATCTGAAAGTGTGAGATCCATAGACTTTACTGCTAAAGGGAACCTTATAACTCCCTAACACAGATAAGGAGCAAGGTTCTCGCATAAATCATATTGCTTTGCTTCTCTATATTGAAGAATCAACATACACTATGAAAGAGAAAATGCAGAGATAGGCCTTTTGATGATAAGGAAGTTATTCTGCACTTGATAATATAAAAGATAAATGCATTGTGACAATAGAAATTTACAATAATGCGGCCTACTTGTTATCTTTGCACTGCCTACTGCATCAGATGATGAGTCCCTTCCCTGCGTGGATTGTAGAGCTTTTCTGGAAGATTTAATCAGTATGATGTCTTATACTTAAATGCTGGTCTAATACTTCACAAACATTGTACTCTTGATCAGCATGTTTCTGAAAAAATTGAGCATCTCAGTTTCCTAGGTCCGAAATTAAGCTTCCAACGTAGTATTTTATTTTAGTTGACTGAACTTTCCAACTTCGATCTCTCAAAGTTTTCAATGGGTGCAGAATTCAGACATGTGGTTTTGCTATATCTTTTCTGACTTGCTTTCCTGTCTGATATCATTTCACTTCTGACAGAGAAGAAAGAGATGGAAGGCTTAGCTATTGGTATTTCCAGCATGAAGTCTGGTGAACGTGCATTACTACATGTCGGTTGGGAGTTGGGTTATGGAAAAGAAGGAAGCTTCTCTTTTCCTAATGTTCCTCCTATGGCAGATATATTATATGAAGTTGAGCTTATTGGATTTGATGAGACCAAGGAAGTATGCCACTACTGTACTACTTTAGTGATTTGTTCTTTCTATTTAACTATCCTTTTCCTTCTCGATGTGATACATCTGCCACTTCTAATGCTATAACATTGCTAACATTCTGATGATTTCTATTTTGGCTTTGAGTATAAAGGGAAAAGCTCGAAGTGACATGACCGTGGAGGAAAGAATAGGGGCTGCAGATCGTCGAAAGATGGATGGAAATGCTTTGTTTAAGGAGGAAAAACTGGAGGAAGCTATGCAACAGTATGAAATGGTTATGCTCTTGTTTTCCTAAATATTGGACCAGGCTTTAAATGTCTACTCAGGTGACTTGGGTATATATTTCTCGTTTCTGATAATGATTTTTTTTTTCCTTGTCAGGCCATAGCATACATGGGAGATGATTTTATGTTCCAGTTATTTGGGAAATACAGGGACATGGCTTTGGCTGTTAAGAATCCCTGTCACCTTAATATGGCTGCTTGTCTGATAAAGCTCAAGCGTTATGAAGAAGCTATTGGGCACTGTAGCATTGTAAGTGCACGGAATTGTGCTTGGACAAAAAGAGAAGTCATTCAAACAAAATGAAATGAAGTGACTAAGGCGAATTATTTTTGTCGATAACCTCAGATCCATCAATTGAATATTGATTAAGATAAATTTCATTGAAAATTCTTTATGATTAATACTTTTATACTGTCATCCAGAAATTGGGATGTCTTAAGGAATCTAAAAACCTGAATCAATAGAAGCTTATGCACTTTACTTGGAACTTCCTTTCGAGTAGTGATACCTGCAATCGTTGATTATGACATTTACACTGACTTAGACTTGACCCTCGTGAGCACAAGTGTGATTTTCTTAATTTGAAGATTTTAGTAAAAATACTTTTAACATTGCATGGGTCTACCTTTTGTGATAATTGTCTATTCCTATTACTTCCTAGAGGGTTTTACACTAACAGTGGTGATTTTGGTACATTAATATCCAATGTTTAGATTGGTAATAAATGAATGTTGATCCTCAGACCATTCCGGACTTAATTCTCAAGCTGTTTTAGATGCTGCTTGTGAACATGCCCCTTGTCCTAGACTAGTCCATACTCTGAAATGCCTTCCTCCTGCATGCTGAGATGCTTTGCGGAACTCTGACCTGCCTTGTCTATTTGTTACTTTATTATGGAATGACTTATAACGTTGCCCCTACAGGTTTTGGGTGAGGATGAAAACAATGCGAAAGCCCTGTTTAGGAGAGGAAAAGCGAGGGCAGAACTTGGGCAGACTGATGCAGCTCGCGAAGATTTTGCCAAAGCACGCAAATACGCACCTGAAGATAAAGCAATTGTGAGGGAGCTACGTCTACTTGCTGAACATGACAAGGCTGTCTACCAGAAGCAAAAGGAGATCTACAAGGGAATCTTTGGGCCAAGACCTGAACCTAAGCCCCAGCGCGCTAGTTGGCTCATCGTAATATGGCAGTGGCTGCTATCACTATTTTACCACATCTTCAAGCGTGGCAGGCAGAAAACCGACTAATCAGAGGGTTCAATTAACCACTTGCTAAAGATCTGTCTACATCGCATTATGTCTCAGTTCCTCCATTTTTATTTTTTTCCAATTGGAGTGTGCATTTGTATTATTGTAGTTACTGTTGCCACTGTTAGGACAACTAATCTTTCGGACATAATGCGAGGAATTACAATAATACAACTTGTGGCGATAGATTTTGGTTGACTTTCTGGCAGCTGAACATGGTGATGATCCAGTTCACGGTTATTGCAATTTTTGCAATGAATTTTACACGTGATGTGTTATCTAGTTGCTGGATGTAATACTTCCATAAATGGTTTCTCTTAGGTGAATTACATTATGTCATGGAATGGAACTAACTTGCTATGTTGAGCGGATCAAGAATAAGGTCTCACCAGTTTCAGTGACCAGTAAATTTCTTATCCATCTTTTCCTTGAGAAGTGCTGTATACAGAGCAGGAATGGCATGTCGCATTTCACAATGGCATGGCATTCCTCTGTCTGCTTCTATTCTGGATTGATGCTAGTCTGGGCGTGAAAAGAGATTATTAAGAATCGAAAATAGCATAAATGATCCATGAATTTTGAATTAATGTGCGATGTGATATTTAAAATTTATAATTTGATCAACGCAATTTTTAAAATTTTGATACATATATAAATTAATTTCCATAGAATATTTTCATATTATTTAAGGTTAAGTTAAAATATATATCGAAATTTTATGAATTACTTATATTATTATCCTTATTATGGATGTACTTTTTACTTGAAGCTCTGAGATGCGACTAGCGTTTCTTATATTCATGTGCTGAGGAGAATCTGTGTCTGGATCACAATGTTCAGATCCGTGCCTGATTTGTTCCTTTAGCTCATGGGGCTCTTGAAAAGACACGAACTGTACTTGATGTTTGCACCAAATCAGATAGATGGAAGAAAATAAACAGAACTTTGGTAATTTGCTCTTTTTGGTCCGCCAAACCTGGCGTTTTAGATAAATGGTCGTGAAATATGATAAGAGAGAGCATCCATTGATAATCGAAACGGGGAGGGAGGGAGACGTGGCATTGTCATAATTGTCGACAGATGTTATAGTAACGAATGTCACATGGGACGGAGATTGGATTCTTTCAATGATGTCCTGACTTTTTTGACCGAGTGCATGGCATCGAGATCTTAGGATACCCCGGTCCGGACAGCCGCATGTGCATCATGTCGTGCTCTCCCTCGGCCCATCCTCCATCTCTTCTCTAAGCCTTGGACACAACGCAGCGGACAACGAATGATTTTGACATATTTTAAAGTCTCGACTGATGGTATTTTGATAGGGCCGCGATAACGGTTTAGTTAATTTCGGACCCACGACTCATGCCGGTGCACAGTGATTATGATGTAGTCTAAACATTCTGTAGCGAATGCGAATACTTATAGTAATATTCATAAGGATCGGTGCTACTTTATCTCTTTCTGCCATCTAACTAATAAGCGAAAAATATGTGATTTTAAGCATTAATTTATAAAATGAGGCAGCATTTGATGTGTGATTCGGATTCATTTATTCATTAGGAATGTATCTTAATAATTTTATGAAATAATTGCTAACATGATTCACTAATTAATTTATAGGTGAAAGGCTCTTTAAAACAAAAATGCGGTGAAAGGGTATTTCTTTCTTTCCGATCAAAATTAGAAAAAAAATAGAAATAAAGGAAAGGCACTTAAGAGAAGTCACCCACCGCTGTCGTCCCGACTGACCAATTTTATTATCCCAACTACAAATATTCAAAGATCATTTATCCGCACCGACAAAAGTTGAAATTTTTTTCGGAATTTAACAAACGGAAAAAGATGATATGACACGAAATTGTGTCTGGTATTGGTAGTCACAGAAGAGCATCACCAATGCCAAGTATCAATGTCTCAAAATATAAATAAGTCAGACAGAGCCGAGCACTTTGGACATGGATAAGGAGTGCATGGAAAGAGAGACCTAGAAAAACGTGTTTCATCAGAGTAAAACCAGCATCTTCCATGTGCTGGAGCAGCCATTGGTGAAGGCTCTGTCTTTTTTTCAGAAAGAACACGTCGGCACCTTCCCTAGTGCCCAATTACCAGCTCCAGCCTTTATTAGCTGAAAACACCGTGACAGAAAAGTAGCCGGTCTACTGCTAATGCACTGATTACTGAGAGTGGTCTCCTCCCTCCGTGTTGGGTTTGGCCCACGTAATCTTCAACACTAGGATTTGCTGTCGGACATAAATCTCAGGCAACCCATTAGGACGTATAAGTGAAGTTCTACTGAGTAGGTCGTATAAGTGAAGTTCCACAATTATATCCATGCCCGCATCATGCGAGATCATTTTTTGTTTGCAGAGGGACTAGCTGCTACATTGAAGCTGTGAATTTGTAGCAATACCATATTATGACATATTGAAGTCCCATGTAAAATTTTCTTTTTCCTTCAGTTTTCTCGAATTACAGTTTCGTAAAAAAGAAGAGAAAAGAATAATGACCTGTTTACTGGAAATTTCTAAGTCGGACACTAATTAATGTTGCTGTAGTGCAACAAGCGAGCATCCCAAGACCACACTGCCATTCAACAAACAGGAAACTCCGTAATTTCAATTGTGAGTTCCAGCTTGTAAGCACCTCTTTTCTTTTCGTAAGATCTTGGAAACTCCCTCCAATTATTACATCCGCGTCTAGTAATACATAAGACAAATGAAAAATTATCACAAGATTGCCATCAACATGAATTAAGGAGAAAAAGTCGGTCCTGAAAAGTCTCAGACAGACGAGACAGACGGACGACCACACTGCGCCACAGAAAAATGCTACAGTCACCCAGTGACCCAGCTAGGGCTTTGCTTCCTCAACGTGATTTCTGCTAATTGCAAACCCTTCTCTCTCTCTCTCTCTCTCTCTATAAAACCTAGTTACTCCTGAACCTCCTTCCTCCATTCTAAGTTCGTCTCTCCTCTCTTTCCTCTGATAAATGGCTGTGACGAGCTCAGCTGTGCTTGCTTTCTTGCTGCTAATAGCTGCATCTGCTTTTGCAGCTCCATCTCCACCTTTGGAAGGTAATGTGGACAATGTGCCTCATTTAGCTCATTGTTAACTAGATGCGTTAACTTTTTCAAGCTCATCTCACTTGGGTTACTTCCGTTTCTCTTGATCTGTTTTCTGCTCCTGTCAAGTTCACATCTTGACGTCTTCCTCACTCCATTTCTTGGTTGTCACTCGTTAATCTTAACAGGGCTTTTACCAAATGGCAACTTTGAAGACCCACCGAAACGCACTGACCTCAAGAAGGCAGTAATCCAGGGCAAGTATGGCTTGCCCAAGTGGGAAATCAACGGCCTCGTCGAGTACATTGCCGGTGGTCCCCAGCCGGGCGGTATGTTCTTCGCCGTTGCACACGGTGTCCACGCGGTCAGGCTTGGCAACGAGGCCTCCATCTCACAGTCGATACCGGTCAAGCCGGGGTCTCTGTACGCGCTCACGTTCGGAGCCTCAAGAACCTGCGCACAGGATGAGGTGCTGAGAGTGTCCGTGCATCCACAGACAGGGGATCTTCCTCTGCAGACGCTCTACAGCAGCAATGGTGGGGACACGTATGCCTGGGGGTTTAGGGCTGCTTCGAACGTGGCTAAGGTGGTGTTTCACAATCCTGGAGTTCAAGAGGATCCTGCCTGTGGCCCACTCTTGGATGCTGTGGCCATCAAGGAGCTCTTTCCTCCCAAGCCAACAAGAGGTAAGAGAAAGAACAGAGGAAATATCACATTTTCATGCGTTGAAAGTTCCTATTATTTCGCTTGACACCACAGTTACTCATGTCTGCGTGTTTATCAGAGGAGAGTTCACTTTATTCTTTGATGGTTCTTGTCCTATTTCATGTATAAAATGGTTTGATTTGTTTTGAACTGTTATTCTTACAATGTCATATTGTGAGTATTTCTCTAGCCTGCAAATATGGTTAAATGCCCTATTTTCTACTTCCTCTGTTCATGTTTCTTTGATGTGCAAGATTCTTGCTCTTTCACTCAAGAAACTTCTTCCTCTTCTGTGGTTTCTCCTGGATCTGAATTTGATTTTTCATGAGATGTTCGGAATAGGCGATTGAGTACGGCATTCTTTTCTTTCATGGACTTGACAGCTGTTTGTGCTTGCATTCAAGCTGAAAACGTACTTTTAAGCTCTGCCTCTCTAGGCAAGACAGACTTTGATATGCAAGATTCTTGCTCTTTCACTCAAGAAACTTCTTCCTCTTCTGTGGTTTCTCCTGGATCTGAATTTGATTTTTCATGAGATGTTCGGAATAGGCGATTGAGTACGGCATTCTTTTCTTTCATGGACTTGACAGCTGTTTGTGCTTGCATTCAAGCTGAAAACGTACTTTTAAGCTCTGCCTCTCTAGGCAGGACAGACAAACTCTTCTCTGTGAACCAGAAGTTTCATCATCTACATTATATGGCTCCCGGAAAAGTTTGAGTCCAAGTTCCACCACTCCTGACCTTTGAGAATGTGCAGATAACTTGGTGAAGAACCCCGGATTTGAGGAGGGTCCCCACCGCCTAATCAATTCATCCAACGGTGTACTCCTTCCCCCAAGACAGGAGGATCTCACATCTCCCCTTCCTGGTTGGATGATTGAATCGCTCAAGGCAGTGAAGTTCATAGACAAGAAGCACTTCAACGTCCCCTCTGGACTCGCAGCAGTCGAGCTAGTTGCAGGAAGAGAAAGTGCAATTGCCCAAATCATAAGAACCCTCCCGAGTAAATGCTACAATCTGACATTCAACGTTGGAGACGCAAGAAATGGCTGCCATGGGTCGATGATGGTGGAAGCTTTTGCTGCTAAAGACACCCTCAAAGTCCCTTTTCAATCGCAAGGAAAGGGGAGGTTCAAGACCGCCAGTTTCAGGTTCAAAGCACTTTCAGCAAGGACAAGGCTCACTTTCTTCAGTTCGTTCTACCACACCAGGAGCGACGACTTTGGGTCTCTGTGCGGCCCTGTGCTTGATGAAGTCAGGGTTGTCCCTCTGTCTAGATGTTAGGACAATAAATCGCTTGATCTTCAGAAAAACATCATGAAAACATCACAAGGAGTTCTAGTAGGCGTGTCTTGTGTGTTGACAATTGATTGAGGCAAATTTTATGCTTAAGCGCTTGCTTGTCGTAATGAGTTATGTGAGCACAACTGCTATTTCCTTGTAGAAAATCTAAGTAATGGAGTGATAAGAAACTACAATAAGATCTATTATCTATCAAATTGAATAAGATGAGATGGGAATGTTCTTTAGAATGAAACCTGATGTATCTGTGGGAAACAGTCTTCCAATCAAAAAGAGAACACTAAAATTTTATCCTACGCGGCAAATGGTTTGAGTCATCTTTTACAAAAACTGGTATATAATAGTTTTTATTTGGTGCACTATTGACCAAGTTCTGAGGCATCTCAAGCACTCGCTACAGCGGGACAATGAAATCTTTCACAACTTTGGACAACAACATAGGCGGTCTGCGTTATTTTCTAAAATGTCATCAGTACATACAACAGAATCGATATTTAACAATGATACTACAAAAATGACATCGAATTGCTGCTGGATGTGCCATCATCTTTCTTGGTGCAACATGGAGATAAACTGCTTGGGCACTCAATGGCTCCCGATTTTATTGCAGGATCGTATGGCAGTGTCGCCATCTTCCAAAAATGAAAATGAGAAAAATGATTTCAGTCATTCATGTACTGTTGTTTATTTGTGGCTGTCATCTAATATTCCAACAAGGCATTTCTCCAGGAGGAATTCGTCATTCACCCAGGCATGGTATTTGTCTGAATAAGAGCTAAGGATTGCAGCAATCATATGCAACTTTATAGGATTTTAACTACTTAAATCCATGAAGATGTGCAGCTTGCAGAATAGACATATCAATAAAACCATGGTTCGATCCCAAAATATTCTTTGCAGTGTTAAAACACGTAGTACTAGCTACTCAGTTTTCTGAAATAAGTTTCTTCTTTCGCCTTTGCACTTCTTTTAGAAAACTTAGTGCAGGGACTCGCAGACAATAAAAAGCAATTTTCATGTTATTCGACCAGATTAATACATCTGAGACACCATGGGTTTAGCATTATCTTCCCCTGTCAATAACTAGATACCTTCCTACTTCCCACTTCCTAGAAGTTTGAATAACTAGTTACGTTCAAGACCAGCTTCCAACCTGATAGCGTCTTTAGTTAATTGGGTGTAAAACACGAACAAACACTATTTGACTGAAAAACATTGGCAAATACCGCATGACGATAAAGGCACACAAAATAGAGAGCAAGAGTTGGGCTAGTAGGTAGAAGAAACTCTGCCCCAGGCATAAGGCCTGTGTTTCCATTCCCTCCCCACCTTATGCAAGGAAAGTAATTTGCAAGACATTTTCCGACAAAGGATACTAAATAAGGACGTACAGTCTTTTCCCACAGCCTTCATCAACATATCAACACCTGCACAACATATTCAATGAGAGGCATTAGTCATTCAGCTGCATCTACACTGTATGATCAAAATGTTGCTTTAGTACTGAAAATTGTTCAGTGAGGCATCATGCATATATTTACTTAAGCCATATAGATCTTCATGGGCGTTAGTGAGTTTAATTGGTTTGAAGGATATAACTAGAGAAATCACGTGGTTTACTACAACATACATACAAGCAAGGGAATAATATAAAGCTCTAGAAAATGGACATATAGTGGTTTACCTCCAGGATGAAATTTCATATATGGAGATATATTGTAAACACGGCCTTTTAAGACGGTCCACATAGAACCATCCAGTTGGTGCTGTTTAACTTCCTCCATTGATACGAGTCTTCTGTTGGACTGTCCCTTCAATCCTGGAACACATGACGTCACAAATTGAAAGGGTACAAGGTAATGTGGCAAAAAAAAATAAAAAAACTTTTGAGAGTATATGCGTGAGATCACAAAATTCTATTATTTTAGGGACACACAAAGGAAGTTCTAATCAGATTAAGAGACCAAACTTGAAAGATAAAACGAAAATTGATCAAATAGCATACATAATGGTACAGAATGTACCTTCTTATGCCTACTTCCTGTAAACTAAGATAGTATTTACCTGGTTTGAAGTAATATGCAAACGACTGCAAATGAAATCATCCCACAGTTTTAATGCAATACCCACACACCAATATTTTGTGTCCAGCTGTAACCACTTGAGGCTAATTAGATGCAGATAAATTGAAGTCCGAGGACTTCAACTTAGTAGAAAGTGTGTCTATTTCGAGATGACCTAAAGTGGAAGGTGTTCCTTCACTTCTATGCAGTAGGATTCATAGCTCATAGACAGAATCATAATGACAATAGAGAAACAGTGTATGGAAAAGCTAAGTATGCAGGAATCATCACAAGCCATGCCCACAATTATTCATCTAAAAGAGTTTTAACACCTGTCCAGATGTCTATCTAAGAGTGTCCTCAACACCATTCACTAGGAAATTTCTCTTTGATCCAGCAAATGATGTTGACAGCTGCTTAAAGTAACCTTGATGGTGATAGCAATATTGCAATGAAGAACAGTCATGTATGGATGTCATTTGACGATAAGGCATAGCCATGTCTGCCTTTTCTTTTTACCTCTAAAAGCACGAATATTTGTAAGATATGGAGAAAAGGCAAATCAGGAATGAAAATGGGCAGCTTCCCAGTGGTCGATCTTGGTTTTCCTTTGGTGCACGTTAAGGCCCCATTTTCATTCTGTTACACACCAAAATCTATTTAACAGTGAGAGTTAGATGGTTTGAAGAGATCAATAGTCGGATAGCAGCGTAACCTAGTTTGCTTAACTCCAACCGGTAAGGCTATATTTTGGGCACATTTCGAATGTGTAACCATGAGACACTTGAATAGAAACTATTCTTGCCACGTTAAAGGTGTGATGCTATCTCAACCTTGTTTAATGGACACCACAACAACACGATTATCGCAAAATTTAGATAGGATACTGCAACACCAAGCACATGACATTCGGGTGGAAATAGCAAGATATATAAAGTACCTGCAAGGTCAGGATGAGTTCGAGTGAGCTTCAGCCAATCCATTTGGCTATAACCCTTCTCAAAGGGAACCTTGGCGCGAGGTGCAGCCTTCCTTCCAGCCAACTTCCGCTCACTCGAATTTTTAACCAAAGTGGCAGCATCGGTTGAAGTCATTCCTTTTGAGGGATTGCTAGCATTCTTTGTGGAGGATGTATCGATAACATTGAAAGTCAAAGATCCAACCGTTCCCTGCTGAGTAGGGATGGAATTATCATCTACTTTATCCTTCCGAAGGAAACTTCTACTCTGACTGCCCCCAGAGACATTTGAAGATTCCTTGCTAATAGATATAGCATCAATATCCGAAACAAGCTTCTTCCCCTGTGGACCTTCTTGTTCACTAGGTGGAGCCACCTTCAGAAGTGAAGCATTGCCGAGAGAAATTATCACAAGAAATCATGACCCGCACGAAAGATATAAAATAAGAGCAAATTCAGCAGCTTCCCAATTCTAATTAAGCTGGCAGTACATCAAACTTGCCTGACAGAAGGTGAAGTCATTGTCATTGTCCATTCTTGAACAATGGAGTAGTGAAAGTACTAATAGTTAGCCTATCTGCCTTCTTGAAGTCGGACTAGCTCAGCTTCACGCGCCACCGAGGTTCTAATTGAATTGTAGGAGGACTAAATATCATTAAGCCACTTGATGGGTACCTGGATCGATCAACCCGAAGGAAAAAGGGCCTTCGGGTATCAACCACGACATTTGAGAACACGCTTCGAGACTAAAAACCAGAGGCAAACAAACACGATAACGGTCGAAAAGTGCAGCAATGCGATCGGAGAAATCGAGAATCGAATAAAAGAAGTCGAACCGATCGAGACAAGATAACCGTAAAATGGACGCAAACACGTGAGTGGTTTCGATTATGCCACCGTTTCATCCACTTTCGAACAAACATCGAGCTTAAACTCTTCGGTCTCCGACTAAACTGCTTACGGGCATGATAGGAGATTAAAGAACACAAACACACGAAACCGATCACTTACGAGATTCCCTTGTATTCCAATTGCTCAACTGGGTCGTTCTGGGGAAGGGTTGACGATGGGGGCGGATGGGGCAAAGCGAGGATATTTTGACTCTTTTGAAAAGGTCGAGAGTGTGGGGAAGACGACACGAAAATCAAAGCAGGAGAGCTAGCGCCGGGTCATACCTGGTTTCTTTCAAATGGTTAAAAAAAGGAAAAAGCTTCCTCATTTTCAGGGAATAAACATTAAAGCAAAAGCATTGGATCGACACAGGCCTACGGGCCCAACAAGATACGAACCCCACCCTTTGAAAAGCAAGAAGGGTGGGCGGGCTTACCCAAGCTCGAAACTTTGAGATGGATCTCAATGGATCTTTCGATGCTGCGCTCGTAGTCGTATTCGAGCCGAAGAAGCAATCTGCTGACGAAAGACTGTAGAAAGACAGCATTTTCTCCATTCTCGGGCCTGGAGAATGAACCACGAAAGGCCCATCTGGGTAAACGGGGGTGCTCATGGGGGCGGAGGACGACGTGGCGAGATCCGAATAAAATGGATGTTGGGTTTGGATTCGTGGGGACCGAAAAGACTTCCTCTTTCTGCGCTGTCCACCACCGCACAATAAATATATTCCTCGTGGATCGCCTTTTTATCATATTATCTTCTCTCTTCTGTTTTTCTTTAATTATTTGAATTTGGTAATCCATGATATTGCTGAAGGTAGAAGCTTTCCCGGTTCGACGGAGAATGACTGTGATTAGAAGTGATCGATTCTCAAGCTGCTAATTGATTTTCGATATGATCGGTCCATCTCGCACACTACTTAATTAAGATTAGGGTAGCGATGGAATGGTGATGGTTGGCGATCGAATTGATATCCGTCTGGGCACCAAAACCAAAAAGATGTACCCTTTTTGAAACGCTGCTGAGATGATAAGTTGCACAAGTGATGGGGATCATCAAAACTTTGGGTAGACAGATCATTGGAGCTCCTCCTCTACTGTTGTTGCCCATCCGGTCAGATAAAGCAGGAACGGGGCTGCAAAAAGCAAAATGCTTCGTGAATCGAGATCACGTGGACACGTCGAATCCTTGGCCGCCCTCTCTCTTTTTCGACGCTCTTGTCCTAACCTGACAGTGACAGGCATAATTTCTCGGAGCATCGCTCGACCTAGTTGCCTCCCTATTTTTTTTCCTTTACTTGCACGCACGTCATTCATTTTCGTCTAAGTTCAAAGATAGTCAGCTCCCTCCCCAAGATCGAACCCTCCCTTCGGCCGAAAACAAAAGGACAAAAAAAGAAAAAAGAAAAAATCTGCTAACAGCACGTGACTAGCTGTTGCTGCACGTGCCTAGCCGGTAATCACCCTCGGGATTCCCCCCTGCCCCGGCCCCGGCCCCGGCCCCACTGTTTTGTTTTCGTGCCTTAAAAAAAGTATGAATGCCAATTAATAATAATACTAAACCTTCCCCCCGTCGCCATATCGAAGTTAAGGTTGATGAAACGGGTCATGGGTATATCAAAACATTTGCACGACTGAAGATTTCGTTTTCACCATCTACTTCCGCCGTTTGGTCCATGCCTTACTTAGGTCATGAAAATGATGGGTGGTACTGTTATGTCTCCTTAATGAACAATCATTAAAATCGGGGGATCCATGGGAATGTCACGTGATACCCGATCCGGCGAGGGAACATACTGAAATTGCGGAGGAGGAAAATCTCATAAGCAATTCCTAGGAAAAATGTGATATTTATTGGGTGGGAGCCAATTCCTATTGTCTGGCGGCGACTTCATGGGTGTATATTAAGAACAGGAGTGCTTCATTTTTAGCCCCGAGCTTCTTCTTCCGCGCTCTCTCTCGCTTTAGGGTTCTAAAGCCGATTCTCCTCCTGCATTGTCCTTGTAATTTGTTCGCCTCTCTAAATCTGCTAACTTGTCGGGAATCTGGGTTTGCATCGTCGCTTTTTTTTATGCGTCATGAAGCCCGAAAGGTCCTGACTTTTTTTTTTTTTCCGCGTTTCTCTTTGCTCTTTGGTAGATTCTGGGTGGTGGCCACAATGTCGAAAGCAGGAGCGCTAGATCTAGCGACGGGTCTGGGTGGGAAGCTCGACAAGAGCGACGTCCTGTCCGCCGTTGACAAGTACGTTTGCATTCTTGGTTCCTTGTATTTTCCCTCTTCAAAGCGCCGATGGAATTGTGCTCTGTCTCAGTGGGCGACGAGACTTTATCCTCTGTTTTTTTTTTTTTTTTTTTTATTCTTTTAGAGTTATACTTCGATGATCTGATTGCTTCGATCCATGCAAGGTTGGGATGCGGGAAAATAGTCTGTTCCACTCGTCTATTCATCCATGATGCGCTTCTGTTTCTCTGTCTCTGCGATCTGAGCATAATGTTGTTTATCTGATGACGTCCAATTTTTTCTCTTTTGAATTGGTGGATGGTGAAGAGTGAAGAAGAAGCAATTGAAATTAATTTTCAAATGGATGACGATTGTTCAGATTCCGTTCCTCTCTAGTCTTCTGGACGTGTGGCTTCCTGTTATTTTTTTAATTTTTTTTTGTTGGGGGGGGAGAGAGAGAAAAGCATGACGAGATTCGGTGCTTGCACAAAATTACATCATTTAGAATACAAGTTCACAAAATTCTTGGGCAAGTGGCTTTCTTGGTTGTGGTCGTGGGAAGAGTGATTTTATGCTCCTCGATTTCACTTGAAAATATTCATCCACCATGAGCGGACGCAGTTCATTAATATACAAGACCTTCAGGGCTATTGAAGTGTTACTTTCAAGTTTGCAATACCCAGATAATTGAAACGCATGAAGGAAAAAAATTGTCCTTTGTATATCAATTCTATCCACTGGCAACTCGAGTCCATGTTGATTCCCTTTATATGTACTGATGTTAATATGCATTCTAGTTCTTATCTAACTATGGCCGAGTTTTTTAACGAAAGAATAATCTTTGTCCTTTTCTCCCCTTTTAGGCTTAGCTCGCAGAATGATTGAAGATTCACAAGTTTCCACTAGCCTGAGAAACTAATAACTGTGGCAATGTGATGAGTGACGGAAAGGGTTTTGCTTGAATGTTATTTTTCCTTGTTATCTTTTGTCATCCAAAAACTGTCTGAATTAGCAACCTTTCGGCTGTTTGATAAATTGAATTGAAGCACTGAAAACAGAAGGACTGCTTTGATGACCAGATTGCTGGACATAAAGGAAATGCACTTTTTCCATGATTCGTTTGCGTAACCAGAGACAAACTGTACCTGCATGTTTTATGGACGTTGAAAGGTTCTATGTTTTTTCTTTCTTGATAACTGATAGACTAGACATCAAGTCTAGAGAATCAGTGAGACAAAACGTACATTTAAGGGATAGAGATGGAGAAGTCTATAGAGCCGAGCACTTGGAAGTGTCTTATAAAGAAGCCTTTAGAGAGAAACCAGAGGGTGCTGGTGACAGGACTGACAGAGAAGGCTTGATGTTAAAAGGAAAAGAAGGGGGACCTCAAAGGAAAGTTTTAGCATCCATTTATTGAGACCAAATCAGAATGCTAAAGGCTTAAATTCTTTCTGAGATGATGTCAAATGTCAATAGTGGCCCTGGTATTTAATTTGAGAGACCATATGCACTATTTACTTGAGTACTGATGTTACTTGAATTCGAGATGCAATAAAAAGTAAAAGAAAGCAACTCATGTTCCTGTGGAAGCCTTTTTAGTTTGCATGTGATGACCTCATACTGTGTTGCAGCTATGACTTTCCCTGTTCTGGGGACCTGCCTGCTAAAAATTTGGTATTATTTCGTGTTATTAACTGTTTAACGAAAACTAGAAAATCGAAATATCTTTAGATGTCCGAGCAATTTCTCTTAACATTTTTGCTTTAGAGTTTTTCCAAGACAAGCTATATCACGCATTCGCCTATAGTTAGTCCCTAAACCTCTTGATGGCCATGGTTGAATAAATAATTTTTTCTGCTGGTTTAGGTATGAGAAGTATCATGTCTGCTATGGAGGTGACGAGGAAGAAAGGAAAGTTAACTATAGTGACATGGTAACATTGCACTTGCTTTTTAGATTGCAACGCAGCCTTGCTAAATGGTTAAAATTGCCCGTCGATTTAATGCCTAATGTTGATGCTATTTACAAATGCAACTTCAGGTGAATAAATATTATGATCTTGTTACCAGCTTTTATGAGTTCGGCTGGGGAGAATCTTTCCATTTTGCCCACAGGTGGTATTGCCATTGGCTCTTGATTTCGCTTCCATTTCATTTGTTATATGCGGAGCCTTGTGCTTGAACAACTAGTCTGCTGATTGTCTTGATCCCTCCAGATGGAAAGGGGAGTCTTTACGAGAGAGCATTAAGAGACATGAACACTTTCTTGCATTACAGCTAGGCTTAAAGCCTGGACAGAAGGTTTGTTCCTCTCAATGTGGATAGTTGCTAATAAAATTTTAATGACAATTTGTTTGGTTCAAAGAGTGATATGAGTCTGTTACTTTCTTTCCCTCCATAACAGGTGCTGGATGTAGGGTGTGGAATTGGTGGACCGCTTAGGGAAATAGCTCGATTCAGGTCAGACTTGAAACTCTATGTCCCATCATGGTGCCATTGTTTAGGCTATGGTAACAGTTATAATTATAATCTCTATCTGGTTTGGATGAATAGTCCACTGAACAAAGAGAGTCACCATGACTCTTTCGTCTTCTTTTCCTTAGTAAGGAACTTGTGGGGTCTAGTGTGTGCAACCATCCGTGCACATTTTGCTGTTCTTCCTGTAAAATTTAATATACTGTGGGTGATGCAAAGTTGGGAGGTGCTAACTTAAGCTGACCAGATGGTCTCAATCGTTCTAAATATCTCCTGTTCCTTAGAGATACAAACTGGTGAGCTAAGAGTTGCACGCATACATCTGACAAGTACTTTATTTTCCCGTGTGGTTCTTGTAGGCTGATATTTTCTCTTCTTCTTTTCACAGTTCCACGTCTGTTACAGGATTAAACAACAATGAGTACCAGATAACAAGGGGAAAGGTGCCTTTATTTCCCCTTTCTTTTGATACTAGTGAGTTTATTATTTCTTTCACTTTGACAAGTTTTCTTGTTCCATAGGAACTAAACCGCGTGGCAGGTGTGGACAAGACGTGCAACTTTGTTAAGGTTGGTCAAATCTGAACTGCTTTCTTTAGTGGAGGCTTTGACCATTTCTTTTCTTTTTCTTGGTGATTGGGGTTATTCTTCAGTAGGTAGAGAGAACTTGAAATGGTTCTTGAAGAATCACAGACAATATGTCAATTTTTTCCGGTTATTTATGATCATATAATGTTTCAATCCGGTTCTGTGTTTATACTATGACATGTAGATAAAATAGGGTCTATGATGGAAGTACGCTTTGCAAATCATTGTTTCTTGGTGATGCAGGCTGATTTTATGAAGATGCCATTTTCTGACGATACTTTCGATGCGGTTTATGCAATTGAAGCTACCTGCCATGCACCTGATGCTGTATGTTACCTTTAGCTTCATTCTTGGTTATGCACCTGTGCTTTTTAACCACTAGAACTACATGTGATTAATGGCTTGGTCTGAATTTTTTTTTTTTTTATCTCCCTCTGAATGGGACAGTATGGGTGTTACAAAGAGATTTACAGAGTATTAAAGCCCGGTCAGTATTTTGCTGCATATGAGTGGTGTATGACTGATTCCTTTGATCCGAACAATGAAAGGCACCAAAAGATAAAGGTTGGTGTGGTCTACTTTTTCTCCATTTTTCTTTTTGTGCATATATAATCCAATGAGCTCATTTATGATGCAAATGTGACCGTACCAAATTGTTGCAGGCAGAAATTGAGATCGGAGATGGCCTTCCTGACATCAGGTTGACTGGGCAATGCATTGAAGCTCTAAAACAAGCAGGTTTTGAGGTAAGGATTTTCACATCTTGTGTTAAAAGTGGACTATGACTGCTAATAGAAAATTTGGACGTGCAACCTGATGTTGTTCATTTGAAGGTCATATGGGAGAAAGATCTTGCTGCTGAGTCTCCTGTCCCTTGGTACCTGCCTTTGGATAAAACTCACTTCTCCTTGACTAGCTTCCGCCTCACGGCTATTGGGCGTTTCATTACTAAAAACATGGTAAACTTCATTACTTTTGGTGTGCTTTAATTTAAACATTAATGTGATCTTGTGGCTTTAAGTATTTGAAGTAATTTGAGCATATCATGCGTGCAATGTCACTATTTTTATGTGCGTAGGTCAAGGGTCTAGAGTATGTGGGCCTAGCCCCTAAAGGAAGCCAAAGGGTTCAAGATTTTCTGGAAAAGGCTGCGGAGGGCTTAGTTGAAGGTGGAAGGTGAGGGTTTCAATTTTCTCGCTCTCCTCAATTACCTGTCAATTCTACTTTGGAATATCTCAGTCTGTTGTCTTTCTTAGAAGCTGTTTGTGCCTGCCCAATATTCTGATAGAATAGTCTGGTTCTTATGCTCTGATTATTTCGCACAGAAAAGAAAAAAAGACTGCTCTGATTGAATTCGATGGGCTTATAAAGTTTTTACCCCTGTCCAATGTCTAATGCATAGCACTGATGAATCTTCTGTTGATCATGTACTCCAGGAAAGAAATTTTTACGCCACTGTACTTCTTCTTGGCCCGGAAGCCCCTATCTGGGAATCAGTGACGCAGGACCGTGCGAATTTAAATTATTCTGAAGAAATGGGGTCTTTCAGAATCCGACTAGTTGGTAGAATTTCATGTGTTTAGATGATTGGACTGTTAGTGTGCCTGCGAGTTGACATTTTGGCTTTTTCAGTTGCTTGTATGAGTGCCTTCTCCTTGTTCCTTTAAAACATGCTTGTTTGCTGCGAGCAATTTATATCTGATGTGGCCTAAGTTTGAATTTTTCCCAGCCGTCGAATGGACCAAACAACATTCTACTTGTTCAGATTAATGACCATGTCAATTTGGTCGTGTCTTAATTGGAGAACCGTATGTATTTCTATACATAAATTCCGTAATAATCGCGTAATTATTGCATGCGCACCTCGCAAATGTGGCACAATTTCAAATTCGGTAAAGTTCACGGTGAACCTGCAGTTTCTTCACAATATGGTACACCCTCAAACACCAATATAGACTTGTCATCTCTTTCGCCGGATACCATTGGAGACGGACTGATCATACAGGGTTGTGCCCTCTATAGCTCATTATACCCGATTAGCATTGATTATTTGCGATGGGAATCAGATTTGAAGATGTTGGGCTGAGAAGAAAATCAACCCGGCAGCGGTCACCATCGTTCTAACTTTCTTCAACGCCATTGAAAAATTCAGTGACGCTTCTACACGACTCCCGAAATTTCTTGGGCCAGGTTTTTAAAGTCGACGGGATGACATCTTCAGGAAACCTCAGCTATCGGTCTTTCGACGAAGAGTGTCCGGCTCGTTCGACGCTAACTATGGACTCTGAAAGAAGGAAAACAAAACAAGGCAGTTTCTCATTTCTCTCAGACTCATAGCCGATTAGACAGGAAAATCTCTATTTGATATCACGTGTAAACTGGAAAGGCTAGTTCCTCTCTTATCTGAAAAGGATAACGTGTTTTTTTCAAGGAAAATAGACCTCCTTTCTCTTGCTGAGTGCTGATGAGACTTGGTTTACGCAGCAAGCAAAGCAATGCCTAATGAATTTCGCTCACGGCACTCGTGCTATGGACTAATTACCCAAAAAGTCATAAATCTATTACAATTGTGCTAATTCAATCATAAACTTATTTTTTGTGGCCAATTGAGTCATAAACATTTTGTAATTATGTCAGTTTAGTCCATTTGGTCGGCATAATTGCAATAAATTTAGGAATTTTTTAGTTATTTTCTTCGTGTTCGTGGGTCGTCCTATCTCTTGATTTTTATCTTATCTTATCTTATCTTACATTATATGCTGGGTCTACATTCAATCTGACAAGATACCCCAAGTGTCCCATACATCCTTATCTTTTCTTTACACATTCTAATATAAGCGGTGAGAAATGATGTCTCCTAAATAAAAGCTACAGTGGAAAGAAAAGGATGGACGAAACAAAAAGAAAATTTCACTCTAGACTGATGTGTAATAACGTGATCATCTTGGCTTAGAGCCTTTAAACACATATTTACATGTATTAGTGATTGGTTAGTATTTATAGACAGAATAAGGTTAGTAACTATTGAAATTATGTCTCGAATTTGAGCTCTTTAAACAAAATCCGATTTGACATTAATTGTTAATTGTGAAAGTTTGAAATATACGGAAATTCCGTATTGAAGTTGGCAAAGAAATCAAAACAGGAAAGTCCAATGCGTGAAGATTGTTAAAGATGAAGTCGGTCGACAAGATTTAAAAGAGAAAAGTCTGAATGGGACTTGGATTGACGGAATGAGCATGAATTTCCAAAATCCATGTTGATTTCGGCCTTTTCTTGAGCTTTCCTTTCTTTCACGGTTATTTATATATATAATCATCTTACGGAGCATACGTAAAGTAGAGAAGCGTTGCTTTACGAGAGTGCTTGGGCACGCCGTGGTCAGAATCTTGAGGCATCGCTTTTGTGCGAGTGCTTGGTGCGGCTATTAGAGTGCAGAGGACTTCATTGTGTGCTGCCATATGAAGACATCTTGAAACGCCATTTCGAGTGCTTGGGCAGCGAGCTATCTTCGTGGATTTGCTCGTGAATTACATCCAAGAAGATACAATTGTTCAAGCTGATCAAATCTTGTGATAAAGATTTGCGTGTCTAATTCTTTTGTAAGATTGAAAGATTATTTCATGAAAATTTGTGGAGCTAAACTCTACTTGAGATATTGGGTGTAATCGAGGCGTTAGAATCAAATAGTGTTTGAGTGACTCAAGTGTATAGTCTCCGTTATATGCTTGATCTATAGTAAAATCCATTGCTGCTTCCCATGCATGTAGATCATTACGACCGAACTACGTAAATTTGGTATCCGATTTATTTTCTTATTGTATCTATTTTATTGTTCGATCGCTTACCCTTTTTGCAACAATAACACCACACGCATTCATTCTAGACATATTTTTCTGGGTTTAGAAGTTCATTTGCGTAAGGATAAGCATGTTATTGGTTGTCCCATATACAACCTGAAGGCGATTAAGTAGTCAGCTTACTTGTCTTGGCGTATAAGTAGCAGTCGCTGCTCGAGCCTAGCGCGCAAGCAAGCTCAGGATTCGCCACAAACGCACGTTTGTTGTTGGTTATATGTTTTTTTTGGATTGCTACGCTATGACAAATCATTTTAACTTGTGATAGTTATTTCTTCGTCTTCAGATGTACGTTAGACGATTGGCAACATGCTTGTTTTGGCACCATTTAGTACCGTCCTCTCCAGATCCTCACTTTGCTTTGCATAACGTTGACAAAGGGCTTGTTTCTGCTCTGATGCTACCTATTTCCTGCGCTATTCTTCTTGTACTAACTGTAGAATCTACATGGTTAAATTGATGTGTGCGACGAAGAAAACTCCAAAATGAGCTAATTCTTTTGTGAATCACCTTGCTTTTGGTAGGTAATATAGCAAGCTAGTTTATTGGTGGTGGTGACGATAATGTCGAAAGCCGGAGCGCTGGATCTGGCGGCGGGCATTGGCGGAACGATCGACAGAAGCCAAGTCCTCTCCGCTGTTGACAAGTAGGCTTCTTCACTGCCTTTTCTCTTGAAAATGCCAACGTGGTGATGGCAAATGGATCGGGCCTCAGCCCAAGCACTACTGGGTCGATTCAACCCTCCTCCATTTCCAAGATTTGTTTCCATTTTTTGACTTGGGAGGAGACAGTGGGTTGCTGCTCAAGCCCTTACCTCATTATATATAGCACGCGACACCTTAGCTCCCAACAAGTAGTTCCCCTGTTCTTTGTGGACGCTAGAATCATGGGAAGTATTAAGTTTTGAATCCATTAGACATCAAGTGACATCACGATATAGCGGTCAGGTGTGAGCTAATGTTATTGCTTCCCTTCATCGACAGTTAAAAGTCAACCGTCTTTTTACTTTTGAAATTAGTTTGGCATTTGATAGCTTATACATGTCTGGATGATTTCCCCATCGACTGGGAAGGAAAATCATTGCAAAAGTTTCTGTTTCCAACTTGCCTGTCCTAGATAGTTGACCGGCTGCTCATGGTCAATTTCCTGAAATTTTGGCTAATGGGAAAGGTTTGTCAAGTCCGTTGGAACAACTTTTCTGGCTTTGTCAATCACTGCGAGTCGGCACCTTTCGGTCCCTGAGTCCGTGCAAGTCTGTGAATGATAGACAGAGAGGATCTTGCTTAGATGTTTTGCTGGATCTCCGTCACTCAACTTTCTCCACTTACTTGAATTGCTAAATGCAATTGAAATGAGAGATGCCGATCCCTTCTATTCACAGGCGTGACCTTACCTGTTGTTCTAGGCACCCTTCTGATTTATCCAGTCTTGAGTGAGTTTGACTACAATGGTAGCGACACTGAGTAAGATCTTCCATACTAAGTCGGGTGCCTGTCGGGTCAACTAGAAAATAATTGCACTTTCCTTTCAAGCCCAAGCTCGACGTTATTCTGTAACTCCTACACTTCGGGTCCTTCAATCTCCCGATAGCCACCGTGGACCTTAATAGACTCTTTTTTTCCCTTTGTTGCTGCTTTAGGTATGAGAAGTATCATGCCTGCTGTGGAGGCGAAGAGGAAGAGAGGAAAACTAACTACAGTGACATGGTAAGAGAACGTTCCTAGCCAGGACCCTGGTCTCAGCATTTGTCCCCGTGCCTAAAAGATAACCATGCATCCCGAGTCAAAACTACTTGTTTTTGGCTCTGACCAAGCTAGCTTATTTGTAGCCCTTTTAGAATGTGAAACAGCCCTGCGATGGATGATTAAAACTACTGCTTTTTATTGCTTTTCTAATTGCCCAAGACAATCTCCACAATGCAACTGCAGGCCAACAAATATTATGATCTTGTTACCAGCTTCTACGAGTATGGCTGGGGGGAGTCCTTCCATTTTGCACGCAGGTCGAATGTTTTCCATGCGCTCTTGATGTCACGCCCATGTCTTTGAAGTCCTGTTCTACTTCATTCATGGTGCTGACTGTGTGGTTGATCCTGCAGATGGAAAGGGGAGTCTCTTCAAGAGAGTATCAAGAGACACGAACACTTTCTTGCGTCGCAGCTGGCATTAAAACCAGGTTATGAGGTTTGTCCCTCTCAGTGTGGATACAGGATCATGAGGTTTTTCTACAATTCTGTTTGGTTTCAAATGGTAATTTTACAATTATTACACTTCCCCTCCCATTATAGGTGCTGGATGTAGGTTGCGGAATTGGCGGACCCCTCAGGGAAATAGCTCGATTCAGGTCAATGAATAATTTCTCTCTTCTCCCATCATGGTGACATAGTTCAGGTTATGTTTGAAATTGCGATCAGATCTTCTTGTTCTGATGAAATGTTTACTGAACAAAGGCACCCAATCCATAAGAATCAGAGTGTTACCAGTTGCCATGACTTCTTTGCCTTCTCTTTCTTGGAAAAGAGCCAAAAAAGGCATAAGCGGCGCCTAGGATGTGCAACTGTGCATACACATGTATTTGTCGACACAGTAGTTGAATTTATTTGGCTGCGCACAATGTAGAGAAGTGGTAAGGTGCTAAAAGCGCAATACTGGGGTGGCCTCATCCTCGTGAATAACTTTCATCTGATCTGTCCATAAACAGACTGCCGGGCTAAGTTTTGAGTGCGTACATCTGATAAGTAGCTTAGTTTCTAATTATGGGTCTTGTTGACTGGTACTCTTCCTTTTCTACTCTGCAGCTTCGCATCTATTACAGGATTAAACAACAACGAGTACCAGATAGCAAGGGGAGAGGTGACTTCATCTCTGCCTTCCATTTGAAAAGCTTTAAATTTATCATAGCTCGCAAGTTGACAGCTCTGCTTGCTCCATAGGAACTGAATCACACTGCAGGCGTGGACAAGACATGCAAATTTGTTAAGGTCGGTTTAGTCTGATATCTGATTTCACTCAAAGCTCCATCATCAACCATTTCTGTTTCTTAAGCTGCTATCGTCATATTATGTCCTCTATCCACTTCTTGTGTCTACACACTTGAAGAAAAAGTACGGTCTGGGGTGGAAAACATCTCTCACAAGTCATCATTTCTTGCTGATGCCTGCAGGCTGATTTCATGCATATGCCGTTCTCCGACAATACTTTTGATGCAGTTTATGCAATTGAAGCTACTTGCCATGCACCCGACATTGTATGTTACATTTAGATATATACTCGCTTATGCACCTGACCATTGTCGACCTGCTAAGATCATTCACAACTTAACGGGCTGTCTCACTCTTCCTTTCCCTGTGATCTGGACAGTACGGATGTTACAAAGAGATTTACAGAGTATTAAAGCCCGGGCAGTACTTTGCTGCATACGAATGGTGCTTGACCGATTCATTTGATCCACACAACAAAGAGCACCGAGATATCAAGGTTGGTGTACTGAGATCCATTCATATTATTGAGCGTGCGCAATTTAACGACTTTGGTTTATGATGCAAATGGGACCACGCTGAATTGTTGCAGGCAGAGATTGAGATAGGAAATGGCCTCACGGACATCCGGCTGACTGGGCAATGCATTGAAGCTCTAAAACAAGCAGGTTTTGAGGTGAGCTGTTTTTACGAAGTTACTTGCATTAAAGTGGAATACGACTGCTAAGAAGTCTCAACCCTCTCCCGACGACTCGATGTTTGCTGATGTGAAGGTCATATGGGAGAAAGATCTAGCCGATGAGTCACCAGTCCCTTGGTACCAGGCTCTGGACAGCAATCGTTTCTCCTTGAGTAGCTTCCGTGTAACGCCACTCGGGCGTTTCATTACCAGAATCATGGTAAGCTTGTCGGTGCAACCTCCTCCTGAATTCGGTATCCTTTAGGGTGGTAAGCGTAGGCATTCAATCTGATCTTACGGTTCTTATTATTCAAAATAAAACCAGCACATTATCTCTATTATATTAATTCTTGCTTGCGATGTTACCATAGGTCAAGGTTCTCGAGTGCGTCGGTCTCGCCCCAGAAGGAAGCCTAAGGGTGCTAAAAGTTCTGGAGAGGGCTGCGGAGGGCTTATTTAAAGGCGGAAGGTGAGCCATCGGTTTTTTAGTCTTGGTCCCCTCAATTTACTCTCGAAGCTACTTTAGAACGTCTCTTTCTCGTGCGGTGCGGTGTTCTCTTAATCGAGAAATCGGTACTCACATGGGGCATTAGGGTCCGCACTTAGTAGAGCTTGTGGACGTGTTTTATGGGGTTGCGTTGCTGGTTTAGGACTGACATTAAGGGTCATAAACTTTAAAACACCAGCGCCTTTTGGTGAGAGTAACACCTGCATATTCTTAATGGGTAGATTATAGTTTATAGATAGAATTCTTGCCAAACTGCAGAGATTTAAAGAAACTGCTCTGTCTGAATTCGCTAGCCTCGAAATTTTATTTAATCCCTGTCCAACAATTTAGTGGGAAATAAGTGCTACTGATGAGTCTAAACGCTAATCTGCACTTCAGGACAGGGATTTTTACGCCGATCTACTTCTTCTTGGTTCAGAAGCCTCAGTGTGAGAGTTCGGTGATGTTGCGGAGATCTTGCTAATTGAACTTATGACAAAGAAATGGCGTCGTCTGGAGTCAGAACAGCACGATCGCCTGTGCTGAATTGGAGTGTGAGAGTGTGGCATGTGAAGTTCGCTTTTCGGTTGCTTGTAGGAGTTGTGTTCCTTTAAGACATGGTGTCTGCTGCTGTTTGATCTTTTCCAGGAACCATTATGTTGTGCGAAACACCGATCACCACGTCCATTGTATCGCTTCTTAATTCGAGCATTGGTATGTACCGCGATACCTGTTAATTCTCACTACTCGGCATTAAACAGATTGTAGATTTCCTGCATCCGCAGTGTACACTATGCACACGATGCACCGGTATTGATTTTAGCTCCCGATGATGAAACTGCAGTACCTTCCGTATCCCGAACCACAATCTAGCATACCCTTTAGCACCATGAGAATATGATTTTCGCGGGTCAAAGCCATCTCTCTCTCACCCGGATCGCTGAGAATTAAAAGCCATGAACTTTCTTATTTTTTATAAATACGTTTATTCCGTTATTAATTCCACTACGATATAATTACGATATAACTATGCCATCTTCAGCGCAGGCTTATTTGTATTTCTGCAATTGACTGTGGTTCAAGTTAGTCGTGGTTCGTGAGTTCCTGTCACAAGAAGTCAGAAAATGATACTTTAAAGAGCTGAACGAGACGTGACTTAACAACTATCATTTTCAACTCATTTGTGCACGAAACATCACAAATGCAGAATTAGCCGACAACTTGATAGAAGTTTTTATTGATAACTCACTCGAATTAAGGTAATTAATTTCATACAAGAGTTTCTCAAAGTGAAACGTAATTAACATATACAAATAAAATCAATAATAGACGAGAAAAGTCGATAATATAAGAAGAATTAAAAATGAGAATTGATCACTCAAATGAAGATTCATAAATTCATGTAAAATTTAGATAAATTTACCGCTTTGGTAGTAAAGACAGTCATCGACTCTTTGAGAAATCCTTTTTTTTTTTTGGGGCTGGGGGGGGGGGGGGCGTTTATTTTAATTTTTCTTACCATGTGTTTGAATATGAGCAATAGCTAAAATGGTACATATTGAAAAAGTGTCAGACTTCGTACAAAATTTTCATGTAATTATAAATTCACCCGAAATGAAAAGAAATTTTGAGCAATATTTTTTTGGGGTTCTTTTCCTTTTCGTAACCTATGAAATGGGAATTTTAAAATAACTAGCGCATTTGAATTACAATTTTTCACATTTTTTAATTGGCCTAATACCCTAATTAATCCTCAACTTTAATTCTAATCCCAATTTCACTCCGAATTTTTTTGTCCAAAAAACACCCCTAATTTAAGATGCGGTTTCAATTTTGTTCTGAACTTTTTTTTTATGTAAAAAAAACCTTCAAACTTTAGGTCTAATTGTAGATATACTTTAAACTTTTTTTGTTTAAAAAGAACTCCAACTTTTACTCGAATTCAAAATTTGTCTCACGTTAATATGTTGTCAAAGTAGCCATTAGTTATTCCACGGGACATCTACATGTACCTGTTGACATTTTTTTTGTTTATAAAAAAACTCACTTTCACTTGAGTTCCAAAAAAACATAAATTCCATGTCAATGGGTACGTGTGGATGCCGCATTGAATTACTAATGGCTATTTGGATGGCATATTAACGAGGGACAGATTTGGATTCAAGTAAGGTTTTCATTTTTTAAGACAAAACAAGGTTTGCTATAATTGAAACTACACCTAAATTGGAATTTTTTTATAAAGTTCGAAATAGGGGTTCTTCTTAGAATATTAGCCCTTTTTTAATTAGAGTTAAAGTAGCGGACACTTCTAAAAAGAGCATAAAGATTAAAACCAGAAAAAATATAATAATAATAAAGATCAAAACAATACATGAAAAATAAATTCATCAAAATTTGGGAAATTTTCAAATCGAAACTTAAGAGTATTTTCATTTTTTCAAAAGAAAGTCAGGAGTGAACATTATTTTAAATAAGGCCCAGAAATATTAATGGATTTGACATAATTATGGTCGAATGCATTTTCATCCAAAAATATTTCTTTTTTACTTTTCTTTCTTTTCTGTACTGTTCATCTTCTTCTTATTCCAGCAAGATCAAAAGGGAAGAGCGGTGGCCATGGTGACCAAGTAGAGCAGAGGTCAAGCCATAACCAAACGAGAAAGCAAGAGATTAAATAGAGATTAACTTTGCGCGATGTCCAAATCGAAAGCCCTAGGCTAGGGGACCAAAAACAAAACAAGAAGACATTTTTGTCCAGCCACGCTCGTTGCATGCCACTCTGAGGATCAAAAGGAAAATGGAGGAACGCCCTGAAGGATAGAGTTTAATGTTGGTCGTTGAGCTCTCTATCGTTCAGCTTCTTGTTCTATTGGGCGGCCATCCTCCAACTGAAGCCTTTGAGCTCGGCCCAAATTGCACCGGTCGCTCACTCGTGCAAACGGAGAGTGCGAGTCGCTAAAATTGTTCTAAGTCGATCGACCCAAATCTTCTCCATAAACGGATACTATTGGATCGAACTTGACCCGAAAGTCCCAATATCTAGCCACCGTCGACCACGAGCAATGAAAGATACGACCTCCTTGGCTTCTATTCATCCGGACTCACTCTGTAGCACGGCCTTCGTGTCCTGCAACGCTAGGTCACTGGAATCCTTCAGCGAAGAAGAATATGAACAGTGGCTCTTCCCTGGACGAAGGAGAAAATGAACAAGAAATAAGAGGAAAAAGAAAAGAAAAGGAACTTACATGTGGACTATAGTTGAAATTTGTTATCTAAATTTTTATTAATAATGAAGACAGGAAAAAGAAAAAATCCAAGCTGTATTGTATAGACAGATTCAAAGGACCACAGCACAAATCCTAGTTGGACCCACATACTTGATATTCCTGGGTCAACATCTTGTCCGCTGGGCCTGTACCGTAGTTGTCTTGTCTAGGTAATTTTTCGCATCTCCAAATATTCTGCTGTCTAATTTAAAAAAAGAAGAAACATATTTTTTCTGAAAAAGAAGATGGTATAAGCCCACTCCCAATTTCTTATTTGAGCAGTCTGCCAACGGCGATCTCATCAGAATATTAGGAATATTATTATGTTCACGAGAATTCAGAACCATGGATGGTTGGTGCGTTTTGTTGCTTCTGGACCATTTCAAGCTGCGTATTGCTTCCAAAAGTCTGAATCCGAATCAGTCCCACAACACATTTTCCAGGCTTTCTTCCGCTTTCATCCTCTGCACATGACATGAATTTTTCCTGCAAAAAAATGACTTGACATGTTCTTGTCGAGTTGAACCGACAGGACGTGTGATTCTTATTTGGCGGACTAGTCTCATCTTCGCTCTTTCTAGTCTCATCTTCGCTCTTTTCATACATCTTTCGCACGTCAATTGCTCCCACAAAAGATGGCGAAAAATCTGGGATTTGTGGAGATGAGTGAGACCCTCTCTTCCCAGCTGTCTCCACCACTCGCCACGATTCCAAATGCATATCCATATCAGAAAGATGCTCGAGATGATAGGGATGAACACAAAGGACTCGTCCTTGGTCCACGCCGCTCGTTTGCTTCATATCTATCGATTTGTCGATTGGGAAGGGTCCAATTCTTATCGGCCACGGGCACTTTCCACCATAAAATTTGCCGATTCTTGAAATCATAGACGAGAAGATTTTTTATCTAGTCGATACAGGTGAAGTTTTGGAAGTTTCCATCGATTTGCAGTGCAAGTATGGGGACTCCATACTTAATGTTGTCAAAGAAGGTAGATTTCTGGTAGACAGACGGGCGAGCTTTAAAGGGTTTGGCCCGAATCTACCGTTCAACTGCTCCCATATTTGATGGAACAGCTGCTCAGAATAGCATTGAACAACCATGTAATGAAACCGCAACAAACGAGTTTCAGACAATCGATCGGATCGGCAACAAAAATTAAAACACGTCAAAAATTAAAAAAAGGGTCCGGAGTATGTGTAATCCATCAATGACACTTGACTTCTTTCTTTCTCTTTTTCCCTTTTTCTTGGTACAAGTAGCGTGGGAAGACATCGAAATCGAATCAAACGGAATAAAGAATGAACTCCGTCGTGTCCACCCCGCCGAACGCTTTGCGACCGCAAGGGCGCATCTGGGCTGTAGCGACCTTCGCACCGCCGCCGCCGCCGCCGCCGAGGAGGTGAGCGTCGCCGCCGCGGTCGTGGTGGTGATGGTGAAGGTCGTCGGAGTTGGAGGGAGGGTGGTAGTACAGGCGGGCGGTCTGGGGGCAGTGGGAATGGAACCTCGCGGCAATCCTCACCCCTGCATCCAGCATCTCCACATACTTCGCCATCTCAATCGCCTCCAAGAACCAACCAACAAAAAAGAAGAAGAAGAAAACTTTCCCTTTCCTCCTCTCTTCCTGGGGATATTCGGAAAGAAAACGAGATCGGGAGAGGAGAGAAAGAGGAAGAAAATCGAAAGGGAAAAAAGAAGGGAGAGTGCAGAGCAAGGAATGCTAGAAAACGTCCCAAACGTTGATGCCCATGAAAATGGGAATCGAAGAGAGGGATGCTCGAGGAGTTGGCGTGTGCCTGGGCGATGCTTTATACAAAGCAATTGCTGATCTGTCTTTTTCACATTTCCGCGTTGGCTGAGATTTTCTTTTTTGCAAATGTGCCCCTGGGTTTTAGCATATTCTTGCATACTTGGGTGGTTCTCCCAGCCCCATCTCTGAACTAGTCATTGCTAAGTAACTTACGGGCGACCCCCTCATAGATTTGTTCATACATGCGGAATACACCTATTTGACCTTCCAAATTTGGCTTCGTTATATCGTGGATATGGTTTAAGAGTCGCTCTTAGGATATCTTCTAAGTGTATTAATATTCTAAAACTTGTCATTAAAATGCGATTGAGTTCTTAAACTTTTGAAAAAATGAAATTAAGTTTTAAAATTTGTCAAATTGGTGCAATAAATTCATTTCATTAATTTCATCCAACTTGGTCATGGAAAATACTGGCGTGATTTTTTTATTATTACTTTCTCTCTCTCTACGAGACGATGAAGTACCCAGGACATGAAATATAATGCTAAAATGACATCGTTTTAGTTCACATTTAATTTTTAATACAAACTTATTCAAATTAAATTAAAAATAAGCAAACTTTAGAAAAACATACAAAAAAGTAAACTCAAGTGAGGGTTGGCAATGGTGGGGAATGGTCAGTGGGGGTCACTGACCTCACTAATCACATGCGAGGATTTGCAGGCCCTCACCTAGATTGGGCGAGGGTCATCGGCACTTGGCTGAGGGCTGACGACTCCCATTGGCCATCCTCTCACCATCAAAGGCCCTTCTTGGTAATGATGGGGTGGCAATAGCGACAAGGGCTACAAGTCCTTGCTTGAGTTTTCCATTTTTTGCAATTTTTATAGTTTGCTTAATTTTTAAAATATAACTAAAATATAATTTGTATTAAAAAATTAGATTTAGATACAAACGATATCATTTTAATCATGTCAACACCACATAAGATAGAAAATTAATTTAAAAAAAGCCACGTTAGAATTTTAAATAAGCTAAATTGGATGAAATTAACAAAAGGGATTAAAATCAACGTTTTAAAAGATAGATCATTTCCTTATTATTTATGACTAACGAGACATGTAATTATTAGTTTTACCGTACAAATTTACTCAACGAAAAGGTAAATATTTATGTTCTCAGGCTACTTGTGATTTTCTTTTACTAATATATTCCTTGTTATTAATTTATTTCACCGAACCGAGACACAATTTGACATGCTACGACATAGGGGATTTTAATTATGTCAAGTGGAGACACTAAAGACGAAGGAATCTGTAGGTGGGGCTCCTAATCGATCTTTGGGGCGATTAAACAAAAAGATTAATTTCGCCAACCTCGTTTCATCAGAAAGGAGTCAAAGCCAACTTGGCCCACCCTTCCATTTCGCATGCGAAAGGGGAGCGGTTCAAAACCACACACGATTCACGAAAAGCAAAAAATCCTTGGAAAAAAGTTGGGTCATAAAGTCAAACGGACACATTCGAGGATTTGGGAGGTCTAGGCCTAGGAATGAAAAAGAAAGTGGCGAACCGCCGGGGGCCATCGGAAACCTAGGTAAAAAGTAGCAAATATTCACAAGTACGAGGGCTTCCCTGCAAAACGCACGGAAAGAAGAAAACACAGGAAACGGTGGTGAACCACTGCGTGAACGTAGAGTCGCCGCGTTGTTGAGACGGCGGCTGCTCGCCCTCGTGTTCTTTGACTATTATGACCTTCCCTCCTTCTCTATCTCTCTCTCTCCCTCTGCGCAGAAAAGTCGCCGCAATTACTTTGACTTCTAAAATCTCTCTGGAAGGAAGGAAGAAAGACCGGCCGTTTACTGTTCGGGGGCGAATTGGTAAATTCACATTTTCCGGAGTCTTCGCTCGTGCACTGACTGCACCAGATAGCCCCTCCCCCAGTCAATTTTGAAATTTTCTCTTGCTTTTCTTTTCTATTTTCTTTTCTGTTGGTCATTTTCTTTGTTTTCGTTATTTTTGTCTTCTACCGTCCCCAACCATCGGAACCCAGGCTTTCTCCATCACATATTTTTTATTCTTTCCATTATGCATTTGAATAATCAAATTTTCAGCAAAACAAATTGCCCCCACCGATATGCACATGGCGCCGTCCATATTAGAATTTTGACATTCACCTTTTTTCTTTGATTTAGGCTCAGGATTTTGAGTCTTTTGACCAATCGATTTTGTGCATTAGGCACTCAACCGACCCATCCCTAAAAAACACTTTGTTTAAAAGTGAATCGTGCGGTTAACCATCCCTTTCTTGTACAACAAATGATGTGATCGCATTGCATAAGTATAGGGAAATTCATTAAACTTCGATGTTTCAAAGGTATTATCGTTATTATATTTCCCTTGATCTTTCGTGAGGTAATCTCACATCAATTCAATCGTCTTATCTTTAATTGCAATAGCACGCGAGGAATATCTTTTTGTCCTTTTTTCTTTTCTTCTCCATGCTTGAATGGCATGGCATTGATTTTTTTATTCTTTTTTTCAGATTTGTTAGTAATGTCAACCTTGTTTATTTACTTGATAAATCTTTAAGGGTGTCGTTGACTAAATGGGAGGGGATAACAAAAAAAAGTTATAAACTTATTATAATTATACCAATTTAATAATAAACCTTTTTCTTTTTTTACAAAATCAGTCATAAACTCTTTGTATATATATCAATTCAGTCCATATGACAATTATGTGTATTAAGCACTAAACCAGCCTAACACAAAAAACACTTTATTTAATATATATGTTTTTTCTTTTTATTTATTCCTCACAATGATCGGCGAGGCTTTGCCGATGCGCGTCCTCCTCTCATGCAATGCATGTTGCCGATTAGGGACATAGGCGGACCATATTCATGTCCTGGAAAGTGGAAACGTAAGTCCCGTCCAATGTTCCTTGTCCGGGGAAGTCATCATTTCACACGGCATGCGTTGCACGAGTAGAAAGCACGTGTCATCTTTAGGTTTTACCTAAACAAACGCAGACATACAAAAATCGCGGGCGAGTCAAAGAACGGCGGCGTCGACGCAGCTACAGGGGAAGATCAATGGACGGTAAAACCTCAATAGTGAATGGGCAATTAGAACATATTCTGCGTATATGCCTCTTTTATTAAGTTTTTTTTTTAATTAAATAATTTTCATTTATTTATTTATTACATAACTGTGACATACAATCAATTTTTTTCTTCTTATAATATATATGTTGTTGAAGTACACAATGCTTGTCCACTCACGCAACAACACAGCACAATTTATAGGTCTTACCTATTTGAAGAAACGTTGCACAACATGTTAATTTTTCAGAAAATAAATGATTTTATATTAATTATTTATGTCGTTTGAAATAATTAATTAATGATAAATATTTCATTAATGACAATAATTTATGTTTGACCATTATCAAAGTCAATGAAAGTTCTTTTCGTTCGTTCATATAGATAAGCGATTATATGTAAGTTAATTTTTTCAAATAATATATTTTTCTCGAAATAAATAGAGTTTTTATAAAAGAATTTTAATACGATTTTTTCGGCACGTAGAGCATTATTAATTTAAGTACTTAAAAGGTATATATCTTCTGAACCAAAAAAAGAAGAAGGTATATATCTTAAGGAAAACAATGAGTCGATTGGATGGACCACGCCCACCGGGGGCTGTATCTTAAACGTTCCCTGCTCTTTGTCGTTAGTACCGTTATGTTCACTTGAAAGGGGACCACCCCCCCATCCGATCCATGCCACAATCTTTGCTCGCTCGAACAATATCTAGCGCTTCACCTATCACCCGCCATTCACGGGACCTAAGCCCTGACACCATCCACCTCCTTCATCAGCGCACTAAAAATGCGACCTTTCTGCTTCAAAGTCTCTCCATTGGAGAAGTGATGTGAACACAATACAAGCAGCTTTCAAATCTCTCCCTGTCGAATTGCTTCTCTTCCAGTAGAAATTTTATTCATATGTCATGGTTTTCTGCTTATGCAAGGACATAAATAAGAGTTGCAATAGAGCAAGAATGGCACGGTAGTTTTGGTATAATGCCTAAACTTGCATATGGTAGCTAATACCTACTGCCTCTCTGTTTAGAATCTTCGTCTTGACAGAAGGGAGACAAACTATCCTGACACCTGCAGGCAAGTAGATTTTTAGGTCTCCATAAATCAAAAGAAGCTCCACCTTTCTAGTTTTATAATTGAACCATTCTCAGAAAGATGCTCATACTTTTGTTCCATTATCTCCATCTGTTAGATGTCCATTTTCCTAAATCTGCACCAATTCCCTATGGTGTTTAGTGATTGCAAGTCCTTGTATAAGAAAAGTGCAGGTAGTGGTGATAGCAGACCCTAACATGTGTTGCTTTCCTTCTGAAGATAGGTGTTTACTTCCTTGTGGCGACATGCTTCGGGAGGATTTCATTCTCTGACTTCAAGTGCAGATTCTTGGTCTTCGGACTGCAGAAAGGGAGCTTGGATTCTTCTTAACATGGCAGCAAATGATGATGAACTACATTAAAATTCTCCAGGCTTGAGAGCTCATTAAAGACAGGTCACTACCAAAAGCCACAATTCCTCTTTTAACTGTAGGGACTGATCGAGGGTATAGACACATGGATTGATGGAGTCTTTATGCTCTAGTATCAAGATGCAACTTTATGACGAGGCACAAATGAAAAGAGATGAAAAAAAACTAAAATGTGTGCTATAGTATAAGACAACCTACATAAGCAGCTTTAAAATTTGGTGCAGTTTAATCATTTCATTTGTTTAATGATGGCGGAGATGATATTGTAAATCAGACCAGTCAGCTTTTTCTTGGTAATAAGTTACTAATCTCTTTGAATAGTAACAAGTAGAGGTGCACCTAAAAGGTGATTCCACAGAATTATGTTCTTACCCAAGCAATTAATCCGATAAATTCTCCTCTCTGGGTGCAACCAGTACTTGCTGCCATAGAACATGATTTTCTGATTCAAGGTTGGACAAATTCAGTTCCAATCTAAGATGCATAAACAAGAGTTGGGCAAATGCAGTTTAAGACATAGTGACATTAATTGCACTTGTTTTCGCTTGACTACCTTTCCACGGTCTCTTGAAGTTGCATTGCTCTCTCCTGAGCTTCAGCAGCTTCTTTTACTTTTTCTCTGTTCTATGCCTCAACTTTCGATTTTTTTTTTTTTGGGGTCAAATTCCTTCATTCTCTGCCTTGCTTTGTCCAGTTCACTCAGTGAAGCAAGAAGCTTGGTTAGGTTTTTGACTATATCATGCATGAAAACTTACAGATAGTGTCATTGAGCTGTCTGTGCAATATTGAGCATTGCAATCTTCGAGGCATCTGTCTCAAATAGCCTAATGAATGGGCACAAGACATGGTGTCCCATCACTATGCACAATTTTCAAGCATCATTTATAATTTTTCTTATCACTTGTTGAATAGTGTACCTTCAGTAACTCATCTAATCAAGAAAGGACATTTATATTATATAACAACATAATATCGCATAAGCCCTAACTCCTAAATATTTCTAGGCAATATATAGTCAATGGTCACATTTTTAGTCCTAGTCCTAAGTTGTAAGATGGTATCATTGACCCCTAATGAAAGAGAGTGCAAAATAATCGCCTTCAGTGATCATATTATCTTAGCTCCTTATTAATCTCAGCGATGGTGTATCTTCAGCATACCCTTATGCTTCCTGCTCCAGCAAAATGAATCTGAACCCCTTTTAGAGTGAGGTCTGAAGCTAAGTACAGGAAATTACCTCCAATTCCATGTTGTGATTTCTCAGCGGCTCCAATTTGGAATCTTCCACTACTGCTATCTCCTTCATGATAGGAGGAGCTTATTCAATAGCTATCTTTGCTGCTTCCTTCTCATGGATGACCGCAGCATGCGTTTCATCTATTAAGTGGCTAGTCCAGTTACCTTACCTTGAAACGATTACCGATGGAAGAGAACTTGGACTGCTTTAATGCCTCCTCATGCAAAGGAGGAAAAAGATTTGAAACAAAGGAACACTTGGAAGCCTTAAGTAAAGCTTGGGGTTCTGCTACCACATAATTCTTGCTTTTATCAAGGAGTTGATCTGCTTGATATGTAACCTATTGAAAACAAATATAGGTAATTGAAAATTTTAGCTTATAAAGAGAGTGAGTGATTATAAAAAAGAAGAAAAAAGGAGCTTGCTCACATCTCCAGCATGATGATTTATCTTAAAGTCTACATGAGCAAGTTTTAGGCTTGCTGAAACGCTGGTTGCCTTTATAAGTCTGATAAATCTTCTGTGCAAATGTCTCAAGGATCGATTTGGGGAACATACTGCAGAATGACTTGAAACTTATTTCTAGGTTATTGATACAGTCTTTTTGTTGGTAGAAGGAACATAAGAGTTAGGGAAGGATTCTGCTTCTATCAACAAGGAAAAAACACATTCTAATATTCTCGTGCTGACAAATTTTTGGGACTCATGGAGAAAATTCATCACGGTGACTTCAGAAAAACATACCAGGCTTCTTCAAGAAGTGCAATTATACCCCCAGGTTTCTGCCGCTGAGAAATTTGAGCACACAATTTTCATTTGAGATGAATTTTCTTTAGTTTCAAAAAGATTATCGAAATGGAAACCTTCTCTATGAGATCTAGCACATCCTGGTTGTTGACAAACGCCACATAGCTCCAGTCAATTTCTTCTCTCGTGTATTCTTCTTGTTCCATCTTGAATACTCGCTGTTAAAATTTCTATTTTTTCAGGAAAACTCAATTAGATTACATTGAATCTCAAATTACAAGTTTCAATTTTTATTTGGTTGAAATGCTGTTGCGACTTCTCATTTGTTAGGTTGATACATAACTGCTCAAAACTAAGAGATGAGTGACTCGTATCCACAATCTTGCCAAGGTTTAATTAACTCGGCCAATAAATTTGTCCCCACGAAATGCAGGCACAACGAGAAACAGTAATTGAAAGCAAAGTCACTTGACAACCAACTTAATGAAATTTATTTTCTGGTCAGATGTTTTTGCTTACCAATCGAATCGTCTGGAGTACACTGTTTGTTCCAACGCATCATGACTTAAGGTAGCTAACTTGGGATCTAGTGGTTTTGTAATGTTTCCATCTGGAGTTTCTATGACACGCTTGCAGAGGGAGTCGCCTAAAACCTTCTCATTGCACCTGAACAATACAATTGTCAAAGACCACGGGTTACCATCTTTAGAGGATATAGAAAGGAAACCTAGCGTGGTACTTCAACATGTAAAATAAGCTGTCATTAGTAGCTCTGCTGCAGTTCGAAGATGATACGATAATTTTTCATCTTTCAGGCTGGAGGAGTTTACTTCTTCTCCCTTTGTAAAATTAACATTTCTGAGATGGAGAATTGAGGCTATTACACGGAATACAGCATCCTAGAAAGAGGAAACCTCTCACTCTTGAGATGTTTATGAGCTCAATAGAAAAGAAAAGAAAAGAAGAAGAAATGCTCGAGATGGTTATGAGCTTAATAAAAAAAAGGATTGTTGCAAGACGTGGCTGCGTTGAACTCTCGTCGTGAAAACCTGGCATGCACACGCCGTAACCACTGAGCTAAAGGGTCCTTATGGTTATGTGAGGCTATACACATTTTTATATATATGAGGCGGGCTATTCAAATTGTCACCCTAGCCGTACACTTCTTTCCCTCTCACTCCGCCGGGGACAACAACGGCACTCTCTCTCCGCTCCCCCTTTCACTCCCTCGGGGACAACCACGGCGCTCTCTGCGTTTTAAGAACAGAGGAGTTGTCTCCACCTTCACTGCCGTCCTCTCCATCGAGGGAGATGCTGAGGAAAGGGATGTGGCCGCCAGAAGAGGAGAAGGAGCTGGGACAAGAGTATTTGAGCGACCTTGCTCGAAATCAAGGTGAGTCCTCTCTCGGTACTCTCTTAATTTCTTGTCTCCAAATATTGTATTAAATCAGTCAAACTATATCGACCTATTTATAAGTGTTATTAAATAATTATTTTAAGATAATATCTCAACTAAAATGTACACAATCGAAGAAAGATATACGTGCAATCTACGTTTTTAGAATAAGAAGTTGACTAAGAGTAAAATACTTGTGGGAGAATTGATCATACCATCAAAGATAATTACCTTTAATGACGTTTTTTCTTAAACATATGATGGAATTTTAATCTTCGCTTCCCCTTTCACTCCACCGGGGACAACAACGACACACTCTCTCCGCTCCCCCTTTCACTCCACTGGGGAGTGGGGACAACTGCGGTACTCTCTCTCCGCTCTATTCTGTGTTTTAAGAACAGAGGAGTTGTCTTCGCCCTCACCGCCGCCCTCTCCATTGAGGGAGATGCTAAGGAAAGGGACGGGGTCACCAGAAGAAGAGGAGGAGCTAGGGCAAGAGTATTCAAGCGACCTTGCTTGGAATCAAGGTGAATCCTCTCTTAGTACTCTCTTAATTTCTTGTCACCAAGTACTCTCTTAAATTAGTCAAACTATATCGGCCTATTTATTAGCTTTATTAGATAATTATTTTAAGATAATATCTCAATTAAGATATGTAAAATAAAAAAAAGATATACTTGTGACAAACATGCACTCTACTTTTTTTAAGTAAGATCTCCGTAGCTTTTGCGGATGCAACGTCTTGTCCAGAATCAGTGAAGTCATCCTCTGTTAGCATTCCAGCCAGGACGAGCTATTGCCATGATGTCAGAATGGGAAACTGGGGTGAGGGCTGACTAGTCTTACGATGACAATTTTATCACACCATTGCCAATTTGATAGCACGAGCTTAGGAATGTCAAAGTGAGAGGAACTTGTATTGTCGTTTAAAACAGTTAATCTCTTTGAAAACTCCAAGATAATCGCTAAAATATTTTGATTCTCCCGGCTTTTGAATCTTGTAATGTTACACAGTTGCTCCGTTGTTGTGAACATATGGAGGTTGATGGATTGAGGGCAAGAGAGACTTCAGTGGAGTCGAAATTATCTTTCGCTCATTTGTTATTGTTTTCACCTTTCATAGGAAGTAAGTTTTTAAACTACTTCGTCTGAAGTCCAGGATGTAAAAAATTCAAGGGTATTCCTAAATTAGAAGGAAAGAAAAATATTATCTTATCAACAAGGGATGTGAGGTTTGTAGACATCGGTACGTTAAAATAAGGAATGCAACTTGATTGAGCACCTTCGCTAGAGGGACTATCACAAATGCTCTTCATAAGTGGCGATACCCTTGAAAGAGGATAGACTCACATTACTTTGTATAAATTCTAGAACGTAAAAATTTTGGGGTATTCCGAAGTTAGAGGGGAAGAAAAATATCATTTTACCAATGAGGGGTGCAAGGTATGCATGCACCAACACGTTAAAATAAAGAACATAACATGGCTAGACACTTTCACTAGAGGGACTACCACAGACAGTCATTGTAAGTGACAACACCCTCAGAAGGAGATAGACCGATGGAGTGATCTTGAACTGCTCTTACTTGTGTGCCAATAACCCTCAAGTTCATTGGACGATCAATAAGCGGTAACACCTTCAATAGTGAATGAGCTATAAGAACATATTATGCATATATACTAAATGTATAATTTTACATAGTTTTTCTTTATTTATTACATAGCCGTTACATACACTCCATTTTTTCTTCTTATATTATATATATCGTTGAAATACACAACACTTGTCCACTTATGCAATAATAAAGCACGATTTATAGGTCTTACCTAATTGAAGAATTGTCACATGTATGTTTATTTTGCAAAAAATAAATGATTTAAAAATAATTGCTCATATCGCTTGAAATACTTAGTCGACGATGAATATTTCATTAACGACAATGATTTATGTCAAACCATTATCAAGGACAGCAAAAGTTTTTTTTGTTCGTTTATTTTTTTTAAGTGATGCATGCGATTCTTCTTATATTAATGTTTTTCAAATAATATGTTTTTCACGAAACAAACTGAATATTTATAAAAGAAATTTAATGAGATTTTTTTGTATATACAGCATTATTTATTTAAATACTTTAACGTATATATTAAAATTCAAAAGGAGAACAATGACTGGATTGACGCCGTTTAATTCGCGGGATGGATAAGGTAGCAGCACCTGAGACGTTTCCTGCTCTTTCTCGTTAGTACCGTTATGTTCACTTGAAAAGGCACCATCCTCCCATCCCATCCCATCCCATCCAATCCAAGCATTAATCTTTGCTCGCTCGAACAATCTCTCGCGCTTCACCTATCACCCGCCATTCATGCATTAATCTTTGCTCGCTCGAACAATCTCTCGCGCTTCACCTATCACCCGCCATTCATGGGACCTAAGCCTTGACACCATCCACCTCCTTCATCAGCGCACTAAAAATGCGACCTTTCTCCTTAGACGTCACTGGCCTGCGCTTCTCATCCCATGTTTCCACAACCCCCACCACTCGTTCGACGAAATTCCGAAGTGATCTTCGCGACACTCGCTGCCCACCATTCGTACTTTGTCAAGCATCTAAACAGAGCTCGTCGGCGGATAGCCTGGGCCTGCAGAGGAGAACCCAGAAGGATCTTTCTTTGATACTGAGGGCAGATTCGGCTATCAAGCAGATCGAGAGGAAGGCCAACTCCAAGAAGTACAGAAACTTGTCGCCTAAAGCCGTGCTGGAGGCCCTGGATGAGGCTATTAGAGAAAACCGTTATCAGTCTGCTCTTAAGGTTTGTGAATAACTCGTTCTCTGTTTTTCTTTTTTGCCTTCTCTGCGTTTTGTTAGTACTGGCTTCAAGCAAGTTCTTTTCATTGTCTGGTTGCGTGCTGGTATATTTATTATTCAGCTACCTTTACCTAGGTAGTTTCATCAAGTTGAAGAAATGAAAGTGAAGCTTGAAAAAACGTATGGAGCTTTGCTAGTTGGAGTGGAAGCATATATAACCAGAGTTTTAATCTCTACTTAACAGCCGTATGTGTATTGTGTACCCAAGTATCGAGACTATGTAAAGCTCCTGATCAGTGTTTGTGCGTATATTCGTGTTTGTTGCCTTTTCAATTTAGGAAGTTTTGACATTACTTTAGATTACTCAGAGAGTTGAACATTTCGAGCTCTCTTTTCTTGCAATGGAAAGGGAACTTTATTAAGTACAGGAACACCATCAACTAGTGTCATTACCAGAGTACCAGTGTCGGAGCTACATTTCCTGATGCAACTCTATTTCTTGTTTCATATCGGTAAAATGTTTAAATCTATCATAACTCTCAAAGCATTTAATTCGCTTTTTTAGATATTCAGCCTTCTTCGTAAGCAGCACTGGTATGAGCCAAGATGCCAAACGTATGCAAAGCTTCTGATGATGCTTGGCAAGTGCAGGCAGTCCGAGCAGGCAGGTTTGCTTTTCGAGGTTATGCGGGCGGAAGGGCTCAGACCTACTCTTGATGTTTACACGGCTCTAGTTAGCACTTACGGTCATAGTGGCCAAATTGATGAGGCATTTTCTACTCTAGAAACGATGAAGTCTGTCTCAGATTGCAAGCCCGATGTGTACACATACTCTATTCTTGTTGATTGTTGCATGAAGTTCCATCAGTTTGATCTGATTGAACAAATACTTTCTGAGATGTCTTATCTCAGAATAAGTTGCAGCACCGTCACATACAATACTATAGTTAACGGATATGGCAAGGCCAAAATGTTTGAGCAGATGGAGAAGTCATTGATGGACATGATTGACAGTGGATTCTGTCTTCCTGATGTTTTTACGCTAAATTCAGTTGTGGGGGCTTATGGGAAGTGTGGACAGATTGATAAGATGGAAAGGTGGTACGAGGAATTTCAACTCATGGGTATAAGGCCTGATATTGTTACATTCAATACCCTGATTAGATCATATGGAAACGCGGGGCTTTATGAGAAGATGAGTTCTGTTTTTGATTACATGGAGAAAAGGTTCTTTCCCCCTACAACTATAACCTATAATGTAATTATTGATATGTATGGAAAAGCTGGAGATCTGGAAAAGATGGAAGAATACTTCAAGAAAATGAAGCATCAAGGAATGAAGCCTACCTCCATCACGTACTGCTCTCTGGTTAGTGCATACAGTAAATCTGGACTGATCATGAAGGTGGATTCGATCTTGAGGCAAGTCAATAATTCTGATGTGGTGCTGGATGCTCCTTTCTTCAACTGCATCATTAGTGCATATGGTCAGGCTGGCGACATTGAAAAGATGAGGGAATTGTTCTTGTTGATGAAGGAGAGAAAATGCTTACCTGATACTATCAACTATGACACCATGATCCAAACATACAATGCCCTAGGCATGACTGATGTTGCTGAAGATTTGCGGAACAACATAATAAAAACCAAGGATCATCCAGGTATCTTGATGTCAAATAGCTTTGTAACCATCTATCCATTTGCACATTTGTACTCTTCCTTCATGTTCATTTCAAAACCTCATGTAATATACAATTTCTTGCACTGGATGGGTAGTTTTCACACTGCTCACTCCAGGGTATCAGAGAGGTTATTTTGTACTGTATTATAGACCCCATCAGTCAGCATAACATGTTTGCGCAAACGTTACGTGTTTGCTACATATCTCCTGCTCAGTGTAGTGATTTTAACTGATAGCTAGCCAAATATTGATTCTAATAGCAAAAATACTAATAATCCTGATCAAATAGATGAAGTGGCTTTGATATGTTATTCAAAACAATCGGATTCGGTCATGGAATCATTATGCTATGTAGGACCTCGCTTTTTAGAGTCCAAGAATGAAACTATGCTGATGAATCAGGATTTACAGCATGAGATTCTTAGGCTTCATGTAATGTTATCTGGGGTGTTAGTGGCAAAGGGATGCTTTTGACTATACATCCTGAAGATTTTATTGTCTTTCCCGAGTTTGCTGCTATCTGCGGCAAGCACATTTGTTCGCTCTCTGCTAATTGCTTTAGCTTCTGACCAGTGAATGTATTCACACTATGTTTCTAGCATGCCACCTGAGAGTTGCTTAAATTATATTCTGTTCCTGCCCAGGCTTGAAGTTGATTGGATGCTAGCATTGGTGATTGACGTGACAGGGATCTCAATTGATGGAGGACTAGAATGTTCAAGATTGTTGAAGCATCAATTGCTGATTGCTTACTTCTGAGACCTTACCTTGTATGTAGCGTTTGTTAGACCTTTTCCTTTGTTTTGTAGATTATACCATCACAGATTATAGAAGAATTAGAGATTTTATCAAGTTCCAAAATGACAAGTCTCCCAATGCAGGATTGTCTTTAGATTAGCTTTGGTGTCCGCGAAGTCACAGCTCACCTCACCCTATCCGAACCTGGGGATCTCAGTTGGCTGAGCAAGATTGCAAGAAAGTTTCATCTGGAGGAGTTGAGATGATTTATAAGGTGCAAAATGCTACTAAGATGGCTTAGCTAGATTTTTTGGGGGCCTTGAAGTGCCACTATATTTGATGGGTAAATTTGGTGAAGTTACTTCTCGTGGATATTCTAAAATACATGTTGAAGTACGCCCATGTTTGTCCTTGGAGACCATTCTTCAGGAGTTCGCCCGTGAAGCAGCGTAGTTTTTCCAGACATTGGGCTAAGCATACAACATCTTCGATTCATTAATGAGAATTGCTATGACTAATGTTCAGGAAAGGAGATAGAGCTGGAATTCTTGGGGCCGAATCAAAATCCTGGACAGCATGCAGATATTTATCAGGCTCTGCTGACTGGGCTACTGATGATTTCTTTCATTATGTCCATATTCTGCTATTTTTCTTATTTCCCTTGCTCATCACACATTCATATGTAAATATAATGATCAACATTCAGAAATTGGTTCAGTAAATTTGGCCGATTGATATCAACTCACGCTTATGTAAATTGACATCTCACCTTTCACTATGTATGGCCTCGGTTGACATAGTCGGATGATACCAGCACTGTAAAACTGCAGGACGATGCAGTTGTTTATTTCCCAGAGGAGAGTTAATAATATGCTTTATGCACTTAATTTACCGGGCTTTTATAATTTGGGCGGGCCTGAAGAATGAGTTTAGGCCTGGCCTCCTTTGCATATCGATGCTCACTCACCTGTTTTTCAGAGGAAATTTGCTGAGGAACATGGACTAGTCCATGATCCAAAATAAAAGGAGGAACCTTTCGATCTGTCGTCCGGATTGTTCTTCATGCTGTGGTTATGGGGTGGGTTGGGTCCATCTTTCACGTACTAGATTAAGTCCATGTTTGCAGGTCCTCCACCTCGGGAGTAAGCGATTTGTGGAGATTCCAAAGATTAGGTCGAGTAGAAATCACATCTAAGGTGTTTACCGACGAAATCATTACCATCGCACAAGAACGAGAATTTCCTAGATGGACCTGAACAGGACGTCTCTCTAAGTGGATGATGTTCCTGAAAATTATTCCGGTGATTCCAGTATTGTGGGCACTTATCTTCTTGTTGAAACTGTACCCCCAAGTTACATAGCATCTCATCCTTTCCAACCTAATTTCTGCCTGAATATAGGAAGCACAATGGAAGTGATCAGATGGAAGCCAGCTTGCAAAAATTGTTTGCCTAAAGAGAGGGAAGACGCAAATGGAAACGCTTTTGTGGATTCGGGACTCTCTTCCTCCAGACTTTTAGTATTATTCCTTGATGTCCACCAAAAGCGCGTTACGTTTTGTAGGACCAGGAACTTGTCCTTGGCACAAATTAACATTTTCTGTCGTTGAGAACCCATGCCCTTTGTAAAGTTACAGAATGAGAAATAATGCGAGCGAATTCAAAAGATCAAATGATTAGCGACAATGAGATAGAGAAATGGTGATTGAATTGTCGTGAATGTTTTTGAAGTTTCAATTTGTGGAAGGTAGAATTAATTTTGGGAATTTTTAGACTAAATTTTCCTCTCGATACATTCGACATTGATTTTGAGTCATCTAAATCTAGTGACAAATCTATGGCCGTCTTACGATGACTGAGTAGCATGCAGCAATAACCTCAAAATAGTTGAAGTTTAGGAGTCGTACGATAACGCACAGATGCCAACCCTTCTCGAGAAGACACTCAATGGGCGATGTGTATCCGAAGCCGATGCAATTGGGTAAGGAAGACAACTTTCTTTGATTTTCCTTTTCAGGTAAATATATTCCAAAAATCCCAACCCCGACATGTGGCAAAATTCCTTCCCTTTCCTTTTTCTTTCTAAAGACGAACCCATTAAAAAAAGTGGGTGTCCCTTTAAAACTTCCTTTGCAAAGATTAGAAACTGAAAGTGAGAACCGTAGAATACAATGACTTTGCAAGTCCATGCCACAGCAAAAGTTTGGTGAACTTCATGGAATTCTAAGAACACGTATGAAAGGAATAAAAGAGATATGGGGGAAACACGACTCTGAAAATGAACGGAAAGAGGGGGACTTCTCTTGGGTCAAATCTGTTTCATTAACGAAAGGAAGTGAATCTAGATGGAATTGACCCCCGGTTTCCCTAGTGGCATGACCTGCCGACCCAAAAGAGCGGAGAAACTTCTGAAATGGGAAAAGATCATCAAAATCGAGAAGTGACTTGGAACGCGAAAAAGCTCTTCCGGGAGACTTCGGCGGCACGTTGAAAGGGAAAGGAGAGGGAGAGAAAACGTTATATTTAATCATAAGGAAGGAAATGGTCAAGGACAGAGATCAAAGGGCATCATTGCGCAGGTTGAAAAGGGCGCAACCCAACCCAATTTGACTCGTTCGTCCGCTTCCTCCCCCCCAACACTTTCGGGCGTGTAGAAGACGAGGGGCCGAATTCCGAATGCACCACCCCTAAGCTCTAGTTCGGTACAATTGCATTGCATTGATGACGTTGGTTGACTTGGGACACCGCCCCACACATCAATCAATTCTCAGGTAAATGGGGAGGCTAGGCTTGTTGGGATTTCCCACCCGAAAGTGACTGCCCTGTGCCAAACCATCCCTTAAAGAGAGGACAAGCAAAACCGTTGATTGGTTATAATAATAAATCATGCCACAAAGTCAATCGCTTAGTGACCAACTAGATTTTCAAATTATATTGAATCGACCGACTTTGTTGAGATGCATATATAAACTGTGTTAGAAAGTCTCGTGTCGAAGTATTAATATATCCTATTTGATTTATAATTTATTAACTTAAAACATTTTAATGAATGTTGACTTTGTGCTCATTTTTTATTATATGCTCCCAACAGAAAGTGCTCCCATTAAGCTTCGTAATTCTAATTCCCTCCTCCTTCTTCTTTTTTTCAACCTAAAATGAGTCGAGCTTATCTTTTTGACTAATTAGATAAATTTGGAAAAGAAAAGAAAAATGGAGACGATTGATGACTTAGTCATAATCCAATGCAATGGCCACAAACGTGTGATGAGGGGGGAGTGCCCGAGAATAGATACTTGTGATTGGACTTGAGATGGCCTCGTTCGTGTCGACATCGCCGTATAATATGTACACCAAGTGACTAATGCTTTTCACATTTGCATTGATGGATCGATCAATAGGAGCCATCACCACACGCTTGCCTTGGATTCTTCTTTCTCCATTCCTAATTTCCTTGTAAGGTACCGAATGAAAACTACTTGGCAATTGGCATTGTGCTTTCTCCATTATGCTCTTCTTCTTCTTCGACGTTACCAACTCATTGTCGTGATCTCCTCATCCTATTCATGCCAACAAAAATATATGGATTTCGGGATTTTCACCGAGTTAACAAATTAAATCCATTCGATTTTCTCTCATCGCGATCATCGAATACATGGATAGAATCTCCATTTTCTATTGTGGGGGATTGTTCGACACATAGTCCATGACTCATCCCAACCTCAGTGCCAACTTGGAGAACTTAATTAGAGACCACTATACCACCTCTTCAGTGCATCTCCTGTTCTTTCTCCAATGGCATCTCATTACATAGTGGGGTTCTTTGAATATGGTACCTTGGGGAATATTTGATGTTGCATTAGCTCAAAAAGTTTTTGGAGAGATTAACGTTTGTGGTTGGAGCATATAAAAGAGAATTCGTGTCAACTTCAGGCAAGTGTGTCGGTTCTTCTCCATTGCCAAATTTGAGCCCGAACGTTCCTGGAGATAAGAAAGGCATGTTCTTTCATATGCCCAATTGATGCAGGAATCAAAGCAACACCCACTTGCTGCCTCCTAGTACACAATTCAACATCATCAGCACTCACTCATGTGGGAATCTTAAGAATGGTATTCAGCTTCATGATTATGCTCCGAGACTCGATTCGACCCTAGAAGACACGAGAGGTTTGCTCGATAAAGTTTTTCCGCTGCGCCTTCAATTGTGAAGAGTCCGTCTCCGTCTCCCTCGGCTTTTTTTAAGTGCCGTGACCTTAAAATATGTATTGGCAAACACACAAGTCGCATCAACTTTGCAGAAACGATCGAACAGCCAGACCATGCCACAGTTCTAGTTAAAACACAGTCACGTCGAACGGGCTTGAATATCGCGCTACCTGTATGTTTTCTACAGTCAAAAGTGGAGAAAAGAAAAGTCAGAACTGAAATTGTACTGGTCTGAGCTAAGCCATGAATCTATGCTGAATTGTCGATGTACCCGTGTCGGCATCATCAGCTGATAATGTTGTCAATCGAAACACCACGTCAATAGACAACCGAGAAGTTAACCCTCTAAAACAAGAATAAATACTAGTACAGTAGAATTACGATAGTGCACATGGAACATATTGACGAGGATGCAAGTGCGAGGAGGACAAAATAGGTCATTATTGAAGGAGACCCAGATTTTGGGATTGCTCCCCATCGCCATCCAGAGATTTTTGCTTAAACCTGTCACTGGAAAAATAATGTTGTCTCGACATGTCGGGGCCGGGGAAGAGTCTGTTTCCCAGTCATTTTCGAGGTGATAGTACCTTCACTCTCGGTAGTGATCTCACTCGGGACCATGATTTAAGGCGAGGAAAATTAATTAAGATTAGTGCTGAGTTATGCGACTGTTTGAGTCTGATTTGGATGATTAGCCTTGCCTTCATCCTCGGCCATCACTCAAGCTCTGCTGTCTGAGCCAAGCTAGAGGTATTTCATTTCAAAAAAATAAAAACATAAAGGGAAAAGTCGCAAAAAAATCCTAAACTATATCTACTTTAATGCATTTATCAAAAAAAATTTCTGTGGCATAAAAAACCACAAACTTATATCTATATAACACATTTATCCTTCGTCAAAAGTTCTGTCAATAAGAATCGTTAAAAATCTGCCTACATGGATGCCAAATAACAAACGGCGTTAACACGATGTCCACGTGGCTTAAGTAAAATAGAAACGACGTTATTTTGACTAAAAAATTCATCTAACGGAACCATGATAGAGAGCAATGTGCCATGTAAGTACAATTTTGCGTTTTGTTATGTCATAAGAAAAAGTTTAGGGTAAATATGTCATAATAGGTATAATTTGAGATTTTTGACGTGACAAAAAAAGTTCAAAATAAATATATCATAGTTGATATAGTTTGGGATCTTTGTGACTTTTTCCAAGAAAGCCTAAAAAGATTAGATAAAATTACTCAGATTCAACTATGTATAGTAGGTACCCTGACTTAATCTTGTGCAATACAGCATAACTTTTCAACTAAGCCTATGCTAGCAAGAGATCATTCGACATGGTGGGCTTGCAAAAGATCTTGTGAAGTGGGATTTGCTTCCTTCTTGTACTCAAAGGACCCATTGGCACGTGGGATTTGACCAATGAGAGGGGGTGGATGTACGTTTGCGAGAGGGATAACATAATTTATTGTCAATGCTGATAAATAGAGAAATATCATATGAATATAAAGAGCATTTGAGACTTATAGTCATGTAACGTGGAATAATATTTCGACAAACTCGTTCTTAGACCGAGACATCAAGTCAATAAGAAAGCACAAAAGGAGTACACATTGAATCTGTCTCGATATTGTTGCAAGTTTAGTTCCCTCATTATGGTTTTTCTATTTCCTTGTGAAGCACGAGAGCGAAGGCCTATTCCTAGATGTCCATTTCCGTAGTTTGGACCACAAGGAAGAACGGAGCTACTTTGCGACTTTTAGGGGTGGAGACCTTTGCTCGAGACCAAAGACTTGGTTCACTATCTGGCTTGAGGTCAATGCAATAGCAACATAAGCAACTTTGAATAGCAAAAACTGGATGAACACGCCAAATAATTAAAAATTGAGCTAGTCAAAAGTTGATGTCGCATCCGTTAGGGCATTCATTTCTTTAAAAACATTTTTTCATTGGTTAAATTGTTTCAAGCAATATGAGTGATTATTTTTAGAAAAATAAAATTTTAAATCATTTATTTTCTATGAAACGAATGAAACTTTATTCACGAATACATTATTAGCCTAGATATTCGAGATTTGAAGTAAATACAAATGTCGCTTGGCAATTTATCAAACACATATGTTCAACTAGTCTATAGTGGTTCGGTCCACACCTAATCCAATAGACGAAAGCATCAAGAAAAGCTTGGTATTCATGTAGCCAACTCTCATTGATCAACTCTCTTCCCTTCCCAATAAATTCTCATCGTCGTTATGATGTTCCTTTGACTATCTGTTTTGTTTATGTTAAGTTCGTATGACTATATCTTGTCTTTCAAATAAACTTAAGCTTGGTTTGTTTGGATTATGTGAATGGTTCATCTCCTTGTTTCGTAATTATAATTTAATCATACTCGTGTTCTTCATCTGTTTATTTTTTTATTTGATTTAAAAGAAGGGGGGGAGAAGTACGATGCTTTGGTTGCCCCTTCAAAGGGGGAGTTCATGGAATTTCAACCAACCAACTCTCATTCAAGCTTTCGATTAGTTGACCGGGCGGCGAAACCCTCAATCGGACTCGGGCAGTGGAGCAAGCACCAATTTGAGTTAAACCACAGGAAATCGGCTAACCATTTCTCCATTCCTAGTCTCTTGGTTTACATGGATATCGCGTGTCCGGTGAAATTGCACAAATTACATTCGTATCTATTTACTCGAATTGAAATACTTGTTTTGGATATATGGGCCAATCATACCCGAGACTATATGTATAGCAACGACTTGAAGATTAAGTAAAACGGTCGCCTATACTTAATTATCTAGTCGTCACGTGTGTGGATACTCGATTGAAACGTAATTACTTAGCATGTACAAGGCACAACACATGGCATTGATCATCATCTGCATCATAAATGCTTCTCTATGGCACACTAAATGAGTGACATCATATACCAATTGCTACTGGTTTTCAACTGATTTACCTTCTATTGGATTCGAGTTAACATAGATGGCGATTGGATCTTATGGGGGAGGAGGGAGCGCGTTCGTTTCGCGTCTAGTGATTTCTCAATTGTTGAGAATCCGCATACACCGTTTATTATATCATCAAGCTTGATTAGACTAATTGTCCTAATGAAATAAAGAGATATGCTTCTTCCAAGTAAATGGATGGAAGGGCATATGTTCTGATTCTCATCTATCCTTTTTTTTTTTTCTTTTTTCTGTTTTTTGGTACCCATCGTCTTTATCCTTCACCCCATCGTCGTCCAAATTTGACGAGTCTTAATCACGACAAATCGATACTGATCACCACGGATTTCATGCAAAATCTTCAAATCAGGATGGCATCGCACATCACATCACATCGACAAGCCATGTCGAGCCGATCCCGTTCATTAACCGAAACGACTTGAATTTTTTAACCATGTCAGGACGCAAAACGCCCAAATCTTCTTCCCTTTGATGTGATGAAAAGGGCAGTAGAGTACGAAAGAAGTCGCTGAATTTCATCTGTTTTTTTTCGCTTTGGGGAGATGCACCACGACGTGGAAGGGACCCGCCCTCGCTTTGTCGCATCATCGTCATCCTATCAAAAGGAGATCAAAGCTTTTCTTTCTGCTTAGCGGCTAATGCCTAATATTCTGTTAACTAGTGAAATCTTACTAATTCAAAAGAATTCTAATTTTGGTCTTTTACTCTACTATAATATATTAAGTTACTGAATCAATAACAAGAATATTTTTTGACGACCCGTTTTTCTAAACAAAAATAAATAAAATTAGGAAAATATTTTTTTTAATTTATTGATGTTTTGCGAAAAAAATGAAACCTCTTTCGATGTATGTCGAAAAAGAGAGAGAGGATCTCCTACCATGTATTTCTCCTGACTGGAAAGAATTCTCCTGTGATCTCACCATTCCTTCACAATTAGCCGAACCGTAGATCCTTGGACACTTGACATAGAAGTGTTTCCTTGATGAACGACCGCTTAAGTCTTCCATAAGCCCCTTCTCAAGGTCAGTTTTGAGGATCATATACCCTTGTCCCCCTCCGAGTTTGCTAAGCAAGTGAATTGCCTGAATGGTCCCAATTATTTCTTCGATTGTGTTTGATAAATTCCCAAGTGTTTACTCCAAAAAATGACCATCTTTATATTCCACGTGACACCGATTGGAATGAGTAGAAAACTCGGAGTTAAGTTCGATCTTATTATTGTTAATTTACAAATAACATAATTACTTGTCGATAATCGAAGAATATAGCTACCGACATACGATAAAGATTGATCGACGATTATCACTTAGTGAATTTGGCTTAGTGTGGGACATAGGAAAAAGAAGAAAAAGAAGTTGACTCATGATAAATATACCTATCGATGGTTGAGCAAGTTGCATTCAATAAATTGTAACTGCTTGTGGATAAGGTCGACATGTGATCACATGACCTAAAGTTATGAGGAAATGGTTGTAACCGTCATCACCGTCATCAAAATGTCAACTTATTACAAGCAATTACATTAAAGATTACTATAAAAGTCAGTGAGTGCCTTGTGAAGGTATCGGTGATCATCAACACAATCCTAAATATATACATATTCTCAATTGATCAATAGTTCAATTTCTAATAATCACTTCTTTTTTTTTACTTTAAATTCAATTATTCTCGATCATCGTCACACGAATCAATTCCCATCTGAATCACCACTTAACCGGTCGAGCAAACAACCAAAAGACCAATATTTAGCGAAAGGTATATCATCGATTGGGATCCATCCCAATTCATAGTGAAAACACAAAGGGTAACGACAAACATCGAAATTTACAAGCTCTTAGATAGCTATGTAGTTAATAAAAGTTGGCAGTTGAAATGGGTATCCCTTAAAGCCGAGCAAAAAAAGAAAGAAAATCAGGACTGAGAACCAAAATCATTAATTAAAGAAATGGTGGCTCGGTTGGTGCGGACAATAAGATTATGTAGCCGTCGCGGCTAACAGCGACGGAAGGGGAGGGACGCACGAGTTTGGTGCTTCCCCGCGTCAAATGCCTTTCACGTTCTCTTCTGACATTGACCCACTCCACCCCACAATTCCTTTCAAATTCACCCCTCTGCGCCCGCAGTGGCACCACCCCCCCACCCCCACTCCCACTAACAAGAATAGGGTTTTTCTTTTAAATTTTCTTTTCTTCATTTCTTCCCAGATTCTCATTCAGCCTTATCCACCTCATTTGTTCGCCCGATTCCGGTGTACCCTTTTTGACCTCGTCACCTTAGAACGCGTCGCATTTTTTTTTTTAAAGACGCGGAATATAATATAACATATATATATAAAAAAAAATTGAGGCTTCGGGGTGATCCCATGTCCGTCGGTGAAGGAGGCATTTCGTGCAAGTTTTACCGGTGTAACAAATCAATGACAAAGTAAGTGATTCCGAAATTAAGCAACTCCTCAATTGAGATATGGCAGTAAGCAAAGTGATCGATCGATTGTATCATATCATACAAGTACTGGTGCGTAAAAGAACTTTTTCCTAGCATTGCATGTAGCTGTCTAGTTAGATAGGAGAGTCCGTCTAATATTCAAAATTGAAAATACACATAATTTCGAACACATAAGGGGTAATGAATCCACAACATTAACTAAAAATCTAACGCGTAAGTTAAATTGTTAAATCTCCCTAAGAAAGTAATTGTCTCCGATGCTTTCGTTTGTTTAGTTTGGAAATATTTTTCTAAAAATAATTATTTATATTACTTATAAAATTTGATGAATGAAAAATATTTTTATTATTCATAGTAATATTTAGATAGAAATTATTACCCCGATAATGAAGATGTTTTTTTGTTAACTAATTATTTTGAATAATATAAGCGATCAGCCTAAAGAATTATATATGATGTATTTATTATTTAGGAAACGAAGGGATGATTATCTCTTTTTAAAGAATCTTAGTCGAATTCACACGGGCGAAAGAGGCCACATGTCCAGCTGCATGCCGTACCACACCCCCAAAAACCTTGTCACTCCAATACGCCAACCGTCCCATAAGAAGTTCCCAATCCGCCCCCTTGGAAAATGACTAGAATGCCCTCCACCGCCGTGGGGACAATTCCGCGTCCGTTTCAATCTCCCCGTCGAGTCCAACCCAAAGCCAAACTAAATACGAAAAGCAATCGGGCAAGCGGAGAGAGAGAGAGAGAGAGAGAGAGAGAGAGAGAAAACTATATAAACCCCCTTCCCCGCTATTTCAGCACTCCCTTCCTCCAACACAAACAATCCATCACATCCCCCCCCCCCCCACATCTCTCTCTCTCTCTCTCTCTCTCTCTCTCTCTCTCTCTCTCTCTCGCTCATGGATCCTCCGTCTCGCTCCTCCGTGATCATCGTCGGCGCCGGCATCTCCGGTACGTACCACAAATCGCGTCCCCCCGCCTGCACCTCGGTCTCTCTCTCTCTCGCGTCTCTCGCGAACTCGTTCTGACGTTTCCCCTTCCAGGTATTTCTGCGGCCAAGGTTCTGGCGGAGAACGGAGTGGAGGACATCCTCATGCTGGAGGCGACGGACCGAATTGGAGGCAGGATCCGCAAGGAAGCCTTCGGAGGCGTGTCGGCGGAGCTCGGCGCCGGCTGGATCGTCGGCGTCGGAGGCAAGGTGCCCAATCCTGTCTGGGAGCTCGCCACCAAGTGCTCGCTTCGGACGTGCTTCTCCGATTACAGTAATGCTCGCTATAACATCTACGATCGCAGGTCCGATTCTCTCTCTCTCTCTTCCTTTGTTTTTCCTCTTTTCTCCTTCTCCTTCTCCTTCTTTGGAGTATTTCGGTTGTCGCCATAAATTCACATTTGAGCCGGTGAGTGAATCACAAATTTAACCAGAAATACTTGTTGAAGATTTTTACCATTTTGTTTTGGGCGGTGTATATTTTAGCGGCTTTCCGCTTGGCGCGTTGTTTTTCGTTTCGATTTTAAGCTTCTTCTTCGTGCGGCATTTGTGGCGCTTGAGCGTGAATCTAGCAAAAGCCAAGTAACGAGACACGACGAATGATGAGTTCTGCCATTCTCTTTCTCGCCCTCCGCAAGTAGAGTTTGGTCTTCGATGCTGACGGAGCTTGTTTGTTTTTAGTGGGAAGATATTCCCGAGTGGACTCGCCGCTGACTCGTACAAAAAGGCAGTGGACTCAGCTGTTGAGAAGTTGAGAAACCAGCAGGAAACGGATCGTGGTGGCGACTTCTCCAGAGACACAGAACTTCCTTCGTAATTCCCTCTCCTGCCCAATTTTTGTGCCTTCAGATTTTATTCTTCACCGTCCATAATTTGTTTCCTTTCTTTCTTTCTTCTTTTTTTTTTTTTGGTGCATGTTTAGGACGCCGAAGACGCCAATTGATCTTGCCATCGACTTCATTCTTCACGACTTCGAGATGCCAGGTTAGTCGCCTTATGAGTCGCGTTGAAACTTCTTATTGGCAGCAAAGCGGTCTTTTTCTGTAGGAGTGGAACTGAAAGTGGAAGAACGTGTTCTCTGTGATCCTTTCCTTCTTCTTCTTTCTTCTTCTGTTTTTTACTTTCATATCATTCGGTTCCTTCCCCAAAGAAGCTAAAACCTCTCACTGAGTCACTGCGTCAGTTGGGATGAGGTCGTCCTCGGTGAAACTTTGTCTCTTCTTCCCTTCTTTTTTCCGGTCAATGTCTCACCTGCTTCCTGACACACCCAATTCTTTAGTTGCTTCGCTTCTCTCTCACACGCCATTCATTTTAACCAGAGGATTAATACAAGCCCATGAGTTTTTCCCTTTCGTTTTTCTTCGGCAGAGGTCCAGCCGATATCGACTTTCCTTGATTATGGGGAACGGGAATTTTTAGTGGCGGATGAGAGGGGGTACGAGGATTTGCTGTACAAGATGGCGCAAGATTTTCTTTTCACGTCAGAGGGCAAGATTTTGGACAGTCGTCTTCAACTCAATAAGGTAAACAAGTCTCTTTTATCCTTTTGTTTTATCTTTGTTGTTTTTTAAGGAGATGATGTGTACTTTTTTCTTGTTTTTCCAATCATCCAATCATCAGACGGAAACAAAATGACGCAGAATAATAGTTTATATGGTACTAAGAAAAATGAGCACAAAGTTTCCGGAAAAATCCGGAGGTGTGTTTTGTAGGGATGCACGGCTTTCTCACTTGGCTGTTAGAGATTGATTGGTCCATCCTTGGAGTTTGTCGATAACGACGTTTCCCTAAAAGCTGTTTTAGCCCCTTTTTTTGGCCATATTATATACATCTTCTGACCAGGAAAAAAAAAACATCATATACATTTGGGATCCTATAGTCCCATTTCTACTCATTAAGTGTGGGACTACTTTTTTCTTCCTACCGAAATTTTTTTAATATCAAAATTTCTTTACATCATTGTGGTGAAATATCATTGCTTGTATTTGAAAAAGCGAGTCAAATGCATGGATCTCATGTGGAATCTGTTTGATCTAACAAACCGTATGCATTGGGCCTTAATGTACAAAGTGCAAATAATATTTTTTTTCCATCATTGTCACGTCTAAGTGATTCTAATATGAGAAGCAAAGCAACCTTTTAATGTCTATACCATGTTATCAACATGTCATTTTGAAAAAGCAGACTGGATACCACTCATTAAGCAGCAGTTTGGGCCAATTGGCCAATGTCTATTAGCATATACAGTGAACTTGATGACCTCATATAGAAGTAAATGGGCGGAGAGGTCAAATCTACTCAAATAGAAGCAAAGCAACTTGATGACCCGAACACATGATGTGTTGTCATTTTCTCCATTTAATGTGGTGTTTCCTTGCCTATTCAAATTCAAATGCAAGAATGATTGAAAATAAAAATAAAAATAAAAATAAAAATAGATGACTAGTGCCCTGTAGGAGGAATTTAGTGGGGACCATTTCGATCCTGCGTATGCTCAATTTAAACATTTTTATAATGTCAGATTGTGAGTGAATAAACTCCACTAGGGTAATGAGTCTTTATTTGACCACTGCACACTTCTCAATCAGATATGTCAATAAACTTTTTCCTTCTTTATTGGATGCCAATGCCATTGCATCTGATTCTTGGGGCCTTCAATATGATTTTTTAACTTTTGCTTGTTCCATCTACTATGCATGGTTTTGGGCCAGGTTGTCCGGGAAATACAACACTCCAGAAGCGGAGTTACTATCACTACAGAGGATGGTTGTGTCTATGATGCCGATTACGCGATTTTGTCCGTTAGCATTGGTGTTCTCCAGAGTGACCTCATCTCGTTCAGGCCATCAATGCCCGTAACACATCTTCCTTTCTATTTCTCTAAATGAAATTTTCATAGAGTGCATTGCAATCACATGAATAATATGAAAAACTAGTACAATTGGAATTATTGGCCTTACGGTTTATATGTGAAAGCTCCTAAAATGATTCTAATAACTACTTTGAAACACTTCTGCGCAAAGTGCTGCTTTTGATTGATTGAATGAACTTGTAAACACACTTTGAAAAAGATCTCTTGGCTATAATGGCGTCCTTGGTTTCCCTTGCGTTTACGGGAATATCTCGGCCATTTAATTTGTCCAGTTGCTCTATTAAAGTAGTTAATATTCATAGAGGACTCCCTATGATGAGTGCCCCTATAAAAGCGAGTTTTCTGGGTTGCGTTCTTTGATATTCAAGCTGTGGCCCACATATTTATTTCACTCATCAACTTAAAGGTGTCAGTATTGAAAGCCTCGCAAGCTATTTTACATATTAAATTGACCTCACTTTATCTCCGGTAGTAGGACGCACATTTTCGAGGTGGCCTTTACTTTGAACTAGGCAAATACCACGGTTGCATGACCACAGATTATTGCTACCAACCACGCTTTCCAAATGGGTGCTGTGCTTTGGTGGCTGGGGACTTTCTGCTTTGCCACACCTGGGTTATGGAGGTGTCAATATTCCCGGAATCGATTTGCATGTGGTGACAGCTGGTTGCACTATATGCCAATTGGAAGATTGGGTATTTAAATACATGTTGTAGAATAATATGTTTCTTAGGGGTTAGAAGACTAGCAATATCAATGTCTCATCCTGGACCTTTCCTTGATCGATGCCTATGAATGCTACATGTTTCTGGTTCAGATAGTAACAAAAACCAGCGGCACAACTATTGTTGATTCCCATAGAAACGTTTCCTCATGGAAGAATTCAGGACCTACGAATCCTTGGATGTTATCCTGTGCCAAAACACTTGCTGTTCTTTAGGATAAAACATAAAAATACGTAGTCCATTTGAAATTTACATCACTAATGATGTCTAGAGGATTGAACAACAACTATGATTACATGTTCTATTTATTGGTGGTCCTCAAAAGAAGCTGAGTGATGTTGATCTATTGTCGATTTTACTTGGTTCGATGACGTATTGCACTAATTTGTAAAATGATGCCCAACAGAGATGGAAAATGGAGGCGATAGAGAAGCTTGACGTGATGGTTTACACGAAAATCTTCCTGAAGTTTCCGTATAAGTTCTGGCCTTGTGGACCCGAGAAAGAGTTCTTCATATATGCACACGAACGGAGAGGCTATTACACATTTTGGCAGGTATGTTGACAAAACTTTTGTAGCCAGCTAATAGTTTTCCTTTCTTCTTCTTCCAATTTGCCTGGCCCCAAGAGCTCTCTCTCATGGGGAATTGAGTGCTTATTGATGTCGTCCTTTTTGTTTACAAATATTTGAAGTGGTTTATATGTTTGAAATTATCTTATTTCTCTTCAAGGGTGAAGTGGATTCCTATATCTATTCATCATTACACCTTACAGTGATAATGATTCCTCTTATATATAAATATAGCAGCCATATACAATCATTAAATAGTCTTGAGTCTATTATACTTAAAGTTGCGTATAGTCGTTGGCCGGAAAGGGGGGATGTGCATGATGTTTTTGTCATTTTCTGAAAGCTGGCAGTATTAGCTGCACTCTGGGATGAAGTTACAATTGCAGCCTATTTGTTTAATTATGAGGTTTTGATATTAAGTACGGCAATCAGTTTTCAAAACCCATAAGATTGTAATATCTCCATTACTTTGATTGGGAGAACACTATAAAATGTTATCTGCCACACGTGGCCTCTGATGGAAGATTTGGGATCTCACCGTTGTTATTGCATTTCGGTTCTTTAATTTGCTTTGATGTGGAATCTCGAGCAATAATTTAATCGACTGTATGCGTCGAGGGAAACTCATCAGATAAAGACGATTGTTTTGTTTATCTCTTGGCATGTCATCAGCACATGGAGAATGCATACCCTGGGTCCAATATTCTTGTTGTAACATTGACAAATGGAGAATCAAAGCGTGTGGAGAATCAACCTGACGAAGAAACGCTGAAAGAGGCAATGGAGGTGCTTAGGGACATGTTTGGGCCCAATATACCTAATGCCACCGACATACTCGTGCCCCGCTGGTGGAATAACAGGTTCCAGCGTGGCAGCTACAGCAACTACCCCGCCATCACTAATCATCAGGTCGTTCAAAGCATCAAGGTCGGTGGTTATCTTACTTTCGAATATCACAAATTCCGGATGTTCCTGTTTTCATGTTTTTATGTTGATTAGTATAGTCTTACTTTTGAATATCCAAGCTTAGATAACTGAAAACATGTTTTCTGTATGCTCTCAGGCACCTGTAGGACGCATCTTTTTCACCGGTGAACACACAAGTGAAAGATTCAACGGTTATGTACATGGTGGATACCTTGCAGGTAGTATGTGAATTTTATTATGGAATTTAGTGAATATCTTGACAGTGACAATTAAGACGTGGTTTGTGACATGTTCTCTCTAATCATGAAACAGGCATAGACACGAGTAAAGCTCTGTTGGAGGATATGAGGAAGGAGAAGGAAAGGAATAGCCAGAATCAGTCGTTTTTGTTAGAGCCCTTGTTAGCATTGACTTTAACACAGACGGATTCATCCGTCTCTGGAAGCGTTCAACATAGATCTGATATCCCTAATCATTTGCATCTCAGTGGCAAGCTAAGCATTCCAAGACCCATCTCATGACTATATGGGCCCGCTAAGACTAGCACTGCTATCGGTGGCAATATCTCCTCAATCGACAATCATGAGGACACGATCAATAACGGAGAAGGCCAGGGAGGTATTGACAGCGATGGAAGCCCCCCGTTAGCATAGAAGTAGCTGCCAGAAGATGCAGAAGATAGAGAAAGCAAATTATTATACATATTCAAATGGAATTGGTTTGAGGGGGGGAATACATGAGATTTGGGTTTTGGCCGAGGGTGGGGGGTTGTCATTGGACGGAACATGTTACAGTAACAAGAACGAGGTAAATGGTTAATTTTATCAACAGTGACCATATCATTAGTTAATTGATGTTCAACAATGAGCACGGCTGATACCTTAACTTGACTATTTAACAACCTCTTAACTTTGCGATATCAATGGATTCCCAGTCGTTCTGAAAGTTGGCTTACAACCGTTGGTAATACTGTAAAGTAGCTACCAACGGTTTCAACATGCTTAGAAGAAAAGGGATGGTTTTAACAGCTTCTTGATCAGATGCTTCCTGTGTATGCAGAAAAAACTAGCCAACACTAATAACCAAAATCTCTTTTGACTCGAAAGACCAAAGCACAGTACCTGGTACTGGACACACTACGCGTCCCACAAATAGCACAAAGTGACGGGGGCTGGCTTTGGACATTCGGCTGAAATGAAGAAGTGTTGTGATTGCAAGTTTTCTCAAGTTGCAGTAATGAATGATGTATGCAACTTCATTGCCTTTAAGAGCAAAACTCTCGAATTGTACTTGTTATGACCAAACAATGTAAGAACAGAGAATAGACAGTGACATCATACAAGCATAACATTCACCGAATCACACATCCTGTTGCTGAAGGGACAAAAAGTATTTTATTAAAATTCAGAACATCTTCAATCAAGTCAATTGTACAAGACATGGATTTCTGCTCATGCCTCTCTTCTTTCCTTCCCCTGATATGCAGTACAGGGAAGCTTCTCTGCAGGCTGAAGCAGAAAGTTGCAAACAAATGGCAAATCAGATGAGCAATCTAGGAAGAGAGGATAGGGTGGACCACTGGATTGCTAACCGAAGTAGTTCTTGTACAATGTTTTGGCAATTTCAAGGGCATCTCCTTTTGCCTTCACTGTGTAAATTTGTGTTTCTGATTGCCATTTGTTTGAGTATGATATCCACTCTTTTCTCCACTCCTCTAACTCGAATTTCTCATTCTTTCTCAAGCTTTTGGTTAGATAGGAAAAGTAGCTTGATGCTCTTGGCAGGTAATAGTCTTCCAGGAGACCACTCCAGAACTTGTTTGCTGATAAAAGATAGGAGACTCTCTTATCAAGTAACAAAGGCACACAAATCCACAAGTGTGTATAAACGCAAGCATGCAAGCATATGCAAACACAGAGACAGATATACGGACAGGAGCAGGTACAAGACGTACCATAATCATGAAGCTTGCTCTGAACTGTTCGATTGGTATCATACCACATAGTGACTTGGGTCCTTGCATTCCATTCATACTGAGATAAAAAAATAAAAAAAATTAGACACCCATCTCCTTTGTCATGTGAAAATACTTATTCTAAATTAATTACCATGCCCTTTATGGGTGTTAATTGAAAGAAGCTTTTGCCGAGAGATCCAAAAGAGAGAAGAGTTTCTCCAAATAAATTGGAAGGGCAAATGAATAAACCGATTTTGGTCAAAGGGAATTCGGATGTACGTACATTATCCACGTCAATACAGATCCACACTGTACATAATCGCTTCAATTATATTGGACGATTCAGCCAATGAGGACAATTACCAAGACTAACCTGCCTCATCTCACTAGGAGTCGCTGCTAATGCTTTGGCACTTTCAAGCCATGTCCCAAGAAGAAAATTATCATCACAGGCAAGCAGCAAATCGATATCCTTTATAAGTTGGAGAAATTTTTTGCTGTGAAAATGGAGAGCTTTAGCATCCTTCTGTTGATAAGCAGTCACAGCATCCACATATACCTTATTTGCTAGCTTTGACAGTACTTGCCGTGTTAAGTCAACCAAGTCATACCTGTTAACATGGTACACTCCATGAGAAAATCATTCTTACCTAGTTTCCTGAAGAAGAATGACCTATAAATGTTTCAGAAATGATTAATTGAATCATGATAAGCATTAGATCATTTAGTGTTAAGATTAATTTACCACAACGGACACGAGCAAAGGTAGACACATTAGATTAGAAGACTCTCATAGTGGACTTGCCCATCAATCAAATGATTCCCATTCAAACAACGGAGAATTAGATACATGAACTTTCTAAATTAGCATGACCCTGCTAAAAGCAAAAATTAAATCCAATCAGCTTTGCCGTTCTTTTTTAAGCTCACACACATATATTTGCAAAAAGGTGATCGTGATTTCCTAGGTACTTCTACTGTGTCATCCACTCTTTTTATGTAGAAAGGCGAGAAAATTTTAAAGACCAGAGCTTAGCAAGGTCTGAGATTCTACCTAAATGGTAGACTTTCCTTGAGATAATTCCCAGCGTGAAGGAAAAGCTCCAAAGCATCAACCACGAAATTAGTAGAATACCACAAATGTGCCTGAGGAAATTTAGAGCCCGTCACTTGAAATAAAAATCTTCTATCGGGGGACAGATGAAAGGGCAATAGCATTTTCTCTTGCTTTCCAAAGCGAGATGCCGAGATTGTTGATGGTTCCCAGTCCGGAAGCTTGACTATGAAATCAGTATTATGGTCCTGAAGGAAAGAAACAATGTTTTTTTATGGCCAGAAACTGATCTTAGAGATAAAAATGCTCATTAATCTGGAAAAAAAGTTCTAGGCAGTACAAAAAACCATGACATAATCATAAAGTAGCAAAAATTGGAAGCCCTACTGGTAGATAAAAGCTCACATCAGAAGATGCTAGTGCATCCCAGTTCAATTTCCAAGTGACCAATCTTATAAATCTCTGAGTAGCCACTCAATGAGCAGCTTGTGCATCGTAAGGAACATTCAGAAAAGCGTAAGACTTTCTTTATAGCTAGCATACATCATATACATCGTATCTTTGACATTGAGAAATTATAGTCAACCAAATTTCTTGACTATCCTCTTCTTGGAAGTAAAACAAAATATTATGCAGCCTGAGTGATGAAGCATTTCAAAAGCAAAATCTGGAAAACCGAAGAAGGCATATACTTTACATGATAATTGATAGAAGTTGTAGGAGACATACAGCAATTCCATCCGTACAATTGTAGATAGTGTGATAAAGTATTTCCCAAGCTGCCTCAACTTGATGGACTGTCTTACCATAGCGTCTCCCAGAGTAAGCCTTCAGCCACTCCTGAAAAAGAAATGAAGTCAGATGAGTATTTCTGGCAGCCAAATCAACATGCAAAGCATAAGTTGGAGGCAACCAAAAAACAAGGCATTTGCAGAAGACTTCCTTTCTTGAGGTAACAAGTTCAGCAAATATAGACACCAGTGCAGAGTTCAAGTAACAGACGATATGTCATTCTACTTCAGAAATCAGCCAAGAAGCAAAAGATAGAAAGCCATAGTTACCGCCACAAGAACTTTTTCACTCCGAAACGCCATTTCCGACATCAACTCATAAACAACGGGATTGTGTTCAATGCCCTCCATACACATGCCAACACCTACCTGGAAGGACTAGATCATAAGTGAGTCTGCTTCAGGAAGCATCAAATTATTTCCATCAGAGCAGTAACGTTTCAAATATCTGATATATATATATTGAACACTACATAGGAGGCAAAAAATTGGTACAGCATACCATAGTTGAATTATCACTGGTGCGAGCATCAACTGGGCCTGATGATATGGCATCCAGTATGCCATACATTTCAATATTTCCACCAAAATTATGCAAAAGACACCTGATACACATCAGCGGTTGAGGATCTGAATTGATGAATTTTGACTCAATTTGGGAAGAGAAGTAAAAAGTTATAAGTAGTCAGTTTCCTATCCAGTCTTGAATGCTCAAGCAGAAGTTTACCAGGCATACAAAATAATTAAATATGAGAGCTAATTACCAGACATAAGGAGTACCATAGAACTGAGCAGAAGTTTCCCATATTGGTTTGACATCGGCAAACAGGTCAAGAACTATCATTTTACCAACTGGAACAGAATGCAGAAGTGCCTGCATATATCACAAATTTCTTTGTTATCATATCAGTCACTACCTGCACACACAGCAAAAGCACAGCAAAACTGACAGAACTTAAGCACCAAAAAGTTATCCAATATTCAGGTTCAATTCTGATTTATCCACTGCCGAACCAAACCCCACTTACACCTCTAAATGTTGATCAATAGGAATCACATACCTTGAAGAATTCCAGCGGCTACTATATTTCTCAGAACTGGGTCTGTTATATAAGTTTCATCTAGATGTAGGTAACTGTGTCTCTCATGGCAGCATGGGCTCTAGGTGCTTGAAGCCTTTTAAATTTACCATTTCCCTCATAAAATCAAGCAAAAAGAAATACTTGCTTAAATAATCATTTAGAAAGGCACATTCACACGTTTGTTATTGTACCAAGGGCATTACATTGTAGACTAAGTATCCTGGTAAACCAATCCCCAAAAATTTCACTATGTATGAAAGAAAAGAGAGAACCGACCAAAAAATAAATAAATAAAAGAAAAGAGAGATGTTTATGAGACATCCTAAACTCTTCGACTTCATTTAGTCAGTAATCTATGAAGTAATTAATCAACATTTCCTTCAACAGCCATTTATGTTAACAACCAAGCAAAGCCAAAAGGACTAACTTAATGTTTTCACACACATAGTCTTGACAAAGAAAGCCAACAAATAGAACGCAACTCTGTAAATGTTATAGGGCACTCCATCAGCAATTCTTTTCTCTTTTTACTGATTATTATTAGGCAACAGAGATATAATAAATAATATTCAACGCTAAGCATATACCAAGGAAGAATATTAAAATAAATTACATAAACACTATCGATCATAATAAAGCACAAGTTCAATGCTCATATGCTTACAGTTGTTCCATTTTACCAATAAGACTATTCTAGTCATGAAGTCTGAAAGTAGAGGAAACACATAATGTACTTCAGGGACAAACATACTTTCATTTGAGGTGGTTTCCAAAAGGCAGAGTCTGAATAAAAGAGCCAACCCTGCACACGTACTAGAATTTCAGTATATTACCACATGAATATTAAGAACACAGAGAAGTGTGTTTTCAGTAAGATTAGACCTAAGGAAGAACTTGTAAAAGAATCCAAGCATGAAAGAAAAAGACATGCAATAAGAGCTCTTGGAAAGGAGCTGAAGCTTTGTAATTAGAGTTTTAAAGTTCAGTTGACCCAAGTGAGTGCCTTTCCAAATGTAAATTATCTCTATTTGTTTCATGGTGCTACAAGAAATAATCATCAGTTCTGATAAAAACTTACGTACATCTTAAGAAGTTGTCCTGAGAGAACCATCAGTCAAGCCAATAATAACTTAGCTATGTAAAGATCACTTTCAAGGGAAAATGCAATTGGACATCTAAATAACGAAGGATGGATCAGGTGAGAGATTGAGGACCATACTTGCATTAACCACACTGCATCTTTGTCACCCTGTGACATAGCTCTATAGACTGCAGCACCAAGCATTGAGATGTATGTTGTATCATTTGAAGGTGGGGAGTTCTCATTGAACGTGTCACTACATAAAGAATAATGCAATGTCAACAGACACCTTCCAGAAAACATAAAATTTTCAATAGAAACCACAGGGTACCCACAGACTGCATTTTTTCAAAGCATCTTCATGTAGATATCTGAGGTTCTAATAAAAAATCATCACCGGAATGCACCTATCAAACAGCATATTATGCCATAATCTAAAGCCTGACTCATGGTCAGTGCTATAAGCCTAAGATACTATTCATCCTCAGCATTATTCAGGTATCTGAGACTCATCTAAACAAGGCACAACAAGGAAAAGAAAGAACGAAAAATTGCTTTGTTATGTAGCTACCCAACTAGAAATGAGAACAACTATACTTTCGCAACGTATAGAGATGCTTCATCTTATAAATGTTCAATAGAAGCCAAAGACAAGACATTACCAGTTATAGATGTCTGTCACATCCCCATACTCTGTGGTGAAAAATAATAGAGGTCAGAACACCACATGCATCTCTGGTGAAAAATTATTATGCAGACTAAACTGGATCTAGTCTTCCATGAACAACACAATGATCCAGCATGCCAGTGAAATTGTTGAAAAGATATCAGATTCGTCAAGTGGTTCCCCACTTTAAAGCAAAACTCCACAGTTGACACAACATAATCTAACTAAAAAGCCCAAGATAGAGAGAAAGGATTCCTCTTTAAGGTACGCATCTAGACACAGAAGAGAAACTGCAAAATTAGTTTCTTCTAAAGAAATGTTTATAGACAAAATACATTCAATGGTGACATAAGACGCACTTATTTTATCAAACAACGTATTTCCCCTACACATTCATCTAGCATGAGAAATGCTATGAGATGCTTATATCAAGAGTAGAGTAGTCAAATCAGCCGACAATAAACTGAAAAGAGTGAATATAGCCCCATCTGAAAAACTTTTAACATTTGCAGCGAAGAATCTGTAAGAAAATAAACATAAGAACAGGTGACGAGTTCCCTATGTCTCTATATCACACCCTATATGGTTTTATGGTTTACTACATAATCCCCAGCCTCCATGTGTAATTCTATGCAATCAGAAGCACAAAGTAGCCATTACTTGCAAAATATTTCCAATTTGTCGCCATGATATGATCATCGGATTATAGGATGAGAAGTGAACACATAAAAATTGCATGAAGCTAATGCTGCAAACAAAAACAGGATATTTCGAACCGCACCTTTGATTTGTTTTCTGACAAAAGCCTCCCCAATTTCAACAAATAAAGGGTCAGAAGGATCAAGGAGGTAGGTACAGCACCACTTTGGATTACCATCAACAGTATTCCTAAATAAGCAAAACTAAAATAAGCAAAAGGCCTCTTAACATGTGCAAATGCAAGTGCAAGTTTCTTGTTTCTTCAAGAAAGTTTAACTTGACAAAAAAAAATTCAAAAATGCCATATATGGCATCTTCACAAAAACTATATCTAAATGAAGAACCTGCCTAACCCAAGTGGGAAGCCAAAAGGGATGCATGGGAGGACAATATTAGAGTGAAAAGGTCATCAAACTCAGTAGTTGAGAAATTACAAACAGAAAAAGAGACATACCAGTCCCCAAGTCTAGTTATATTAGCTGAAGGATGTATCTTCTTTAATGCCTCTGGGACATTCCCAGAGAAGGATGGAAGAACTGAAAGAAAAACAATACATATCACGAGTCTCATGACCAGCATGGTCAGACAGATTGACAATAGACATTAACTAAAAGGTCCCTTTGCAAGGAATTTTCTGTCTTTCCCCTCCTACAACTCTATCATAAATAATCCCACTGAAAGGATACCTGAATTATCAAGAATCCTAAACTGAAAAGAGTTCTCCTATACCTGGAACCATGCCTAGCTCTGACATCCGAGACAATATCTGTTTCTGCAAGTTCAGCTGTTGATCCAACCAGTTCTGTGATAATGGGCCACCCCACCTATGATGAAATAACCATTACACCTTAGAAGCCAAATGCTTGTGATGACGAAAAGAAAGCCTTCAAAGTTAGAACAAAATTAATTGTATTGCACATCAAGTTGGAGCAATGAGTTAGCTAGCAGAATCATATAATTAAACGTACTCTAAAGAACCATTTAATATAAAATACTACTAAATTTGTTCAACTGGTTACCCTATTATTTTCCTGTTATCATCATAGAGAGAGAAGATGCTGATAACTCCTTTACCTACCCATGCAAATTTCCCATGCGAGCCCATGCAAGAAATGCAGGTCCACCAAAAAAATCATTTAATTCATCCTTGCTGATATTGAAATCCTGCAATAAAGAGGACAGATCAGCAAGATAACCCTATCATGGTCAGGCATGGCTATAACCGGACAAAAGCTGAAACAAACTGACTAAACCTCAGATCGCAATTGTAAACATGAAAAGTTGATTAATTGAAGAGCCAGATGATAGCAACAACTCAATTACATATTCATAAGTCAATAACTCAAATATATATTGGGAAATTGGGTATAAACGGGCATCTGCTAAATTTCAAATATGTACTCCACAAGCAATAGCAACAGACAAACAAATTGCATGAATTTGGTATAAAGAAACAGTAGACACAATTCAAGACCATCTTATGGAAACTTTTTTTTATTATTTTCTTTTTGGATGATGAATGTCAGATAGGTAGTGAAAATAGCCATCAGATCACTTGATCTATTTATTTATCAATCAGTATGAGTCCTTACAGCAAAATCAATAGTAAGAACTGCTTTTACTTTGTCACCAATTTCATACAGGATAATTTGAAGTGTTACCATAAAAACTTTTTGCCAAATAGCTTCTTGTCCAGTAAAGGCCAATGGCAGGTTAACTCCTTGCAAAACCATCCAGTCTATCTCTTTTTCCCATCTACTCCAATTCCACCAGACATAAGAATCTATGTTGAATAATGTGACAATGACATCAAGTCATTAGCTCCTTGAAGCACAAAAACTATCAAAAAGATAGTATGTCCAAATGCAAGAGGGACCCTAGGTGCTTTTGCTTGACTCATCTCAAGCATGATGAACTGGCTACTTGACTTGCTATTAGAAATATTGTCAAAGCCTCAACGTCCCACGGTGAAGAAAACTTACAACTCGATGTAACGACATTTTGGTAATAGTTCCATGGGACGGGTCGCTGAATCATCACGCCCTTGCCATTCAGCCTAGGTAGGGCTCCTGCCTTAGGAACAGAAGCCACCTGTATGCCTCCAGTCTTGTCCCAGGAAACATGAGCATCACACCAGTACTTCAAGTACCAATGCAAGCCAGATGCTAATTCAACTGCTGTGGTACCTTTAATCCTGCACGGAAATAGACAACAGGAAAGAGCTTCAACAATGCACAACTCACAAACTAAAACTGGGGAATCCTCCTTCACCCAATTAAAAATGAAAGCACGCTGCTTTACTTGACAAGAACAATAACTACATACATTATCTCAGGCCCATCATTCTCCTCGTAATTTTCAAGCAAAAAGCAGTTCTTTCCACCACAAACATCCTGATAGGCAAAGCTGAAAGAAAGTGAGCACAAACTACTGACAGTTACCCTCATATGACCATGACTTATCAGAAAGACATTAAGTAAAAAAGTTTGCAAAGGGACAGTTTCTTAACTTGATCATATGCTATGCCCTTCAGGTAAGCACAGAGCACGCATTTTCACTGCTCAACTAATTGTTACTGCTAATAGATAGCTTATAAAATCAATTACTCAAGCCACTTTTTTTGGCTACAGACGCTAGAGATATATCCTTAAACTGAAAAGGCTAAAGACAGTTTAATGCCAATATCTTAAGTAAGTAAAATTTTACGGAGACCATCAGTGCCCTAGAGCGAGTTGTACTCTGAGGTACACATGGGAAATATCGATGCCATCACTGAAAGGAACAAATTCATTTCATCAACACCTAAAAGAACGACCTATTGTCAAGACACTATAAACTGGGTCCGGCTAACTCACTATACTTCTCAAAGCTTTAATTATTGCCAAATTGGAAATGAGAAAAGTGCAGTGATTTGATAAGGGTCACAGAAAAGACTGGACTTTTTCACATTTCCTCAGTTCATTAGCTGTGGCTTGAACGTGACTCGAGGGAGCACAGGCTCAGCTTCTACTTCGCTCCTGAGGATTTGAGACAAAAAAATGGATAAGCATCGGGTGTAATGAAAAAGGAGACCTTGGGTACGATCTTGAATTGGAAGCTGTGCGAATGGAAAGGAAGCAATCTCCTCAGAACGCCTTCAGCCGCCGCTTCTTGAACCGATGGAGACGCCCTCTTGGACTCCAGTCGGGTGAGCAGAGACTCAATGACATCCGGTGGCGATGCTGACGAAGTTATCGTCATCACACTGAGGAGCAGTATCAGCGCTGAAATCTTCATGTTGGACTCGGACACAGTTAAAGAACGCAAAACGAGAATTGGGTGTTTCTCAAGCGTTTCTTTATGGAGAGGAGAAGATTTGTTCAGACGAAGAAGAGAGGACAGAGAATGGTCGGAGCATCACCCATCGGGGTCGTCTTCTGAGAAGGGAGTTTGACTGGCGCTTCGTCGTTGTCCATTCTTATTTCTTCTTGTCTTTTTCTGTGTTTTAAGGGTTTCATATCTGCCGCCAGTGGGGTTACTACATCGGACATCATCGTCCCCACCGTAGTATGGTGAACCCTCGTTTTAACTGTCAACTTCCTTCGCTATCGGATCGTCATATCAATTAAAGCTTCGATTTTTATCGGAGATTCGAAGAGAGAAAGACTGGATTTTTTTTTGGCTGTGGGAAAGAAGGAGGTGAAAGCAGAGCAGCGAGATGTTCCCAACGTGATGGGCCCATTGATGGGCTCCAGAAAGCAACAGCCTGAGGTCCACCTCGTTTGTACCTTCCTCAAAACGTTGGGCCTCAGCAACTTCAACAAACAGTCAACAAGCTCCTCAATAACCTAAGATTTGAATTTCATCTTTTAGTCGTCAATGCTTAACTTTTTTTTTTTTTGAAAGATTTCCTATCGATTGACACACAAATTTTAGTTCTTGTTTACTAAATTTCATTGATGGCCGAGATAGCTTTTCATTTTCTCCCTCCTCCTCTAATGGATTTCATACTTTGGGGATAATCAAGCGGAGAAATTACTGTATACTTTTCACATACAAGGTCAGGAGTCCATTGTGCCTCTTGAATCTTACTTACGGAAAAACGAAGGCCAGTAAAGAAGCAAAGGTATCATGCATTTAAGGAGCTTCCTCAGCTCTCTAATTGGATACTTATTATTTCTTCCTAGTTCTGGTAGCTGCTGGACAATATCCATCTTTCATATCCCATACGTGGCAACATCAAAGAATCTTTTTCTTTAATTGATATGATGATCCCATTCTGCTCAAAAGCTTCATACAAGTTTAGCTTTGTAACACTACCTCCGATTGCTGAGATGATCGAAACAATAAAAATCAGGGATTCAATAGTTGTTGCTCCCTCAAAGTGTTAATTGAAGGAGTTTAATTGAGAAATAAGAAAAAATATGCGGAAGAGAGAAGCTGTGTATAATTTGATATATGATAACGAAGTGCCTATTTATATGCTCTATGAAATGACTAAATAAAACAACATATTAATCGAGATGTGCACGATCAAATAAAAAAATTCATACAATCTTGAATCATATAAAAAAAATCATCAGAATCATCATAAATATCTTTAGCATCCGCCTCAAACTCAAGGTGTTTGAATACAAGTTATCCAATGGCTAAGACGTGGCGGATCAAGCTGTGTCCAGCAGCTATTCAAGAAAAAAACTTTCAGATCTTGCTGATTTGAGAGCAATGAGTCTAGTGATGATTTTGCTTTAGGGAACAATAAACGACGCATCCTATATGGTTGGCATCATAACATCAAGCGGCCCATATAGCTAGTTTGGCAAATAGTCTGGGATGCGGCCTATGCGACTGGCATTGAAAGAAAAGCCACCTTCATGAAAGCCTTGATTGGTTCATGTTGTTGTTGCAGTTGGCATTGAAACACAACTATCGTGAAACGTGGCAGCTTGCACGAAGGGTCTTTGCTCTTCTTGTCTAGAACTCGAGCGGAAGTGTGATCGGTCGATTAGCTTATCCAACGATCGGTTGGAGGGAGGGCTTTTATCAAGTGAAGCCCATAGCCCATGGGACAGCCCAAAATCCAATTGAGGAATGCCAGGGCCCCTTTTGGCCCAAGTAGAAAGACGCAAATCGATGTGATGTGTGGAACTAGATAGACTCGAAGAGAAGAAAAAAACTTTTTTAAGACTTGATTTTGGGAAATCCAGTCTGATACCAAAAGAGCATCTATCAAAATTTTAAATACGGGACTCCTCAAGCAAGATAGCAATCGACAGTATAATTACTAAAAAAGTCCTAAATTTATCATAATTGTGTCAATTCGGTCCTAAACTTCTTCTTTTTTACCAATTTAGTCCTAAACCTTTTTGCAATTGTGTTAATTCAATCTATCCGGCCAAACTTGGCCGGCCGATGCTAGCGCCAATATTTTAATAATATTTTAATAATTTTTTCATTTTTCTATTTTCTTCTTTTCTTTTTGGTCTCCTTTCTCCCTTGCCTCCCTCTTGGTAGTAGTGGCCGGCCAGCTCCAATGAGGCTTGCTAGCCACTGCGCAAGGGCTGCGAAGCCGTTGTTGGCAACTAACAAGGGTCGTGGCCTTTGTTAGACTCCCCACTCTCATCAGCGGCCTTGCCCAAACCTGGATGAGGCTTGGGGGTCGTGGCGAGGTGGCTTTGTCCAAATATGGGCAAGGCCAACCTCGTCATGGCCCCCAGGTCTAGGTGAGGCCACCAGTGAGGGCTTTGCGGCCCTCGATTTATGGTCGGCGAGGCTTGCCAAAGTTTGGTGGTCACTGTCGTCGGGAAGGGAAGGCAAGGGAGGAAGGAGACAAAAATAAAAGGAAAAAAATAAAAACAAAAAAATTAATATTAAAATATTATTGTTGGCACCGCCCGACATCAACGTTAACACTGCCCGGTGTCCACGTCAACGCCAACCAATCAAGTTTGGCTGATAGACTGAATTGACACAATTATAAAAGGTTTATGACTGAATTGGTAAAAAAAATAAGTTTATGATTGAATTGACACAATTACAATATGTTTATGACTTTTTTGGTAATTTTCCTAGCAGCCGACTAAAATAAATCACATGAATTTGCTAAACATGTCAAGACCATCTATTTTGTGGTGACTCTTTTTATTATGATGTTCTTTTTTGACGGTGAATGATAGACAGGTAATAGAAATAGCAATCAGATTACTTAGGGGGTGCATGATAATACTTCTATTTCTCAATTTATCTATTCTTTTGTTCATCCGAATAGAAAAAAAATAAAAATTCGTTTGGTAATCCTAACTGATTTTTCTATTTTTCGAAATAAAAAGTTGTTCGCGGGAATAGATTTGGAGGAGAAATGAGAAGTAGAAAAAAATATTTCTTATTCTTGAGAACAATTTATAGAAATTTATTTCTTGAGGACTACTCGTTGCCCATAGCACACCATCGCCCATCCACTGCTGCCGCCTGCCCCTGGTTGCCAACCTCTTAATGCCACCCTTTGCCCGACGATCGGCGACCCGGCGCAATGGGTGGCGATGGGTGACTCGACGTGACTCGATGATTGGCAAGCGACGACTAGCCGATCACCAAACGTTAGTTGGCGATCGTTGGTTGCTGGCCGCCCTCGCCCACTAGCCACCAATCACTAGGCCGGCTGTTGCCACCGGTCGCAGGTTGGCACCGCCATTGGGGAAAAAAGAAATAAAAATTTAATGTTGATACCAAACACATTCTTATTTTTTTTCCATTCCAATAATAAGAATTTTTGTAGTTACCAAAATGCCTTATTTTACTTAGGAATTGTTTTAGAGAGTAGAAATTAAAAAAGAAATTATTTTTAGAAGTAGAAATGTTACCGAATGGATCTTTAATGATACGTTGGTAAATTCATCTATTTATTTATCCACCGGTATTGAGTTGTTACGGGGAAATCAACAACACTAACAACTCCTTTTACTTTCATCAGGCATCGTCCCCACCATAGCACGGTGAACCAGCACGCACCGCATCAGGTAGTTATCAAAAAGCCCGCCTAAAACCCTAGAAGAAGAACCTCCCCCTCGCTTCCTTCTTTGTCTCACACCCTGCCTTACTTCTCTCTCTGTCTACGCACTCCCGGCATCATCATATCGATTAAAGCTTCGATTTTTATCAGAGATTCGAGGAGAGAAGATTGGATTTTGGCTGTTGTTGGCAAGATGGAGGTGGAAGCGGAGCAGCGAGATGTTAACAACGTGATGTGCCAATTGGTGGATCCAGAAGGAACGACCTTGGGTCCTTCCATGTACCTTCCTCAGGACGTTGGCCCTCAGCAGCTTCAACAGATGGTCAATAAGCTCCTCAATAACGTAAGATTCGAATTTTCATCTTCAAGTTTGCTTGTGTTGATAATGCACTGTTGCAGAGGTGAGCATTGACCTAGAATTTTAAGTGGGACTGGGCCTGTTTCTCACTGAAGTTTGGTTTCACGGTCTCGTGCAGTTCTTGTAGAGAAGTGTACACCTTGTAATTAATTTACTTTGTTTAGTCCTCATGTGAACATGTTTTTAACTGAAAACGTGTCTTTTTATCTTGTGTGAAGTGAAACACTGACTTCTCAACTTGAAGATTGTTGTGTCATTGCCAACGCCCTCTAATTGTCAATGCTTGAGTTTTTTCGAAAATTTCCTGTCGATTGATTTACATATTTTTGTGCTTGTTTACTAAATTTCATTGATGGCTGAGATAGTTTTTCATTTTCTCCCTCCTCCTTTAATGGATTTCATACTTTTGTGATAATCAGGAGGACAAATTGCCGTATACTTTTTATATATCGGACCAGGAGCTTGTTGTCCCTCTTGAATCTTACTTACAGAAAAACAAAGGTCTGTTAAGAAGCAGAGGCATCACATTTTTAGGGAGCTTCCTCAGGTCTCTAACTGCATATTTGTCATTTTTATTATTTTTTTAATTTGGGTTCACTTTGCAGTTTCTGTGGAGAAGGTCTTGTCCATTGTCTATCAGCCACAAGCCATTTTCCGAATTCGTCCTGTAAATCGCTGTTCAGCAACGATTGCTGGTATGGGGCTGAACTTTCTTATCCCTCGGAGTTCTTAGCTTTGGTAGCTGCTGGACACGATCCATCTTTCATAGGATACCTGATTCCGTTACAGTGATCTTAGGCATAACACAACATACTATCTATTTGTGTGTGTGTGTGGAGGGGGTGGGGAGGGGTGCCATTGTATCAAGGAGAGCAATGTTGTTAGAAGGATGTTGATTATGTGGAATACAGTTTTGATCCTTATGGAGTGCTGGAGGACCTTTGCTTGCCCTGTTGTAATTAATTTTCTCTTCATTAGCAATGCCTATATTATGCCTAATATTCTGATATGTACAGATAAAATGCGCTTTTAAAGGCTCATTTCTCTGTCATTGCAGGTCACTCGGAAGCTGTTCTTTCTGTGGCCTTTAGTCCTGACGGGAAGCAACTGGCTAGTGGTTCAGGGGATACCACAGTCCGATTGTGGGACCTAAATACTCAGACCCCGATGTTTACATGCAAAGGTTGAATATTTGAATCTCTTATTTCCTTATGTCCGTCAGGTTTCTAATTGTATGCTCCCTTCCCCATCAAGGGGGCATCTAAATATACGCATGCCTACTTGCTGTTTAGTTGCTTTCTATTTGCTTAGCTGGAGAAAAGTTTTGGGGGGGGGGGGAAGGGGAAGGGGAAGGTGCTAGGGGTGATCGGTTCTCAGTCTGGTCCGGTTCCAAGGAGAACCAGTTCCCAAGTTCTGGGACCATGGACCGGACTGACTGGTCCTAGAACCAGGAACTGGACTGACCAACCTGTCTAGTTCAGTCTGGTGGAACAAGTAACTTTGTTTTTTTGGCCAAAAATTAGTTGATATTGCAATACATTCTCAAAGACAACCCACTTCTTTCATGCACTAAGTTATCCGTATGAAAGAGTGAGAGTTTTTTTAAGACTTAAGAATTTTCTTGTCTTTTTTTCGAATTCTTAAGAAATTTTAAAATATATTTATTTTTATATAGATGAAAAAGTACCAGTCCGGTTCCCAACTTGGAACCGGGAACTGGATCAACCGGCCACTGGTACCAAGAATGGGAACTGGGAACCGGACCATTGGCTATGGGAACCTCCCAAAACCGGCCGGTTTGGTCTGGTTTGGGCAGTTCTTGGGTTGGTTGGTTCCCGTTGCACACCCCTAGAAGGTGCCATAGGTTGAATTTTCCTAGAGGCATAAGCTGAACGTTGCACTGATTGAGTGGATTGTGGGTGGAAAAAATGGTAGTGAGAAGTTTGTTGGCAGTGGAAAATTACTTGGTTTCCTTGTTGTCTGTTCTATTAATGAAAGGTTGTTATTACTCAGGGCACAAGAATTGGGTCCTCTGTATTGCATGGTCACCTGATGGTAAGCATCTCGTAAGTGGAAGCAAGGCTGGGGAGCTCCAATGTTGGGATCCACTAACTGGGCAACCATCAGGCAATCCACTTGTTGTATGATCCTTATTGCATTTTAAGACTAGAAATGATCTTATTCAATTGATTGTGTTTTGCTGCTTTTATCTACTTTATTTAAGTTTGAGCTACATTTATATCAAGGAAAGTTGTTCAGAGCAAATAGTTTTGGACCTTTGGTGTTACACTTCATCATTTAAAAAACCTTCCTGCAAGGATTCCATGGAACTCCATTTCCTATTAATATTTCTTGGTTTATAACTCTCCATATTGACGAGGAAATGGTGGATAAAAGTTCAAATGTCTTGCTTCCAATTTAAAACTTGTGGCAAAATAAGTGGGAGCAGTGTTGTGTTAATTTGGATGATATCCACAAGTTTAGCATAGTAAGTACAGTTTATGTAGCTTTGCTTCTGTAGAATGAGATAAATGGTGTACCATTTTTGTTGAGGAAAGCTTTCTGACATCCTTTACCATTTTTGACAATAATTTGTGAGCTGTTGAAGTGGCTAACTTCTTGTTGTGGCTTATGCATGGCAATAATAGTCTCTGTGCCACTAAGACATTGAATCTGCTTTATGTCAGGGCCACAAGAAATGGATCACAGGTATATCTTGGGAACCAGTCCATCTGAGTTCACCATGCCGTCGCTTTGTGAGTTCTAGTAAAGATGGTGATGCGCGCATATGGGACGTAACACTAAGACGATGTGTAATATGTCTGAGCGGTCACACTCTAGCTGTTACATGCGTAAAGTGGGGAGGAGATGGTGTAATATATACTGGGTATGTAACTTCCTTGATTTTGGCAATTGTCAATGAAACTGCCTTTTACTAAATGGTTTCAAATTTTTGTCATGAACTCTCTCTCCTACCCCTTAGTAGCTGTTCCACTGACAAGTTGGACACAAGAGAGGCAACTTAACCCTGAGATAAATTTTAATCACTTTGTGGTGTATCAATGTCCATATGCTAGTGCTGTGCTACATGAACAACAGATAAATAATATGAAGAAGTTTTTTTATTTTTTTTGACTAAATCATACTTCTAATGGGCCTAAGATTAAGTGGTGACTTGTAAATTTTGCTTTCAAGCAACTAAGTATCCTTGGACTATGCCAAACTGCTGCTGCTTCTACTACTTGTTACCTGATGAAGGAATCATTTTAAATTTCCTGCAGCTCCCAGGACTGTACAATCAAAGTCTGGGAAACTTCCCAGGGGAAGCTGATAAGGGAATTAAAGGTAACATCTTTTTTAGAGTTTATTATGCAGATTGCAGGATCATTGCATGCCTGTTTTCTTCTCCTTCACAAGAGCTTTAGATTTATTTGAGCCTTTGGAGTAGCTGCATTCACCCAATCTCTATGGTGCCAGGAGCCAATCTGGTGCCTAGTGACCTACCCAATATGAATTCGGCATATTGTCTAGCCCAGCTATTGGCAATATCATGTCCTTGAACTTTTTCATTGTTTTGTTCTCAGGAGATATTGATGTTAATAATGGAAATACCACCAAATTTTTGTGTCACTGAGATATGAACTGCATGTTTAGGTTAGAGTTTAGTTTTCATGGCTCGTGTGGTTTTGTCTTTTCTTGGTTTCTGCTGCCAAAAAGCTGTTCCAAGTCCGCATTCTTAATCTAAGTTGCTTCTAGATCCCTCTCTTCTTTTCTTCATAATCATCCTTATATGTAAAATTTTTGTTGTAGGGTCATGGACACTGGGTTAACTCCCTTGCTCTGAGCACTGAGTATGTTCTTCGGACTGGAGCTTTCGATCACACTGGAAAACAGTACTCATCTCCTGAAGAAATGAAGCAAGTAGGTAACTGTTATTATGTCGATTCATCTTCATATCATGAAGCAATAAATCACACATTTATTTCTCTTTGCACACTTATTTGCTTATACAACCTGGTATGTGTTGGTTATTTCTCTCTGCACATTATTTGTTTATAACCTAATATGCATTAGTCAGTCCCTGAGTCTTTTTGCTCAGTGTCTTATTGCTCTGTGCATGTTCTCTCCCCTTGTGGTGATTCTCTCCCCTGGGGTCTATGCAAATTTGTACTTCTAATTTCTGGTAAATGTTATTGAACTTCTGTACTTTGTTGATAAACATAGGTTGCATTAGAAAGGTACAAGAAAATGAAAGGCAATGCTCCTGAAAGATTGGTCTCTGGATCTGATGATTTTACCATGTTTTTGTGGGAACCTTCTGTCAGCAAGCACCCAAAAACACGAATGACCGGTCATCAACAGGTATGTGTGTGTGCGTGTGCGTGTGAGAGAGAGAGAGGGAGAGGGAGGGAGGGAGGGAGGGAGGGAGGGAGGGAGGGAGGGAGGGAGAATGATTTCACAGCTGCCTGCTTTTCGCTGTGTGATTGGATTCCCCAAGTCTTAACTGTATCAGAAGACTTTGTCTTCCATGGTATACTATAAATCGCCATAATGATGCTAAATAAGGACGTACTCCATATTGTGGTCCCAGTGGCACTGGTTCAATAGTTGAGAGAGAATGATTTCACAGCTGCCTGCTTTTCGCTGTGTGATTGGATTCCCCAAGTCTTAACTGTATCAGAAGACTTTGTCTTCCATGGTATACTATAAATCGCCATAATGATGCTAAATAAGGACGTACTCCATATTGTGGTCCCAATGGCACTGGTTCAATAGTTGAGACATCCTTTTAATATTTTCTCGAGGCTAGTACATTAGATCCTTGATGAACTTCTTAGGTGTAATTTGACATATTAAATGTGGGAGATTATGCTTTTTGTTTGCAGCTGGTGAATCATGTCTATTTTTCACCTGATGGGCAATGGGTGGCTAGTGCTTCGTTTGATAAATCCGTGAAGTTGTGGAATGGTATTACAGGGAAGTTTGTTGCTGCATTCAGGGGACATGTCGGGCCTGTTTATCAGATAAGGTTTGAGATATTTTCCAACTTTGTTCGTCTTATCCATTCAAGAATGATCTCTAATCATGATATACATAATGCACAGTTGGTCTGCAGATAGTAGACTTCTTTTAAGTGGGAGCAAAGACTCTACTCTAAAGGTTAGTTGCACAAAGTATATAGCTTTTGAAGGATTTCGATGAAGTAGTTGGAATTATAATTAGTACCCAAACAAACTTGTGTCATGTGCTGGATTTTAAGAGAGATCAAGTGTGATCACTTAGTGTTGTAACAGGAGAGCTTGTGATATTATCTGTGCAAATAATATGAATGTGTTATGGAGGAAATCAGTTTATTTATGATGCATGCAATTAGGATATTTCCCCCTAGTTTTTGATAGGTTCTGGCGCAACTTGTTTTCATTGAGATCTCAATGGCCTATTTAAAGTTATTTTTTGAACTATATGGTGGTTCTTGCTACTTTTGGACCAAAGGATTACTTATTTTGCAAGATATGGTGATGATGATCCTGCAAGCCAGAGTGCGTCTGGAAGCTTGAGTGTTATACTCTTGCTTCTTGTTTTAATTTTGATCGAACTATTTGTAAATGTCAATAGCATGTGGAGTCTACCCTTTTTACTGGTTATGATTATTATGAATTTTTGCCTGATTTGAATGCTTAAATGTTCGCTCAATGTTCGGCTTACTTTTAGATCTGGGATATTCGCACAAAGAAGTTGAAACAAGATCTTCCAGGTCATGCGGATGAGGTTTGTTCACTTAACATTGTCATCATACAAGGTCTAAGTTTGTATGTCTATCATGGACTACCACTTGCTTACTTTAGTATGCGTTCTCATGATAAGGTTTTTGCGGTCGATTGGAGTCCAGACGGAGAGAAAGTAGCTTCTGGTGGTAAAGATAAGGTGTTGAAGCTATGGATGGGGTAATGCATCGGGAGTTCATAAAAAGGCTTATCAGACCATTACAAATGCAAATGAAACAAGATGGCAGTTCAAATGTTTTCATCAGAAGTGAAGAATTGATCATGTCATAACCCGTATTACAGCTGAAGACAAAAAGGTCACACTCAACTATTAGGTACTGCAAGTTTGGATGCAATTTGGTCTTGTAAAGCTCTCTTGCATCAGGATGGCAGTCGCAGCCACAGCCAGTACGCATTGTCTACTGATGATCCAGTTTATAGTCTCAAGGTTCTGTTAAGTTTAAGAAGCACTGTTCAATGCCGTGTTAATTTAGAGTATCACGAGTCACCGCTACTTTGGTCATACAAGTTATTGGCAGAATCAGTCTTTGAAATTCATAACCAAGTTATAGTAAGCCCTTTAATTTTCCTATTTGCTTTATTCATAATGGCAATCGAATATGTTGGCCAGAAAGGAGCCTTCTTGGATTAACTGCTAGGTCGAGTCATTAACTCAAATTATCTCACGAGTTTTCAACATTGCTTATAAAGTCTTCAAGATTATTTCTGATGTTCTATATGATAAGTCGTTTCAGCAGGCAAATCACGCAAAGAAACTAAACATTAATCACTTCAAGATTAGCGGTGAAAAACTTGTAAAGTTATCTCTGAAAGTGGATAATGATACATTATTTAGAACAATACTATGATTTAGGAGCTAAAAGGCTAAGGACAGACCACAGGTCCACAATTCATTATTAGCAAGCTTGTGATATGCTGTTTTAAGCAACTGCCTAGACAGAGATGAATCCCTTCTCCTTGAAGCATTCGACGGTATCTCTCAGACTCACCTCCAATGGGGTGAAGTTGACACCCAGAGCTTCTGCCTTCTTTCTTGATATCTCATACTTTGACGCGAAAGGCTTCTCATCTTCGCATCTGCAGCATTAGGGAATTGACCGTGATCTCTTGGACGCACGGTAGTTTAACAGAACATAAGTAGAGAATTGAGGAAGAATGATAACTTACTTCTCAGGGAGGTGCAATGTAGGGTAGAGATTGCGCAAAATCTGCAAGGCGTCATGACAGTGTATGACTTCTCCTACGATGCAATATCTTCCGCCAGCTGAAGGATTTTCAAAAGCTAGAATATGTGCGAGTGCTACGTCTCTGACATCGACAAATCTATAGCATGTATTTGGAAATGTTTGAGCTCCTGCAGGATAAGCCTCAATTACTTCCATGCAAACATCAAGACGACTTTATACTGGATGCTTCTGCCAGTAGTTGAAAACTATGTCGCATGTGGAAATCTACCAGAAATGATTGTAATTGTGTCTGTGCATCAAATTAAGCAGACCCTTCAATACATAAGCCAAATTCAGTAAATAGAATGTAAGGGCCTCGGGACCCGTCCTGTTGCCAAATTCAGTTTACTAGCAAAGAAGGATAGCTATTCCATGGAGTAATGCCAAAAGACACCTTGAGACACTTGCGGCCATAACTCATAAGTATAATTGAGGGATTACAACTTCACTTAGATCGTCTTCAATCGGAAAGATAGTTCTATAGTTACTCCTTGAGATTGTCTGGTGGGATGTGGATAATGAGAACAAGTATGCACAAATGTTTGACGAAATCGCTCTGAAATAAAATGGCAAAGATCTAATAACAACCATAATTTATGGCTAGATGATGGTTATACCATTAACAAAGTTCAGTATTGTCTGCACAGTGAGATTAACGGTGGGCTGCAAGATAGGGCCAATCACAAATCCTGGGTTTATTGTGACAAGGTCAATTCCATTCTCTTTGGCGAATTCCCAAGCTGCCTTCTCTGCTAGGGTTTTTGAAAGCATATACCAGAGCTGAAGATAGATAAACCAAAGAGAATGTCAGAATCTTTAGCCTCATTCAACACATATAATAACAATTAACATGACATGGACTTCATTCAATGTCATCCAAGGCATCCGGAGATTACCAATGAAGAGAGACGAAAGATAAGTAGTTCTCCTCTAGGAATTGGAACTGTTCTATTCAATAAGCATATGTAGCATCTAACATGATGCCAGACTAAATTGCAAGAGTAACACAAACAACTGTAAGTGATAAGACTGGCACTCTTGGTTTGGGCATCTGTAAAAAGTGTCTCGTGAAAGCTATGTGATTTAAGAGAGAAATGTTCCTTGATGTCCCAACTCCTCTCAGAATCAGCATTTAACCAGTTTCACTGTAACGGGAACTCTGAATATAATGCAACAGTTAAATTTCACAGGTGAAAGAAATGGACAGCAATGTTGTCAGGAAATTTCAATACACAAACCTTGGATTTCTCGCAAAATTCTGGATCTGAATACCAAGACTCATCAATGACAATGCCCGAAGTCAGAGGTTTTGCACTGAATACAACTGCAGCCATAGAGGATGTCACGACCACTCTCTTGATAGAAGAGGCTTTGGCGCACGATCTTAGAACATTAAGGGTGCCTTTTATGGCAGGATCAATTATTTCAGCCTGAGTTATGCAATAGAAGATATTATTAGGAAAAATTATCATAAAAAGTATCAGAAAAGCGAAACTAAACTCATTGTAGCAGAAGAAACGCAAATCCCCTTCCACATGGAATGGGATCTTTTGTCCACGACCTATCTACTTATTTAGGAAAACAAGGACAATGTTGGAATTTAAACACATAAAAATTCATGAAAGATAATTGACATGGCAAGATTCAAGCACCTGGGGGTCAGCAGCTGAGAGCAAAACAGGGGATGCAGTGTGAAAAACACATTCGCATCCATCGACTACGGAGTCAAAGGACCCTTCTTCCAGCAATTCCGCTTTGAACAAATGCAGCCTCTCCTTAGCCCCCTCGAGTGCCAGAAGGTGTCCTGTCTTTTTTGGGTCGGCTGTTGCACGTGCACAAGAATGAAAATTCTCTATTCAACTGGTCGAAATTCAAAAACTTGCAAGCACCCTCACCGATACATTAGTAGCATATAGTAAAAATGGCATAGGCGGAACAAGAAGAGTAGTATTGTTCGTGGATGAACTTATACAAAACTGATACCAAACTAAATAAATCAAGAATCCGGAATCTAAACGATGGTTTAAGCGCGTCACTCCTTCAAGAAAGTCGTACAGGATGCAAAAGATTTGAACTTTATCCGATGGATATATAGATTAGATGGCAATCTACAACACAACACTAATGAAGCTACGAAAATTCTTCTCTATCTCAGAACAAAATAGCTTGATGGTTTCACTGTAATGAAGGGTTTCGACACAACTTCATGTGAGTTATCAGATTTCAACAGCTCTTTTTTCTTTCTTCCAACAGCTTGACAGTGCCCAAGAAGGTTAAAAGAGCAGAGAGAGAGAGAGAGAGAGAGAGAGAGAATGAGAGTAAGGAAAAGGAACGTTTTTTATACATGGGTCTCGGACAGTGGCTCGAACAGTGTAGCCACGGTGGAGCAAGAGCTTGACCAGCCAAGAAGCTATGTAACCCGACCCTCCGATCACGCCCACCACCTTCTCTGCTCCGCTCATCTTCTCTGTACTTGGCACCTGAACCGCGGAGTTCGCACGCGCTGGTCTCGTCTCTGTGGTTCGGGGAGAGAGAGAGAGAATATCAGAGACTCAGTGGCGGAACCGATCGACTTATAATTTATAAAGAGCCCGATGTTCAGCTAAATACTTACAAAACCAAACCCATTTTTTGTCGCCTCTGGCTGGCGGCTGGCTGACAACAGACGGCTTCTTGCAACTCGTAAGCCATTACGTATGTGACGTTACTGGGTATAATTGCAGTTCGTTTCGACTTTTCTTTGCAAGTTCAGATTTTTCCACCTCTTAGGCCGAAGGGCTCATATTGCTTTCCAATATCCTGGGGCCCTGCCCAAGTTCAAGAGGAACTCTTTCAATTTCTCATAATCAGCTTTGTTTTAAGCTTTAGGATGTGAATTTGGCTTTTTCGTCCATATTTTCAGTCAACAGAAAGAAAGTATCAAGTTGTTGTACTTTTTTAATTCTTGATTTGGGATAAACCATATTTGATCCTGTAATATTAAGGTCTTTTGGAAGTAGTGGGACCCACTTGGGTTTAAAAAAGAAAAGAAAAGAAAAGAAAAGAAGAAAGAGAGTTGAAAATTCAAAGAGGAGAGAGAATAAGCGGTTACATTTTCATTCGTAGAAAACTGAACCAGTCGGGAGAGAAAAGAAAAAAGAGAGAAAAGAGGAGAGGACGACAGAAGAAGAAAGGAAACAAGGAGGAGGGGTTTTGCACGCGCGCGTCACGGGAGCCTCGCAAAGCCGATTCGATTATTTTATGCAACACTCGGTGAGTACACGTGCTTCTTATTCCTCCAATCGAAGCATTTTTCCAATTTATGGCTCAAATTCGGAATATTGGGAATATTGAGCGGCGAAGTCCGATTTTTGAGTTTTTGAGTCATGAAAATTTATAAGAATGGTAGTTTAGGATGTTATGGACCCGTGAGATTTTACGGAATTGGATTTGAGCTTGTGGTTTGTTCGAAACGGAATTTTGAACTTCTGCCCGCTGGATGAACAGTATGCGCGCGGTGACTGTGGGGTCTGATTTTGTCGGTTTCGGTTCGAAATTGGGTTGTCCAACTTATGGGTCTTCTAGTGCTCGGAATTATCTTCGTTTTGACTACAAGATTGCTTGAATCGGAGTTCGGAGAGAAAGTTATGGCATAATCAAGTTTTGCACCCTAGCCTCGCTTCTTGAACGGCTTTGAATAAATTGCTTTTGTTAGGCGTTTTGTTAACTCTTAGGGGTCATTTTATTAGTGTTAAGGCGTGATTTAGTTGTCTTAATAATTGAGATAGAGTTTTATCGGGTTTTAACTCATTCCTCAATTATTTGTTAGGACCGTGAATTTGACGATTCAAATATCATTTTATTGGATCGTAGACGACGAGGTGAGTGGTACTATATCTTCTTTGAATTTGTAAAATTTATGTTGAGAAAATTATATGGATTATATATAGTATGAGGTTATAAAATGACATTATTATTGCATAAAAATCGGATCGGGCATGGACTACCTTTTGATTGTTTATAAAGGTTTGGAAAGCATGTTATGCAAAGTTTTGGAAGGCAAAATATATTTGTAATTGCTTTGCAAATGGTTTATGGAAAAGTACGTGGATGATTTGAGAAATGGTGGATGACAATATTGCAAAAAAAAATATTTGTTTGGTTTATGATATTGATTTATGAATTGGCTTTCTAGTATTGAAGGATTGTTATTTTGCTCATTATTGCTGTGAGCCCATTGAGGGGCATGTTGGTATGCATATCGGGTAGGATATCCTTCTGGGCCGAGCCACCGGCATTATAGGTGGAGACCTTGCCAAGGGGGGAATCTTGGTAGCCTTGTCACAAGGCGTTGTGTCGTGACCATAGTAAGAGATTGAGCAATAGATTAGTCAATGAATGGACCATTGGCGCGTGATTTTGAATGGAGATTATTCAGTGGACTTGACCATTGATTCCTGTATTGTTATAGTGATTTAAATGAGTTTTCATATGAGTATAAGAGTAACTCCTATATGATTCATTATGTATTTTATATATTGAATGTAGTTTAAAGGTTATGGAATTGCTTTGAATGCATGCATAGTGCTTGCTCGATCTGCTTAGAAGATATGTATTACTTACTGGGCGATGGTTGCTTATTCCACTCATCATTTATGTTTTCAGGTTCCTCGATTAGCAGCGAGTAAAGCGAGAGCGTTGTTAGGGGAAACTTTTGATTTTTTTTTTTTTGTTATGACTTAAGGAAGAACTTATTTAGTGTTTGTTATCTTTTGAGTTGACTGAGTTCTTATTGTTAATATTATTTTGGAGGATTATAGAAACTCTGATGTGTAGCCAACGTGTTGGTCTATCTGATATATATATGGGTTTGAGTTCATATATGTTGATATCAGGTTGTTGGTTATATTGAGGCTGCGTCCTTCGTGTGGAAGGACGGCCGTGTCATATTCCATTCTCTTGCAGTTTTGGGATGTGACAGATCCCTTGATTTATGTTTTCCTTTTTGTTATTGGTCATCTAACTTTTTCTCGGATATATTGAACCCTTTTAGCTCTTTTGATTTTTCCAATAAAATTCTTCCAATATCGGCATACTCAATTATCCCAATATTGTTATTGAATATTAAAATAAATTCACATATGATCATCATATGATTATGATGAATTTTTCCCTGATTTGAATGCTTAAATGTTCGCTCAATGTTTGGCTAACTGTTAGATCTGGGATATTCGCACAAACAAGTTGAAACAAGACTTCCAGGTCATGCGGATGGGGTTTGTTTACCTAACATTGTCATCATACAAGGTCTAAGTGTATGTCTATCATGGACTACCACTTGCTTACTTTAGTACGTGTTCTCATGATAAGGTTTTTGCTGTCAATTAAAGTCCAGATGGTCAGGAAGAAGCTTCCAATAGTAAAGATAAGGTGTTGAAGCTTATGGATGGGGTGGTGCATTGGGAATTATACAAAGGCTAATCAGACCATTGCATATGCAAATGAAATGAGACGGCAGTTCAAATGCTTTCATCAGAAGTGAAGAATTGATTGTTTGATAACCCATGTTACGGCTGAAAACCCAAAGTGCTCACTCAACCATCAGGTACAGCATGTTTGGATGCAATTTGGTCGTGTAGAGTTCTCTCGCATCTGGACGGCTGTCGCAGCCAGTAAGCATTGTCTACTTATGATCCAACTTATAGTCTCAAGGTTTTGTTAAGCTGATAAACACTGTTCAATGCTGTGTTAATTGAGAGTATCATGAATCACCGCTATTTTGGTCATATAAATTATTGGCAGAATCAGTCTTTGATATTCATTTCCAAGTTATAGCGATCCCTTTAATTTTCCAATTTGCTTTATACATTATGGCAGTCAAATATGTTGGCCAGAAAGGAGCTTTCTTGGTTTAACCGCTAGCTCGAGTCATTAACTCAAATTATCTCACGAGTTTTCAACATTGCTTATAAAGTCTGCAAGATTATTTCTGATGTTCTATATGATAAGTCGTTTCAGCAAGTAAATCACACAAAGAAACTGGTAAAGTTATCTCTGAAAGTGGATAATGATACATTATTTAGAACAATACTATGATTTAGGAGCTAAAAGGCTAAGGACAGACCACAGGTCCACAATTCATTATTAGCAAGCTTGTGATATGCTGTTTTAAGCAATTGCCTAGACACAGATGAATCCCTTCTTGAGGCAATTCGAAGGTCTCTCAGGTTCACCTCCAGTGGAGTGAAGTTGACACCCAGAGCTTCTGCCTTCTTTCTTGATATCTCATACTTTGACAAGAAAGGCTTCTCATCTTCACATCTGCACCATTACTGAATCAACCGTGATCTCTTGGATGCACAGTAGTTTGACAGAACATAAGTTGAGAATTGAGGAAGAATGATAACTTACTTCTCGGGGAGGTGCAATGTGGGGTAGAGATTGCGCAAAATCTGCAAAGCCTCATGAGAGTGTACGACTTCTCCTACCATGCAATATCTTCCGCCAGCTGAAGAGCTTTCAAAAGCTAGAATATGTGCAAGTGCTAAATCTCTGACATCGACAAATCTATAGCATGTATTTGGAAATGTAGCTCCTGCAAGATAAGCCTCGATTACTCCCATGCAAACGTCAAGACGCTTTATACTGCATGCTTCTGCCAGTAGTTGAAAACTATGTGACATGTGGAAATCTACCAGAAATGATTATAATAGTGTGCCTGTGCAGCCAATTAAGCAGACCCTTCAATAAATAAGCCACGTTCAGTAAAATGTAAGGGCCTCAGGACCTCCTGTTGCCAAATTCAGTTTACTAGCAAAGAAGGATAGCTAACCCACGTACTAATGCAGAAAGACACCTTGAGGCAAATGCGGCCATAACTCATAAGTATGATCGAGGGCATACAACTTCACTGATATTGTCTTCAATCAGAAGATAGTTCTATAGTCATTCGTTGAGATTGTCTTGTGGGTAAGGAGAACAATTATGCACAAATGTTTGAACAAGTCACTCCGAAATAAAATGGCAAAGATCTAATAACAAACATAATTTATGGCTAGATGATGGTGATACCATTAACGAAGTTCAGTATTATCTCCACGGAGAGATTAATGGTGGGCTGCAAGAAAGGGCTGATGACATATCCTGGGTTTATTGTGACAAGGTCAATTCCATTCTCTTCGGTGAATTCCCAAGCTGCCTTCTCTGCTAATGTTTTTGAAAGCACATACCAGAGCTGAAGATAGATAAACCGAAGAGACTACTAGAATCTTTAGCCTCATTCAACACATACAATAACCAATGACATGACATGGACTTCACGTGATGTCAGTTAAGGCATTCAGAGATTACCAATTAAAAGAAACGAAAGATAAGCAGTTCTCCAGGAATTGCAACTGTTCTATTCAATAAGCATATGTAGCATCTAACATGGTGCCAGACTAAATTGCATGAGTAACACAAACAACTGTAAGGGATAAGACTGGCACTCCTTGGTTTGGGCATCTGTAAAAAGTGTATAGTGAAAGCTATGTGATCTAAGAGAGAAATGTTCCCTGATGTCCCAACTCCTCTCAGAATCAGCATTTTACCAGTTTCACCGTGTAACGGGACTCTGAAAGTAATTCAACAGTTAAATTTCACAGGTGAAAGAAATGGACAGCAATGTTGTCGGGAAATTTCGATACACAAACCTTGGATTTCTCGCAAAATTCTGGATCTAAATACCAAGTCTCATCAATGACCATGCCCAAAGTCAGAGGTTTTGCACTGAATGAAACTGCAGCCATAGAGGATGTGACAGACCACTCTCTTGATAGAAGAGGCTTTGGCGCATGATCTTAGAACATTAAGGGAGCCTTTTAGGGCAGGATCAATAATTTCAGCCTGAGTAATGCAATAGGAGAAATCATTCTGAAAAATTCTTATAAAAAGAATCAGAAAAAAGAAACTAAACTCATTGTAGTAGAAGAGACGCAAATCCCCTTCCACATGGAATTAGGATCGTTCGTCCATGATCTATCTACTTATTTAGGAAAACAAAGGCAACGATGGATTTTTTTTTTTTCCTTTTTGTGGTCAAAACAATGTTGGAATTTAAACACATGACAAATCACGAAAGATGACATGGCAAGATTCAAGCACCTGGGGTCAGCAGCTGAGAAAAAAACAGGGGATGCGGTGTGAAAAACACATTCGCATCCATCGACTACGGAGTCAAAGGACCCTTCTTCCAGCAATTCCGCTTTGAACAAATGCAGCCTCTCCTTAGCCCCCTCGAGTGCCAGAAGGTGTCCTGTCTTCTTTGGGTCGGCTGTTGCACGTGCACAAGAATGAAAAATCTCTATTCAAAACTTACAAAGCACCCTCACCTACACATTAGTAGCATCTATAGTCAGAAAGGGCATAGGCGGAACAAGAAGAGTCGTATCGTTCGTGGATGAACTTGTGCAAAACCGATACGAAACTAAAGAAATCAAGAATCCGGAATCTAAACGATGGTTTGAGCGCCCCACTTCTTTAACAAAGTCGAACAGGGTGGGTGCAAAAGATTGGTAAGAGAATTTTTGATTTTTTTAATTATTAATACTTTTTTTATAATTTTCTTTTTCTCTTTTATCTCTTTCTTCCTTTTCCTTTTGACTGTTGCCACCGATGGTGGCTGGCAAGTGGTTGAGCGAGGTCTGGCGTGCTCGCTAGAGGCTCGGCTTCGCAGATCTGGGCAAGGTTGAGCCTAGTCGGTGGCCGGGTGAGGCTCGTCTCCCCAGATCTGGGCGAGGTTCAGCCTTGCCAGTCGGCACGAGGCTTGGCCTCGCTAGGCCATCGGCGAGGCTCGGCCTTGCCTAGATTTGCAAGGCTGAGCCTCGTTGGTGGCTAGGCGAGCCTCTGGTGAGCTTGCTGAACTTCGCCTTGGCTTGACGGGGCTTCAGCGAGCTCACTGAATCTCGCACGGTTGCTCAGCGGTGGCCCAAGGGCGGCGATGGGGCGGCAATGGGTGGTAGTGGGTTGGGAGGAGGAAAAAGAAGAAAGGGAAAGGAAAAAAAGAGAGCAAAATTGATTCTCAAGATTATTTTCAGAAGCGAGAATCAATTTTTTTATTTTATTCTCAATTTTACTTCAAATCTATTTCTTGAAACAAATTTATTCCCGGAAACAAAAATTTTATCAAATACATTTCTATTTCAAATCTGTTCTCGAAAACAAAAGAACATAATTAGTTGTTCCCGGCAGTATTACCAAATAGGCCTTGACACTCCGTTTCGGACTTTTCTTTGAAAGTTCAGATTTTTCCGTCTCTTTGAGTCAAAGCATTCATATTGCTTTTCTGTATTATGGGGGCGTGCCCAAGTTCAAGATGAATTATCTTCCAACTTATATATATATATATGTATATAATAGAACAGAAGGAAGAAGAGAAAAAAAAAGGAAAAATAAAAATAAAATAAAAAAATTGGTAAAATATAAAATATTATTAAAAATTATCCATGTCAATATTGGTTAAATGTCTAGTGCCGATAGATGTTACTGTTAGCACCAGCCAATGAACTCAATTGACACAATTATAAAAAGGTTTAGGATTGAAATGATAGAAAAAAATGTTGATGACTAAATTAACATAATTAAAATAGGTTTAGAACATTTCTATTAATTATCCCGAAAGAAAGTGTTAAGATGCTGTACTTATCTAAACAATATTTGATCCCTTAATTTATTGTTTTTGTTGTTATAGGTCCTCAAACCATTTCTCGATTATAACTTTCTCTATCTTTTCAATAAAATCCTTCCAATATCAGCACATCCAATTATCCCCATATTGTTATTGAATATTAAAATAAATTTGCATACAATGACGATGCCATCAGGTCATTGGCCCGCTTCTAGACATATAGCTTCGCCATAACTCGAGAACTTTTACCGCTGCAGAAATTGGCTAACTAAGCTAGACAATAGGACCCATAGGACAGATATACAGCGTCGCATCATCTTTCAAGTTTAAAGATAAAAAGCCTTATTCAACAAGTGTACGAGAGACTATACATGGCCCGACGGTGGTAAGTAGACGAAAAATACAATAGATTCATCATCGTGGATCGAGAAAAGCACAAACAGAGAGGCTCCGCCTTCGCCCATGAGGTTCCCGACGATGTTGCTTAGGCTGACCTCCAAAGGAAAAGCTCAAAAAGAGAGGAAACCTTTCTCCTTGAGGCTTTCGACAGTTTCTCCTATGCTAACCTCCAGAGGTATGAAATTCACACCCAAACCTTCTACTTTTTCCCTTGATATCCGATGAGCCGACACGTCTGGCTTGTCGTCTTCGCATCTGTGTTCAAAACACATGATTCGTGCGGCATGGGCGGCTAACGTTAGTGTATATGCTCGACATAAGACCACTTCTCGACTTGCTCATAAGAGAAAAAAGTCACTTTTTAATCCATGGAGTTGAACGAAAATGGGAACTTACTTTTCTGGGAGGTGCAATGTGGGATAGAGATGGTGCAAGATCTTCGAGGCGTCACGACGGTGCATTACTTCTCCAACTACACAATATCTGCCGCTAGCTGAAGGGTTTTCAAGAGCTTGAACATGTGCTAGTGCGACGTCTCGGACATCAACAAATCCATAGGCCGCATTGGGAAATTCTTCAGTTCCTACATCATACATATCTCCATTAATTTTCCCACCGCAGTAAAGGAAAGTCAATTTCCTTGTGCAACCGTGTTTCTTCTTGCACATGGAAATGGATTGCATGCAACTGGGCAATTATGACATTGCATCAATCCTCCACAGGTCAATCTCAGAATTTAAAGAGATGCCAAATGCTGGCATAATGTGTGGAAGAATGAATCATTTCATGGAAAATAGTACATGGGACATAGAAACCATTATGCAATACCATTGACAAAGTTCAATATCAGTTCCACCGAGAGATTAACGGTAGGCTGCAAAAGAGGGCCAATCACATGCCCTGGGTGCATCATGACCAGGTCGATCCCCTTCTCTTTTGCAAATTCCCAAGCAGCCTTCTCCGCCAAGGTTTTGGAGAGCACATACCAAAGCTGAAAATAGGCAGAGCCACGATTACTCGATGAACAAGCTCATGGACAACGGACCAAGCAAAAGAGACCGAACAATATCAAGAAAAAGCATCTTACCTTTGATTCCTTGCAGAAAACCGGATCAGAGAACCATGTTTCATCAACTACCACATCAGAGGTCAGAGGTTTTCCATTGCACACCACTGCAGACATGGAGGAGGTCACTACCACTCGCTTGATAGAAGGGACTTTCGCACATGATTTGAGAACATTTAAGGTGCCTCTGACTGCTGGATCCACTATTTCAGCCTGCAATATGAAGGAGATCATCAGTACGATTTTGCCGAATCACCCAAGCAATATTAGATCATCTATCATATGAATCTACAGTGCAAAGTGAAGCGAACTGAAATATGCAGGCACCTGGGGATCAGAAGCTGAGAAAACCACAGGTGATGCTGTATGAAAAACAGCTCCGCACCCATCGACTATCGAGTCAAAGGCCCCTTCTTCTAGCAATTCTGCTTTAAACAAATGGAGTCTCTCCTTGGCCCCTTCAAGTGCCAGAAGATGTTGTGTCTTCCGCGAATCATCTGCTTGTATGCACATACAAGAATGCAGAATTAGATCTGATAGATCACAATCTAAGTCCCTTCATATAGAATGACATCAAGTTGTGAATCAAGACGAATGCTATGTACTTGACTCGATGTGCAACATATCCTTATCTATAAAAACCAGGATTAAGAAGTAATGGATTCGAATATTGCAAGGGATTAACTCTTCAGGCAGTGAACTTAAGAACATGTTATATTGCCAGAGCTCCAAAAGCACATCAACAAATCAATATATGCATACCCGTGCACTTGTGCGCTTCCAAATACATACATGCATATGCAAGTGAATCCAAAAGGGAAGAGACGGTTAGAAAAGCATACTTCCTGATAAAAACGGAATTTGGTGCAAAGTCCTTGCATCAGAATGATTCAACTAAGAAACTGTGAATCCTACTCTAAGAATAGAGTGCACCATCCGAGAATCCAAAAAAGCAAAAAAAGAAAAGAAATATTATTTGTTAAGAACAAAACATGAAGATAAAACGATGAACTTACTGGGGTCGCGCATGGTCGCTTTGACCGTGTAGCCCCTATGAAGCAACAGGTTGATGAGCCAGGATGCTATGTAACCAGCCCCTCCGGTTACACAAACCACCTTCTCTGTTGTGCTCATTTTCCCTCTCCTCTCCTATCCTTGGAGCTGAATCTTCTACTGGGCCTTTGGATGGTATAATAGCAATTGCATTCTATATATAAGGGACAGCATCATCTATGATTGCTTTCAGATAAATATTCAACTGGAATAATTTTCAAAATTCACATGTCTGACCAACTATAATTTTTTAATCAGAGAAGATAGATGGAGAAACTTTGAATGAACTCCTACTCTCGAGCTCAAGTGTTGGCCCCCTACCAAACTACTTGATCACTCGCGTCATGCCTGACTCAAAGGCAACTTACTTGTCTAGACCGGCTACGGCTCAAAGAAAAGTCTTGGGACGCCATGCCTACAGGAAAGATTCATTTCAATTTAGCCCCATGTAATTTTTCATTATTGTGCGTAAACTACTATTGGTCTGAGTCATGTATGCAAGCCAAAGATTGATTTTAACCTCTTCATGGGACTTGCTGGGTATTAAATAGATTTCCAAACAGACGAGCTCTGTGCTCGTGCTTGGATAATCAATAATAATGCACATCAAAATAAGTCTATCTAATCTTTGTTCCGTATTTTATTCGTCATGGCCATGGATGTGTAGAGTACTTTTTTACTCGAATCTGTCTTTTGGTTCTAATGTAACTGAGGATGACGGTGTTCTATTAGCTAATGTATCTTCTCGGTGTTGGTGTATTTCCGAAGGAGTCGTTTTAATTATTGGTAAAAGAAAGTCAAACTCTACTTTTCTTTTATGTACTCACACAATTCTTTGAATCTAAGTCCATACGTTTAATATGCCTTGTCTCGTCCTCCTACTTTCACAATTTTTCTAATCAAATTCCATCGGCACCAAATTTTTGAAAATCTAACTGGCATGGCCATCAGACGATGCTGTTGTATGATGTGGATAAAAATATTACATCACTTCCCTATTGTCTAAATTTCATCCATGTCACATTACATCATAATTTAGGATTAAAAAAAAGCATTACAACGTTATTTAAATTGGCTAAATCTTTCCAAAAACTTCATGGTAGGCATCCGCATATTTGGAATTTTCCCTGATGATTTTACCACCCTCACATCCGATAGTAGATTATTATTATTTCTAGAAAAATTTCATAAGACGATTTCGTTAGTGAACAAGTAACTTGTCAATGACATAATGATTTTATCATTCTCAAATCTCGTACCAGTAGAAGATCAAACAAGTGGTATGGAATTTTACACATGTGGCCCAATAGTTAGTGACTTACCGATGAAATAATGATTTTATCTCCCCATATCGATAAGTAGATTATAAAGGCCCAGTTAATCAATTGGAAACTTACCGACATAATTAAGATTTTACCGTCCTCAAATATAATATCTAGTAATAGATCAGCCGGTGCTTTAAAATTGTACAATTGAACACATCGAATGGTTAATGAGGTCAGGACCTCATATCAAGTAATGAATTATCAAATCCTTTAAAATTTTACAAGTGGATCCATCTGCTAAGCAGAAAATTTCTGGTATGTGACTTTTTTATTTTTATTTTTTTGGTTGGATGGGATGGTAACTTGCTATGCTAAAAGCGGGCTAAGTTGTAAGTTACTACTTTCACTAGAAATTTATTAATTTCACTGGTAAGATTTCGTTTCCAAAAGCAACTTCCTTATTAGTGGATAAACTTACTATTGCATTTGAGGCAGATAAATTTCATATTTACTACCCTAAAAGCGAGCATACATTGGTAAGTTACTAACTCACTTGGACTTACTAATTTCAGTAGTGAAGGTTTACAACTCAGTATAGAATTTGGCATTGATCTATTGGTCAGTTTAGTTGGTAACTTACCATACTTAGAACGGGTCTACGTTGGTCAATTACTTATTTCAACAGCAAGTTTTTATTTTTTTAGTGGTCAGATTTTCAACAGTAAGTTACAGACTTAGATTTTAATACCAACGGCACATTCTTTATTTTGCTAACAACTTACTAACTGGTAAGGAGACTTGTGTTGGTAAGTTACTAATTCACTGTTAAGTCTCTGTTTTGAGTGGCATATTTCTAAAGTGAGAAAATTGCATTTCTCTTGAAGTTGATAAATTCTTCACTTTGCTACGAACTTACTGCCTTAAATTTCACTGGTAAGTTACTACTTTCACATTTGACTATTTTGTTTAGAGTGATAACCTATTGAAAAAAAAAACGAAGGTTGATAAAGTATTACTGTATTTATCCTTGGTAAACTATCAACATTTTGGTAAATCACCGTCAATGTACTTGACCAACAAGCTGTTAGTTACATGATTTTACCAATAAGATATAGAGTTTAGTAATCATATCATAAAATTACCATGCATGAAAATTCTTTTGTTATTTGGCAACAGAATGTTAGAATTCTGCGCGATAAGTTTTATGTAATCACACCAATGAAACGAATAAAGGGTCACGTACTAAATAAGGAAACGCTTCACTTCCTTTGTGTATTCTTAGTTTCTTAGTTTCTGAGTATCTGATCTGGTTGTAAATGGTATTGTACGAATTAATCTTTTTCTTCCACGTAGCTTGTAATGGAGTACACCGGAGATGAGGGTGTCCGATAAAATGCTAGCTCAACTTGTTCATTCACATTATTACCCAAAGAAGATGCAGGTTCAGAGATTTCTGCATTTTGTAGACTTCTAGTCAAGGAGTCAAATAGGACTACAAATCACATGAAGAAACTTCGACCGGTAAAACTAGTTTCGCAAAAATGGATGCTCGTAGGTTATTCAGCACATATGAGCATAAGGCATATGACGGAGGACGTACAGCAAGGAACCTCGAATAATCAGCCAGTGTCCTGCTGTTTTTAAGCAAGTGCTGAGACTGAGATGAACCCCTTCTCCCTTAAAGATTCAATGGTGTCTCTTAGACTGATCTCCAAAGGAGTGAAGTTGACACCCAGAGCTTCCGCCTTTTCTCTTGAGTATTCATACTTTGATGCGAAAGGTTTCTCATCTTCGCATCTGCAGCATTAGAAAAACAAAGTGTGATTCTCCTAGACCTCTTGGGAAGATCAGTCACATGGAATCCAATGGTCATCTCAGACGAGGCTTTTGTATCTAAACAAACAAGATGACATTTACACCCCCTATGGAAATTGGAAGTAATTGATCAAGAATGTTATGATGAAGGCCTAGTGATACATATGGGTGTTGAATGTGTCACTTAGTTAAACTGGCGATACTCCAAGTTTAACCCCGTGGTTCATTTTTCGATTGAACATAGTAATGAATGAACATGAAGAACCCTTTGGATGCTTCAAATCTCTTTGTAGTCCATGTTATATTTAATTACCTTGTATGGAATGTCCAGAAGCAGCAAATTTTCTTGTCAGTCCTGAACTGATATTCAATGACCTCAGTAAGTTTAGTATTACTAAATCTCCAATTTTATCACAATCAGTGCCATCCCTCTTCTTTGTGCCTAGCCACGAGGCTCATCATGTATTTTCTCGGGAAAAAAGTGTGCTTATACTTCACAGGCTATTTTGAATGGCCGACAGTCAAGCAGAAGATGAGTTGGAAATAAGGAGTGATTACAGAGAAAAGAACTTACTTATCAGGAAGGCGCAATGTTGGGTAAAGTTTCTGCAAAATCTTCAAGGCGTCATGACAATGTATGACTTCTCCTACTACACAGTATCTTCCGCAAGCTGAGGGAATTTCAAAAGCTAGAACATGTGCATGCGCTACATCTCTGACATCGGCAAAACAATAACATTCATTTGGAAATGTTTGAGCTCCTGCATGGTGAGTGTTAGTTATGTTCAACATCAACATGCAATTTTGTAGTGGATACTTATAGGATCAAATTTTTTGTTTCTCTGTTCCAGACTTGGAAATCTACAATCAAAATGTGTGGGAAAGGGTCTCATCAATGAATGCCATCACTTTATATGTAAGAAGACACATGCACCGTGTGCAATATGTAAAGCACAAATACCCTCCTACTTCAATTGCAAATCAGACGTACTTAATGTGGATCAGACAATCCGCCAGAGTCATAAGAATTTCATAGGATCGGCAGACTAACTTTTCAAGAACCAAAAAGGAGTAAGTCCATACGGAATTGCAAAATAGTCATATATATATATACCATTAACAAATTTCAGTATCACCTCCACAGTGAGGTTAACAGTGGGCTGCAGAAAAGGGCCGATGACAAATCCTGGGTTAATTGTGACCATGTCAATCTCATTCTCCTTTGCCGATTCCCAAGCTGCCTTCTCTGCCAAGATTTTCGAGAGAACATACCAAAGCTGAACATGGAAAAACCAAAGTTATACAATGAGAATCTTTTGCCTCAGGTCAATTACCTTTGACTCAACATGGACGGGGTTCTTCATAATCAAAGGAATTCCAAGATAACCCGTATCGTGAAGAAATTACAGACAACCAACCTTAGATTTCTCACAAAAGTCTGGATCTGAAAACCATGTCTCATCAACTACATCACCGGATGTCAGAGGTTTTGCAATATAAGAGACTGTAGCAATAGAAGATGTCACCACCACTCTCTTGATAGAAGATACTTTGGCACATGACCGCAAAACATTAAGGGTGCCTTTTAGGGCGGGATCAATTAATTCAGCCTGAATTATGCAAGAGAAGACATAAGCATTCAGAACAGCATCCATTGGAACCATCAGAAAAAACTGAAACTCCTTGCGTTGGATTACTAGAAAGTGATTACTGAAGCAAAAAGCAAGAACATTAGAAAAGTCCCTTATAAATGGATAACGGAATGGAGTACATTGTAAACAAGTTATGTAACAATCAAGAACGAAATTGCAGCAGAGACAAGTTTGAGGCATGAATGATGGTTGAACTGACGAGATACAAGCACCTGGGGGTCAGCAACTGAGAGCAAGACAGGTGATGCAGTATGAAAAACGCCTATGCACCCAACAACTACCGAGTCAATGGATCCTTCTTCCAGCAAGTCCGCTTTAAATAATTGCAGCCTTTCCTTAGCCCCTTCAAGTGCCAGAAGGTGTTCTGTCTTCTTTGGGTCATCTGTGGCACGTAAACAAGAATGCAAATTATTATGGGTTGGAATCCAGAATGCTAGTGGTCACCCTCATTGACATACAAGTAAAATCCGGTCATCTATGGCCAAATAGGCAGAAAAAGATGAGTTCAATTGTTCTTGGACGACCCTGCTCTGGCTCAAGAGGCAATTAATGACTTTACTCACATCATTTAGTTGATTCGTGGAGATCTAATGGCAGATTTTAGCTGCTAGATTGTGTTTTTGTGGTGCTGAATTGAGAATGAAGAAATCAAGAGCTCAAGACTCTCAAAGTTCGTTAAGCGCCCCGCATACTTGGTGAAATCTACATGGTGTCCCAGTGGATGAAACATTGCTTAGTATCTCGTAGAAAACATTAAATAGAATTACCAAGAAAAGAAAAGTAACTGAAAAAAAAATGAATTCTGATAACACTTATTTCATCGAGGACGATTCTTATCGTCTCTACCGCATGGTTTTTTCCATTACTTGAAGGGCGCAGGAACACGAAACCGCTGATAGAGAAGATATTGAGAGAATAAAGATGGAGTTTACTTGGGTCTCGCATGGTGGCTTTAACAGTGTAGCCACGCTGAAGCAAGAGCTTGACCACCCAAGAAGCTATGTAACCTGCCCCTCCAGTCACACACACCACTTTCTGCTTCTCCTCTCTCATGCTCATCATCATTTTCGTCTTCTTCTCGTCTAATTAGCTGCTAAATTTTGCAACTCGCACTGATCTTATGGGGAGCGTTGGGTGAGAGATAAGCAAGTTATCCTTTTCCAGGTGTCAGTGCCTTCTATAAAGATGGCGACCTTGTAAACACCCGATCAGATAAAGGCGGGGAGAGATGAGGAGTTTAAGATAAAGAGTGGCACTCAACAGCTTTTAACACGAAAAAGAGGTAGGAATGAAACGGAATTGTCAAATTGAATAGGAGAAAATTTAACATTGAAACTCACAATATTAAGCATGCTCAAGTGAGAGGATCACTAAAATTACCGACCTTCTGAAAAAATACCTATTTATACGCAATAAACAAAACTGTGAATGCAAATCACGTGTAAGTTACTATAGATGACTGATCTTTATAGTTGAGATATCTATAATGTCATAGTTACCCATTGAATAAAGTTGTCACTAATAGGGTCAATCTTGTGCTTTTTAGCAATTTCAAGGTGTCACCACCAAGTAATTGGAAAGCACGTACTAAAGTTGAAGATAGAAAGAACTCACGCCTCTCGTAAATATATCAATGTCAACCTAACAATGCAGCCTCCTTTGGCATACCATAACCACCACTTCAAGAGATATGGGTCACCAAATTCTCATGGTAATATAAAGGTCTTAAATAATGAGAAGCTTCTCACTTATGTGCCTATATCATAAAAATACGTGGGAGCACGTTCATATGCAAGAAGAAGTTTGAGAACTTAATCCAATAGGTGAACAACTCACCCTCAAGGCACGGGAGAAGCATTTCTCGACTGCTTGGCACTACAATAATTCAGCATTAAGCTACATGTGAATATGTTCGGCACCGGTAATTGATAGTATCAGATCATATTCCAACTAGAAAAAAAAATGTTGAAGATCGTGTAGGGTATGACTATGACAGGTTAAGGAAAAGACACCAACACTGTCATAAAACAGCCTACTTACGGGACTTTGGCTCCTCACATAAACCGGATCGGAGGCCATGGGTCATTAATTACAACGGAGGTCAGGAATTTCCTACTGCAAACAAGCCAGGCCATGGAGAATGTCACAACCACTCTGTCGATTGAAGGGACTTTTGCACATGATTTGAGAATATTTAGGGTCCCTCTGACAGTAGTATCGACTATTTTAGCCTGTAATATAGAAAGATTAGTCACCCATCAGAGCAATTTTTGGTGAATTACCTAAAAAAAAATTAGCTCATTTGCCATTTGATTGACTGCACATACCAAGAACAAGTTTTTTTTGTCAGAATAACAATATACATTCATTTCTTAAGACTTAGCTTGTGAGTATTACGCCAAAGCATCAAAGCAAAGAAAACTCCAAAGATCGGGACAGGGATAGAGGGTCCAATTCTGTGGCAGGGAATTTGGTTTTTTGGCCTTAGCTACCCAGTTTGCCTCTTGTTGGACTCTCTATTACAATAGACCAGTTTAATATCAGAAATTTTTTCCAAAAGGTCTTGAGCTTTCAAGATAAGCACACGTATATTACACTTGAAATGACCAACACTTGTGAGAGCTCTTACCAAACCTAAAAAATCTGACCCTAGTTGAACACAATCCCTAACACATCTAGAGAAAAAAGCCAACGTTTCTACAAGAGCATTGACCTCAGCTTGAGCTGCAGAGCTGACCTTCACTGTTTTGGCAAATCCATCTACAATTCTTCCGAGACTATTTCGCAACACATCGGCAACCGCTCCGGTTGTTGAACCTTCAGTAAAGGAAGCGTCCATATTGATCTTCAATACTCCCTATTTTGGGTTTCGCCAAATCTGAGGTAAGTCTTGACCTTCAACAGCTTTCCCTTTTCCAGATTTGCTTCCTCTTTCTTGATTATACGCCACCTGAGCATGGATCACCAGCTGTTGTGGATTTGCAACGCACTGACAATCGCTCCGGTTCTTCATTATACCAAGGACAAGTTGAAACGAACTAGAATTTTGAAGATACTACGCTGAAAGATGTAGAAAAATTATGGACTACAGCAATATACAGACACCTAGGGGGTCAGCCGCTGAGAAAATCACCGGTGATGCTGTATGGAAAATAGCTTCAGACCCATCAACTATCTTGTCAAATTACCCTTCTTCCAGCAATTCTGCTTTAAATAAATGTACCATCTCCTTAGTGCCTTTGAGGGCTAGAAGGTCTTGTGTCTTCTTTGAATCGTAAGTTTGAATGCACATGCAAAAACATAATGAAAAATTTTCCCATGTCACGTCACGTTCATATTGGTTAAATTTCATCTACGTCACGCTACAAATTTATTTACATTGGCTAAATCCTCCTAGACGCGTTCATGGTAGGCATCCACATGTTTGGAATTTTCCCTGATATTTTTACCACACTCACTAGAAGTCTGTTAATTTCACTGGTAAGATTTTGTTTTCAAAAGCAACTTGCTTAATAGGTGGATAAACTTACTATTGAATTTGACGTAAATAAAATTTATATTTGCAATCCTAATAGCGAGCATATATCGGTAAGTTACTCACTCACTTGTACTCACTAATATAAGTGGTGGAGCTTTGCGACTTAATATAGAATTTGGCATTGGTAGATAACTTGCTGTACTTAAAACGGGTCTACGTTGGTCAATTACTTATTTCAACAGTAAGTTATTGACTTAGAATTTATTATCAATGGCACATTCTGTATTTTGTTATCAACTCACTAACTGGTAAGGAGACTTATGTCGGTAAGTTACTAATTCACTGTTAAGTCGCTTTTTTGAGTGGTGTATTTCTAAAGTGAGTAAAATGCATTTCATTTAAACTCGATAAATTCTTCATTTGCTAGGAACTTACTACTTCACAATTTCATTGGTAAGTAACTAATTTCGCATTAAAATTTTTTGTTTATAGTGATAACCTTGTGAAAAAAAGGAGGAAGGTTGATAAAGTATTACTGCATTTATCATTGGTAAATTGTTAACATTTTGGTAAATCACCATGAGTGTACTTGACCAACGAGTTGCCAGTCGCACGATTTTATTGAAAAGATATAAAATTTATTGATCATATCATAAAATTAGGCCTAATTCCCTAAAAAATCATAAACGTTAGATCTAATACCAATTCTGCCATGAAATTTATTTATTTTTGTTTGAGAAAAACCCCAAATTTTAGGCCCAATCCCAAATTTGTCCGAAACTTTTTTTTGTCTAAAAAAAACCCCAATTTTAAATTCAGTCCCAAATCTATCCCGCACTTTTTTTTCTAAAAGAAAAGTCACCAATTACTCTAGTCCCAACTTGCCCTTATTAGCTCTTTGTCCAACAATCATTGTTAGCCATCCTTAATTTTCATATCTTAGAATGATTTTATTTTGGAAATAATGTTTCATGTCACATTTCTAAAGTGGATTTGTTGTTGATGTGGAAATGTCACGTCAAGTTGGGATTGAGAGTAGATTAAAAGTTTGCAGTTTTTTTAAGAATGAAACTCAAGGCAGATTTGGGATTTGATTTAAAGTTTGGGGTTTTTTTCTAAGACAATTAAAATTTGAGATAGAATTGGAATTAAATCTAAAGTTTGGGGTTTATCAAGGAATCGGGTCTATAAAATTACCATGCACAAAAATTTGTTTGTTATTTGGCAACGGAATATTAGAATTTGACATGATAAGTTTTATGTAGTCACATTAATGGAACAAATAAAAAGTTACGTGCTAAATAAGGAAACAACACAAAATTTTCTAAAGAAAGGCAAGCAAAAGAATACTACTTTCAGCGTTGCCATGGGCGTTTCTCGGCAAGATTCATAACAAGGACGACGCAAACGTGGAGTGAGGCGTGGGGATTTCTCTTTTTCCTTGGCCAATGAATTCCTCTCATCATTTTTCTCTCGTCTTTCCTTATATGTCTTTCTCCTGGAAAAGAAACACTTCACTTCCTTTGTACATTCTTGGTTTCTGAGTATCTGATCTGGTTTTAAATGATATTGTACGTATTCATCTTTTTCTCCCACGTAGCTTCTGATGGAGCACCGGAGATGAGAGTGTCTGATAAAATGCTAGCTCAACTTGTCCATTCACATTATTACCCCCAAGAGATGCAGGTTTAGAGATTTCTAAGATATTCTAGACTTCTAGTTGACAAGTCATATCGAACGACAAATCACATGAAGAAACTTCAACCCAGTAAAATTTGTTTTGTAAAGTGGATGGTCATAGGTTATTCAGCACATTTGAGTATGAGGCATGTGATGGAGGACAGACGGCAAGGACCTCGGATTATCAGCTAGTGTTGTGCCGTTTTTTAGCAAGAGTTGAGACCGAGATGAACCCCTTCTCCTTCAGAGATTCAATGGTGTCTCTTAGACTGATCTCCAAAGGAGTGAAGTTGACACCCAGAGCTTCTGCCCTTTCTCTTGAGTATCCATACTTCGATGCAAAAGGTTTCTCATCTTTGAATCTGCAATATAAGACAAAAAGTGTGATTCTCCTAGACCTCTTGATCAGTCACATGGAGTCCAGTGGCTGTCTCAGATGGGACTATTGTATCTAAACAAGCAAGATGACATATACACCCGCTATTGCATCAGAAGGCCTTGATCAAGCATGTTATGATCAAGGCCTTGTGATATAAATGGGCGTAGAATGCGTCACTTGGTTAAACTGGTGATCCCCCAAGTTTGACCATGTTGCACATTTTTCCATTGAACAGACTAATAAACAAACACAAAGATTCCTTCTGATGCTTCAAATCTATATGTAGCCCATGATATTTAATTACCTTGTATGGAATGTCGTCAAGCAGCAAATTTTTCTTGTCAGTACTGAACTGATATCCAATGACTCAGTAAGTTTAGTATTACTAAATCTCGAATTTCATCATACTTGGTGCAGTCCCTCTACTTTGTTCCTAGCAACAAGGCCCATCATGTATTTTCTCAGGGGAAAAAAGCGTGCTTATACTTCACAGGCTATTTTGAAGGGCCAACAGTCGAGCAGAAGATGAGTTGGAATTAAGGACGCGTGAATACCGAAACGAGAACTTACTTCTCAGGAAGGTGCAATGTTGGATACAGATTCTGCAAAATCTTCAAGGCCTCATGACAATGCACGACTTCTCTGACTGTACAGTATCTTCAGCAAGCTGAAGGATTTTCAAAAGCTGGAACAGGTGCATGTGCTACATCTCTGACATCGGCAAAACAGTAACATCTATTTAGAAATGTGGGAGTTCCTGCATGATAAGTGAGTTATTTTCAACTCCAACATGCAACTTTGTAGCGGACACTTTTTTTTTTTTAAGGTCGAATGTAGCCGATACTTATAGGAGCAATTTTTTGTTACTGTTCCTGGCTTGAAAATCTACAATTAAAATGTGGGAAAGGGTCTCATCATGGATGTCATTAGTTTATATGTAAAGAGGCACGTGCGCCATGTGCAATATGTAATGTCCAACTACACTCTTACTTCAGTTGCCAATCGGACATACCTAAAATGCATCAGACTATCTGCCAGAGAATTTGAACATAGGATCATCAGAATTACTTTTCAAAAATCGAGAAAGAGTAAATCCATATGAAAAGCAATATAGTTGTGCATCCATACCATCAAAAAATTTCAGTATCGCCTTTACACAGAGATTAACAGTGGGCTGTAGAAAAGGGCCGACAACAATTCCTGGGTTAATCGGGACCAAGTCAATCTCATTCTCCTTTGCCAATTCCCAAGCTGACTTAGAAAAAATTGAAACTCATAGTATCAGATTATCAGAAAGTGGTTGCTGAAGCAAAATCAAGAAAATGCAAAATGGAATGGAGTAAATTTCTAAACAAGTTATGCAAAAACCAAGGACAACATTGGAACAGAGACAAGTATGAGGCACGAAGGACGGTTGAAATGACAAGATACAAGTACGTGGGGGTCGGCAGCTGAGGACAAGACAGGTGATGCGGTATGAAAAACGCCTATGCACCCGTGGACTACCTTGTCAAGGGACCCTTCTTCCAGCAAGTCCGCTTTAAATGATTGCAGCCTCTCCTTAGCCCCTTCAAGTGCCTGAAGGTGTTCTGTCTTCTTTGGGTCATCTGTGGCACATAGACAAGAATGAAAAATATTTATTTGATGGGCTGGAATTCAGAATGCTCGTGGTCACTCTCGTTGACATACTAGTAAAATCTTTTCATCTATGGCCAAATAGGCAGAAAAAGATCAGTTACATTGTTCTTGGATGAACCTGCTCTGGCTCAAGAGGTAAAGACTTACATCATTTATTTGATTTGTTGAGATCTAATGGCAGATTTTAGCTTCTAGATTGTGTTTTTGTAGTGCTGAAACGAGAATGAAGAAATCAAGAGCTTAGACTCTCAAAGTTCATTAAGCGCCCTGCATAACCAAAGCTTTTGGCTTGGAGATTCTTTAATGAAGAAACTATCAGAACGTGACAAATTTAACAGATTAAGGAGTCCACCTAGATGATAACAGTAATGAAGTTACTGAATCTTTTGTATCTCGAAAAGGTGAAATGTACATGGTGTCCTAATGGATGAAAAGAAAAGTAACCAAAAAAACTAATGGGTCCTGATACCACTTATTTCATCGAGGACAATTCTTATTGTCTCAGCCGCATGGTTTCATCCGTTACTAAAAGGGCGCAGGAGCATGTAAAAAAAAATAGAGAAGATATTGAGAGAATGAAGATGGCAAGTTTACGTGGGTCTTGCATCGTGGCTAAGGAGAGTGCATTTATATAAAGCAGAACTGCTGGAAGAAGGGCAATTTGACTCAATAGTTGATGGGTGTGAAGCTGTGTTCCATACAGCATCGCCTGTGATTTTCTCAGCCGCCGACCCCCAGGCATCTGTACATTGCTATGGCCCATCATTTCTCTACATCTTTAGTATTGTCCCTTCAAAATACTAGTTCGTTACAACTTCTCCTTTGTATCTGCATGTGCCACATCTCTGACATCAACAAAATTGTAAGAGATGTTGGGAAATGTTTGAGCTCCTGCATTGTATAAGCCTTGAATTATTCTCTTTGTAATTACAACAGCAAAGTGCACTTGGGTAGGAAAATGAGTTTCCATGAGCAATTGCGTCTCTATCTTGCAGAGATAGAGATGATTAGGAAAGAACAGATTCATGTTATGACAGATTTTGTTATCATTTTGTATTATCTGAAATGTTTCAACTAAGAAATTGCAAAGCGTACTAATACGAAAATGAACAGACCAAGAATTCAAAAGGTTCGAGACTCTGAAGAGTAGAGCATGAACATAAAGTTGTATAAACTTATTGGGAGCACGAACAGTTGCTTCGACCATATAGTCAAGCTGGAGCATGACAAGCCAGGATGCAATGTAAACCCTTCAGTTATGCATCCCACCTTCTAGTACTCATCCATCCTCTATTCTCCTCTTCTTGGCATTGAATCTTGAACAGGCTCTTTGGAGAGATTATGCTGGAAGCAAGTCATATTAAACGCAAAAAAGATTCTCTTTACTAAGTTCAGAAAATATTAAGTTCTGCAAGTGTTTCAGATTCGTTTGTCTAACCATCTTGTATGAGGCATAGACAAATTCTTTTATTTTTCCACAAAAGGTGAATGAGGAAACTTTGATGGACCCCCAACTCTTTTTCATATGTTATGCCATGCATGGCTCAAGGCAAGTCAATTTCATGAAGAGGTTTTCTTCTCTTACCAAAGGAATAGATGAGCTATATAAGATTGCTTTACAGGGGGAAATATTAAAAATACAAAATAAAAAAGAAAGCTAAGTCCTGCATCAAGTCAATAATTACTTCACAATCATAGGAACTGTTTCATCTTGAATGGCAATGATCAATTTTACCCAATTAAAAGCCAACATATTTTATGTGGTTTGCACTGGCCTTCTGTTTGCATTTGGTGAGAGTGAGGATCAGTATGCATGCATTGCGCAAATTTCTACATGGAAAGTTTTGGTTCATCACAATTCAAGAAATGGGAAGGTGAGTATGGTAACTTCAGAATGAAGGAAAGAGACGATGAGTTGCAATTCAGTTTACTTATTAGCCTTGTGCACTGGGATGCCTTTAATATTAAATTTTTAATATTAAAGCAAATTTCCCAAATCTGGCTGTCAGTGCCTTTAATAAAATTAAATTTGATCATCGTGCACCATGCAAGAAATTACAGTGCAGCTTTACTGTGATTGATAATGGTGGAGCACCGACCATAAATTAGTATGGAAATTTGTGGCCCTATCATTAGTCATTCATCATTTGATCCGTTCAAGGAGTAGATTCATAAAAAGCCTTTCAAACAGAAGATGGGAATGATCAACAATTAACTTTCCCAGCCATTCTTTTGGCTTTTTGTCTGACCTTGAATGGTTCTTAGGATTCCCCCTTATCCATGTTAGAGGTTGCCTTTTCTGTCCCAGAACAAACACAGGGCATTGCTTCACCTCAACTCATATACAAAATCTCCGCTGTTAAATGTAGTCGCACATGAAGCTAGAAATAGAAATCAGTGGCAAAAGCAGAAAATTGCTTGAACAAACAACGTTCATCATCAACTTTCAAGTTTAAAGTCTGCAAATTTACAACGAGCAAGTGACTATAACATGGATAAGGGGGAATCCTAAGAATTATAAAAGTGAAGCAAGTGACTATAACATGCAAATTTACAACGTTTATGCGTGCTTCGATGGGGTCTTATAAAAGTGAAGCATTAAATTTTATGCGGAAACTTTTTATGACTATAAGTTCGTGGAAACTGTATATATGAAGTAAAGGGTTTTCCTTGTCGCTTGTCAGGAAGCTCAAACAGAGAGGAAGCCTTTCTCCTTGAGGCTTTCCACAGTGTCTCTTAGACTGATCTCCAAAGGAATGAACTTCACACCCAGACCTTCAATCTTTTCCCTTGACACCCGAGGAACCAACTCGAATGGTTTGTCATTTTCACATCTGCATTAACAATGATTCATGCACCTTTAATAATGTCAATGTGCAGTAGATAGGACTTCTTCTAGGGATGCTCATAAAATGTACCTCTCTCTTTAGAAATTGAAGAAATATGGGGACTTACTTTTCAGGGAGCTGCAGTGTAGGAAAAAAGTTGTGCAGGATCTTCAAAACGCCGTGACAATGTATAACTTCTCCTGCCATACAATATCTGCCGCTAGCTGAAAGATTTTCAAGAGCTAGAATATGCGCATGTGCCACATCTCTGACATCAACAAACTTGTAAGAGATGTTGGGAAATGTTTGAGCTCCTGCATTGTATAAGCCTCGAATTATTCTCTTTGTAATTACAACAGCAAAGTGCACTTGGGTAGGAAAATGAGTTTCCATGAGCAATTGCGTCTCTATCTTGCAGAGAAAATTTGGTGACAAGTCCTTATTTATTTGCAGAAGATGAACAGTCAATATCAGACAGCAAATGAGAACCAAAATGCTGACACAATGATAATATAGTACGTGTCAAAGATATTTCCGCTCATGGAAACAACATAGTAGACATGCCAAGCATTAACTTTTAAGTAATACCATTGATGAGGTTCAGTATCATCTCCATAGAGAGGTTGATGGTAGGCTGCAAGAGAGGGCCAATCACATGTCCTGGGTTTATCACAACCAGGTCCATCCTATTCTCTCTTGCAAAATCCCAAGCTGCCTTCTCCGCTAAGGTTTTAGATAGCACATACCAAAGCTGAAAATAACTAAACCAAAGTCAGGCGATGAAAGAGCTCGCACCACTGATGGATGTGATTGACATCAACATGACACAGAATTTGCTCTGCTTCGATTGACATTTCAAAGTCAATGGATGAGGAGGACTAGAGAAGAATTCTTCAAAAGGTATCCGTCAAATAAATCTAATGGTCATGTAGAGGTATTTGATGAGGCGAAGCACCCAACTTGTGTATCTACATTGGCCAAATATTGGCAAACAAATGGACATGCTTGAAGGTTGAGGACTTAATCAGATTGGTGGATGAAAAGCCATTAAGGCAAAGAAGACAATGTGTCTTGATTGCTTGGCCACTAAGAGTAAGCCAGGACTGAACATGTTCAGCCTCAAGTATTTGATTTAATTAACATGAATCATGCTCCAGTACCAGTCAAAATCAAATCTATTGAGGATTTTTTTCATTGGAAAAATTCATCCAGTTGATGGGGCATCACAGACCAAGCGAAAGAGATCCTACTGTCAAAAGCCAGCTTACTTACAGACCTTTAATTCCTTACAGAATGCCGGATCGGAGAAACATGTCTCGTCAACTACCACATCAGAGGTCAGAGGCTTCCCATTGCACACAACTGCAGCCATGGAGGACGTCAAAACCACTCTCTTGATAGAAGGGACCTTTGCACAGGATCTGAGAACATTTAGGGTGCCTTCAACTGCAGGGTTGACTATTTCAGCCTGCAGTGTGTGAGGAATGGATCTGATTAGAACAGTTTTGTCGAATCATCCAAGAAATGTTAGATCATTTGCCATCTGATAAACTGCACCATAGGTCAAGTGAAAAAGAACTAGAACTCGAAAAATGGGACACTTAACATTTAACAAATACACGAAATCATGATGTACAACAGCAATATACAGATTTCATTTTTTTTTTTTTTTTTTTTTTTTTTTTTTAGGGGGGATCCATTTATACCTCAGGCTTGGAAGCTGAAAAAAAAACCGGTGATGCTGTATGAAAGACAGCTTCGCACCCGTCAACTATTGAGTCGAAAGACCCTTCTTCCTGCAATTCTCCTTTGAAGATATATAGTCTCTCCTTAGCCCCTTCAAGTTCCAGAAGGTGCTGTGTCTTCTTTGGATCATCTGTTTATGCATTCAAGAAAGAAAAACTTGATTTGATAGACTAAAACTCTGGGAGCTTTCAGTCACATAACATGAAATGTTATCAATAGATAAGAAGACCACAAATATAAATTTATAATGTATGCTGCGCATTGGATCTAACTATAGAGGAAGCATATGATTGTTTATTAAACCAAACTGGAATATTTAAGCCAATGGAACCAGATGTTACAAGAGCTTCATATCTTTAACTAGTGGACTCTGGATGCTGTTGTATCACATGTACCCTGAAGCATAAGCTCTATGTATAGGCATGCACACAAACAATTACACATGCATAAGTGAATTGATTGCAAAGTTAAGAGACATTACAAGAGTATAGTTTTTCATCAGAACTGAGTAACACAGTTTGGTACCACTTCCGTATTATCTAAAATGTTTTGAGTTTCAACTAAGAAAGATTAAACCATTCTACTACTAAAATGGATAAACCGAAGATTTGAAAATCCAATATTGTGAACAACGGAGCATGATCAAAGATACAAACTTACTGGGATTGCGCACAGTTGCTTTGACCGTGTAGCCACCCTGAAGCAACAACTTGACAAGCCATGAGGCTATGTAGCCGGCCGCTCCGGTTACGCACACCACCTTCTCCGCTGTACTCATCTCCACTCTTCTCTTCTCCTTGGAACTGGGGATTCGAGGGATACTGAGTGCAAATACATTTATAAGTGGGAATTCTCTTTTATGACGCTCAGGAGACATTCAACCTCGGCAACTTTTCAATACATTTATTTGACCAGCTTGTGCGAGGAATTGACGTTCACCCTTTGTTTAAGTATGTATCTAAAAAAAATTGAATGGGAAAAGTCATCAACTACTCTTCTTGACCATACGTCATTAGTTTACTAATTAGACATAGATCGTCTGTCATTCATTACTCCAGGCAAGCCTCGAGCAAGTATTCAATGGTCGCATAATACCACGTCATAGGCTGATGTGTCAAGCATTTTGTGCTAAAATTCAATCGCACATTGACAATGTCCATGACGTAAGGGTGTCAAATGGGTGGGTCGGGTTGAAAATGGTCTGACTCATATTGACCCATTTAACCCATTTAACCTATTTTCATGCAATATAAATTTGATGACTCATACCTGACCCGACCCATAGTACCAACACATATTAATATTTAACTTAATTTAAGAAAATCTACTCTCACTTATTTAGTCCAGTTTAAACTTTTCACATATAAATTATTTGAATAAAAATTTCACATCAAATTTATAAAGTAAATTAAATAATGAAAAATTAGTAAATAAAAAAATGTGGATATCTAAATTGAAATAGTTTTTGGAAAATAATTTTTTTTAAAAAATCGAATTTTTAATTATTTTAAAAATTGATTTTTTTCCCTTTCTTTTCTTCTTCCTTCTTCTTCCCCCTTTTCCTCTGCTGGTGCCGCCTGACGGCGACTGTCCAAGACGCAAACCAGCGAGTTCGAACTCGACCAAGGCTGACGAACTTGAGGTTTGGTCGATCTAGGCTCCGCTGAGGTCGCTGAGCTTAACTCGCCCGGATCTGGCAAGCCGTGAGCTTTGTTGCGGCCAGTGAGTTCGGGGCTCGCCTATTCAGATCCAAGCTGAGCTCCAACTGGCGACGACAAGCTCAGGATCAGCGATGGTGACGGCAGCATGATGGTGAGATCGGTAACGGAGGTCGAGAATGCATAGAGGAAGGGGATTGAAAGAGAGATGATGGGTTTACCTAATAATTCACTCAACTTATATTTGACTTATATTGAACTTTCATTTGACCCATATTTAATTTTCACTTGACCCATATTTAATTTTTCTTAATCTATATTTGACCCATTTAACTAAAAGTGAGTCATAATATGGGTTTATGACCCATTTTGACACCTCTACCATGACGTGGGCCTCTCCTTTTCTCTCTCTTCTTCCTCCTCCACTAACGATCATTAAGGTCAGGCTCATTTGTCGGGAGGTCCATCGCCAAGCCACCGCCAGATCATCTTCTTCATCGCCCGCCTCCAGTTCTGGGGGCCCCCGAACTCGAAAATAACAGATTTGGCGACTCCCCAGAACCACAGAAGCGAGCCTTTAAATTAACAGGTCCAGTGTTGACCGAATGGAGGAGCTGCAACGAAGGGGGTGGCCCGGCCATGGACGGCGACGATTTCGAGCCGCCGCAACTACCCGGGTGGGGGGGTGTGGCTCGGCCATGGATGCGCAGCAGTGGTCTGCTTGGACGCAGCACCGGCGAGTCCACCGGCGACTGCGGATGGAGGAGGCCGCCGTGGACGGAGGAGACCAGGAGAAGAGACCGAAAAATTCCAGCTAGATTTTTACTTTTTTATATAAGTCGTGAACACATGTCAAGTTGTGGTTGGGCTTCAGGAAAAATATATGCCACGTCATCCCGTTACTACACTGAATTTTTTTAGGAGTCAACTAAATAAAACCCACGTATCCTCTGACCAGCAGCCACCCCGTGATATACGGACACCCTCATCGTGCGGCTAATAAGGAGAGAAGTGCACTGCACTGTACGGTCTTGAGAGACTGCTCAATGTTTATTCCATCGGTCTGGCCAAACTTGGATATGTGTATTTTTCTCCAATACAAAATAATCCCTCATTATATTACTTGATTTGTGGGTCCTTCAAGAAAGGGTACTCCTATCCAAAATAGGGAAGTGAGGTCTTACGGTAGCTTTGCTAACATATTTCATTTAACAAACCAATCTACATCCTTCAATAGGATTGGGTTTTGTACGCCAACTTAAACTCGGTAACAACACCTTTATTGTAGGCCGACCTAAGTATACTGCTTCTGCCGCCACTCCAACCACACCATGCAGAGAATATTTGGATGGTAACATTTTATCTCACTAGTGATTTGCTGGTAGTTACATTTCTCTTGTAAAATTTAAAGTTGAATGGCAATCTTCTATTGGGCTTGTGGATGGTATAATTATTATTTTATCAATGGTTTACAAATAGTTCTGCTGACTTGAAAATCTAAAAATACGTGGTATTCTACTCTTGGGTCCGGGAAAGACATGTGATGAAATGGGATAGCTCGTGCAAGTTGAGCCTTTACGCCTTAGCGATTTCCTCACCGAGAGAGGTGATGGGAAGGAAATTTAAGAAGTTAAGCATCTCTTCCTTTGATCATCCAGGGAAACATACTTCTGTTTTTCTTTTGACTTTCGGATGTGTGTATGAAACTTGCCTTGTTTAGGACCACCGCACTCTTAGCCATTTTATTTTGTCTCGCTGTAATGTTATCGTTTATCGTTGAGAGGCTATGAGCCTATTAAAAGACCTGAGAAGATCTCCCTGCTCGCTCTGCTCCATTTTCTCTGGCCTGGGATGGCAGGCCAGAACATCTTCCTGTTTACTAGAATTGACTGCACTACTTGCACATTCACTACACGTAGAATTTTGGAAAACCACCGTCTTTATCGCCATTTTGCCTTTTATCCCTTTGACACGGCAGGCTGGGGTTTCACTACCATGCAAACGTGAACTCCTGGATTTCAAGCTACTCAATACAGATAACATCTAAAGATGTCTGACAATGACAATAGCTGCATCTGTAAGCTTCAGTTGGCATCATAAATATTCTGGAGAAATTAGAAAACTTCGGATCACTGGAAGAAAACTCTGTTATAAGTGCATTACGGCAGACAATGCCCATCTATTCGATTTTGGCATAGTTTTTATTCTTTTAGTCGCCTGTTGTAGCATCAGTCCTTGAAGAAACCCTTCCCTTTCAAGCTCTCCACCGTGTCCTTAAAACTCACCTCCAAAGGAGTGAAGCTGATGCCCAAACTTCTGGATTTCTCATTTGATATTTTATAGGTTGGCACAGAAGCCTTTTCATCTTCACATCTGCTTTAGCAAGGCCAAATGTGAGTCGTCTTGTTAGTCTTTTGCGCAAAATACAGAAAATATGAAGTGCTTTTTGAGACTATCACTTGGTATTCTGTTCAATTTCCAGACATTACTCCTTAAATTTTTATGCTTGATGTTGCGAAAATTTGAGAATGCTGAAATTGGATATAAATCATGAGGGATATGGATCAATTATTAAGAAGATAGCTGGGAATTTTTTAGCAGACAAGTTTAGTTCACTATAAGAATGTCATAACTGGACATTTAATAAGTGAATCTTACTTCTCAGCAAGGTGCGGAGCAGGATAGAGCTCTCGCAAAATCTTCAAAGCATCGTGAGAATGCATGACTTTGTGAACAAGACAATATCTGCCATTAGCGGAAGGAGACTCAAAAGCTTGAATGTGTGCATGTGCAACGTCTCTTACATCAACAAATCTGTAGTTCGTGTCAGGAAAAGTTTGAGTTCCTGCAGCAAATATCTCAGCATCAGATGGGAGCAACTTCACTCGTAAGTCTCCTAGTGCTATAAAGATGGTTCCAATAAATTGGTGTATTTCATTGAATCAACTTCCATCACATGAATCGCCATTTGTATCAGTTTAATAAGTTCCATCTCACGTTTCATTTGTCCTTTATAAAATGGATCAACATATAATTCCTCGACATTTGATTGTTAAGTTGTGGACAAATTATTGAGGACAAGTCGTGTAAAATGTACCATTTATGGGAACAACTTGTAAGAATCCTAATCTCATCAGAATAAACAATGTAATAAATTTGCCAGTGACTTGTACTACCATTTATGAGGTTGAGAAATATTTCAGCACTGAGATTAAGCGAAGGCTGTAGTAGGGGACCAATGACAAACCCAGGATGCATCGTGACCAAATCGATCCCCTTCTCTCTTGCAAATCTCCATGCTGCCTCTTCTGCTAAGGTTTTTGAAACTGGATACCAAAGCTGAAACAGAAAAGCAAGAAGTGCTCGACGAAATCAAATTGAGTAGTTGATGCATGCTAGCTCTTCTGTGTTGGTTAAAAGTTACTAGGAAGAACATGCAACAGATCCAAGTTATATATCTGAGTAGAATTTTTTATGCAGTTCATTCAAGGATAAACAAAAATGAAAAATGGCCGGGCTGCACTGTCTTTGTAAATTCCGGTTGAAAACTATATTATACTTACCCTTACCAAAAAAAAACAAAAATGAAAAATGTTCTGCATTTCTGACATTTTCTGAGATTTATTTGATGATGCAAGAAAGGTGAAAAACAGCATGTTCTGACGATTTAGTTGAATGTAGAATATCATGTATAATTACCTTCGATTTCTCACAGAAGACTGGATCAGAAAACCAAGTCTCATCTACTGTCACATTGGAAGTCAAAGACTTTCCATTGAATGCAACTGAAACTATGGAAGATGTTATCACCACTCTCTTGATTGTAGGGACTTTGGCGCAAGAAGAAAGAACATTAATTGTTCCCTTCACTGCAGGATCTATCAACTCCATCTGAGACACAGAAAGACAAGTATGAACTACTGAACTTACTGAAGTCGAGCGTATATAGAGATGGATATACTGTGATATGGATAAATGCATGCGCTAAAGAATTAGATTTGTTGCCCTGGCAAAAACCTTGAGTTGAAGTTTTCTATTTTCTTTTTTTGCCATTGAATTCTTGCTAATAATTTGAAATTGGCTCCTACTCTGTCCCAGTATATGTAGAATAGTACAACTTCTGCATTTAATTGCTATGGCCATAACAATATACAATTTATGAAACCGTTGCTTTGGCAACACAATTTTTAAGCACAAATTTCTACTTTGTGTTTCCAAAGAAACATAGAAAAAAGAACATTTGAGAAACCATGACACAAGCCTTTGAGAGAGCAAAAGAACCTTGGGGTCTTGGGGGGTGAGAAGCACAGGTGATGCAGTGTGGAAGACACCATCACATCCATCAACAACAGACTCAAAAGATCCTTCTTCCACTAAGTCTGCCTTGTAAAGATGAAGTCTCTCCTTGGCTCCATCTAGAGCAAGCAGATGCCCGGTCTTCTTTGTATCACCTGTTACATGTAAATTGAAACAACTTCTTGCAATGATTTGGAATGGTGAAGCCATAAACGATCCCATGCATGAATGTAATCAAGGGTCTTGAACTGACTTGGGTCACGAACAGTTGCTTTGACAGTGTAGCCACTTTGGAGCAGGAGTTTCACCAACCATGACGCTATATAGCCTGATGCTCCTGTCACACACACCACCTTCATCTCTCTCTCTCTCTCTCTCTCTCTCTCTGAGCTATGGCACTGGTCTCTGACCTCTCCAGGAAAGCTTCCCAGAATGGTACACTTAAGCAGACTTATTTGGTAGCTGGATTGTTATGTAAAAGCACCAGAGAAGCTAGGTAATTTATTGCTTCTCTCACAGACGATGAGTTGTCTTGGCCAGACTTGGTGCGTCTTTTGCTCTTGGAGCATCTTTTGCCGAAGAGAACCGTCCAAGGTATCTTATGATGTCTGGTTCTGGACTCTAGTCTTTGGAGCTACATGCGCATTTTCAAGCAGTCATACATCAGGCCTCCTCTCTTAAGACGCTCAAACCACAGGCCCAAGAAGGGCTACATAAATAAGACCCAGCAGATTTTTAGCGTTCCGTGTATGAAAATACGGAACATTACTCCGTGCAGATAATTCAACTTGAGCTTTGTTAAGTTTCAAACATATTAGTAACCAAACTTATTCTGGCAACTAATTTAACCTGTAACATGTTAATAAATTATCAACAATTTTATAAAAGTACAATGGTGATTTAGCCTTTAGTAAGTTAGTAACTATTTTGGGAAAGCACTATCAGTAATTTGACTGTTTTAAATTACAAACTATTTGTGTAAATTACTAATGTTATTTGTGTGTCTGACCAACGTATTAACGATACCAACTTTTATTAAAAAAAATTAGCAACTTTCATTTATCAACTTTTTAATTGTTCTAAGAACTTACCGATTATTATTTATTAGAGTTAGCATCGAATTAAGATTACTTTTTGTGATAGCAAATTACCGATATTAATGCAAATTATTTACCACATTTTCATGGATGAGATTACCATCTAATTTTTGCTTTACTAGCACTTATATAATTGAACTATCAATGCTTATCTAATAATAAAACCTATTGGTATGGGCCATGTGGTGAAATTAAGCCATGTGTCTTGCAAAGTGAAGTGCCACATGAAAAATACCGGAGGGAACATTCACTAAGATCCAAATCTAAATATATAATAGATATGTTGGTTGAAAAAAAAAGTTCATAATATTTCATCCATGTCTCTTTTTTCGGTTTTCAAATTAATGTATAATATATAAAAATCCGTTTCCAAATTTGTAAGGACCTAGGGTTCCTTGAGTAACTTAAAACGTGTTACTCAGGAAAGAACTTAGGGAAGAGGGATCCCAACCTTATATACTAGCTTGGCTTGCTGAGTAATATTGTTTGCTTTGGGTTAAGGCCTGTATGACTTTGAAACGCATTACTCAGGAAGAGGGATCACAACCTTATATACTAGCCTAGGACTCCTCTCTATGCGATGTGGAACAAGAGACATGTGACCCCCTCCCTTGCGCATTTCCGAGGACCAAGGCGCGGACGCACTGCCATCCCTCCTCCCCGCGCACCGTCACCAGGGCTGTCACAAAATTAATCAAAAACTCGTGAGACTAAAGTTGGTAAATGAAAAATTAATAAGTTAGAATTATATCTAAATCGCATGGCAAAGAAATTACCATGTGTTTTGGGTGGAGAGGATAGATGTTTGTAGACATGTCTTCACCTGTGTCTATACACAAATAAAATTCTAATCTATGATTTCGATCATATAGTGTGTATCAAATTATTTTAATTTCAGCAAATAGAGTATGATATCCGACTATTATAACGAACAATAAAAATCCTCTGATTTTTTATTCTCTCTAACCTGATTCTCCTCATGGACGTTGACCCACGTAAATTTAAATTTTGATTTAGTTTCTTGTTCTCTTTATTTAATTGTTTGTTGCTTGGTTCCACAACACTTCTTCTAACACATCTTTCTCTCTATCTTCTTTTCTTGGGTAAACCATCTTTTTCTCTCTCATGACCATAAGTTTCTCAAGTGAATATGCATGACCCTGTTTCATAACTTCTCAACTTGAAAATTCGAGTTATGTAGAGTAGTCAAACGATTTCCCCTGCATCAAAGAATTTCAACTTAATTTTCCAATTCTTTTCGGAATAGATAGATATTCTATTACATTTTGAAAAAATTCAGAGAGTTTTCCCCTGGCATTTTGTTCCTTTGTACTCTAAGTGAGACATTGGCCAAGTTGAACCGGTCAAACCTTTGATCCCTGTGATTTCCAAAACATCAACTTGATGACGGTAAAAAAAAGAAAAAATTGATGACAGTCGACATTTTTCGCTTCCTTAGCATGAGCTTT